>CM017326.1:26779817-26841578 GCA_006937295.1 Carpinus fangiana
TTTTTTTTTTTTTTTTTTTATTCGACCCTGCAAAAATATTTTAGACCCATTTTTTCTATAGATTGTTAGGCAGAAACTTATTGATAAACTTAGGTTCTAATATCAGTTTTGGATGATCTTAGACTTCTTTTAACCTAAAAAATTAACTCAAGAAATGAGACTTTATCTCACATTTATAAATTGATTATCAAATATTTTTATAACCGATATGAAATAACTTCAACAAAAAACGTACATAGCGTTCTTAAGTCACGAGATAGGGGGGCATCCTTATCTTGCCATGGTGGGAAAATGTTATTCAACGATAATGCAACAAGGCAGGTCGACATCAAGGAGTGAATCTGCAACACAAACTGACAGAAGGCAGCTACATTCTCCAAGGGTAACCTAAGCATCTCTAAAGGAGCTTCCATGATTCTTCTCATAAAACTTTAGCTTTAGTAATCATTTTTCTTTTTTATTTCAGGAGGATGTTTCCACTACCCCTTCCCATTGTACTATTTCATAAAAGATTGACAGGAGACAACAGAAAAGAGCATTATTGCTTGCTTCCTTCCAATTCACTTCTTATTAAAAAAAAATAATAATAAAAGGGGTCCATTTGGCCCCCACATTTTATAAAAAGCTTCATGGATTTGTTCCCTCTTACCCTTTATTTTTCTTCCTTTTTCAGGTGCAATATTATTAGGGAATTATGTGGGGACAGAAAAACAAGGTCCACTCATTATTCTTATAAAAGAATTAATTCCAACTAGTTATAAAATTCGAAGTGAGGTGAATGAATAATGGTGGGATCCTCTTATTCAAGAGCAGTCAAATGGCAGTATTGCCCTTTTCCTTGAAAAGGAAAATACTAAGATACATGCACCTAAGACCTTATTTAGGACTCTACCCATGCCATTATGCAAACCTAAGTTGTTCAAGGACAAAGGAGACATACTAATTGGTAATTTACTTTGCAAAATAATTTTGAAGAAGAGTGCCAAACATGGGGCACATTGACCATTTTTGTACTAAGAGATCTACGGACCACCAAGTACCAAATATAGGATTAAGAATCTTTGCAATTCTTTTAATTTACACCGTTCGTTTTAAAAGAACAACTAAGATTACGACAAAAGAAAACCCACTCTTCTCTCTGTTTTAAGGTGGTCAACCACTCTCAAAGTAACTTATTTTGGAGACGGTCGGTCATCGTTATCAACCAATTCAAGATAAATGATTAGAAGTGGTCTGATTATTCTTATCATCCGATAACCGATTATGCCAAAGTAGATTAAGGATGGTCCGACTAGTCCTCTTGCCTTAAACTTCTCTTGATTTTTTTTTTTTCTTTTATGTATTTAAATTAACGTAAGTCTCAATCCCAAGTATATGAAGTGGCCGTGGTGATGAGGGCATCAAAAAATTCCCTTCAATACAAGGACGCAAGGAAAAGTGTTGTCTTGTCTTTCCTTGGATAATGGTGTCCACATTATTCCTTTTAGTGCTTAACGTTAAGCATACTTGATAGCATGCGTGTCCTAAATATCACTTATCTCCAATATCTTTCAGGGTGGGATGTCGCCAATTGTGGCTCCTCAGCCTTAGTTGGCAAGCACTTCAATTCAAGCTCCTATCCAAAAAGGGCAAGGCATCTTAATTCATTATATCTACTACTTTTATTGCATCACTGATACGGATTCACAGTAATTAACTGCCCAACTTTATTTCTTTGGTGTATAATATGATATTTCAAAATATCTCTCTCTCTCTCTCTCTCTATATATATATATATATATATGTCGTATGACAAAATAATAATGAATTGAAAATATTTTCGACTTTACTGTATTTTTAAAAAAAAAAATTATAATTTTTTTTTAAAATTAAAAATAATTTTTGAGTTTGACTTTCTCATTTTTAAATTGTCGGACTGCCGCCTAATAGCCGTCAAACTACTATGATACCACCACAAGACTTGTCGGACCACGGCCGAAACTCAAAATTTGAGGTTAATAAATAAAACAAATTATATTAATAATTTTATATTGTAAATGAAAATTGATTTTTATAAGTTAATATGATTGAATGAAAATATTAAAAAAATATATATTTTTTATTTTCTATGTGCACCAAAAACATTTTGCACCGAAACAAACAAAGCTTTGAATTGTTATGAAATAGCTCATATGAGATTTATTTGATTAAATAAATTTTGGTATGCCCGAGCATAGCCACCTATCTATCGAAGGACCAAGCAGATAGGTCTCATATGACTTCTTTCACATTAGCTGTCCGAATAAATTTTGTGTTGCCCAATTAATTATCTATCCAAGCATATAGGTCTCATATAGACTATCTCACATTAGTTACCCAAATTGCTAGCAATTTTGACAACTAATTATGATTTTTTTTTCTATCTTATCTTACAAATCAACCATTAGATTTGTGAACTTATATAGATTCCACATAAGTTAATAATAAACCCCACGAATCTAGTTGTTGATATATTGAATTTGCTCATACTATCCTCATATTTTCTTACAAATTTAATAGATTAATCATTAAATTTGTGAGGTCCATTATTGACTTATGTTCAATCTACTAAGTTCACAAATATAATGGTTAATTTGTAAGATGAGATGTAAAAACTAAAATGATTTCTTATATATATCCCAATGGGTATTGGAGTTAGGCTCAATTATTTAAGGACTATAAAACTGTGTGATGTCTCAATTAAAGTAGCATGATTATTGATTAGAATGCTTGACTAAATCAAAGCCTAATATCATGAACCACGTATGACGTACCAAAAGATAGCGAGGATCTTCTCTTCTATTATTTATTTTTCCAATTAACTATGGTTTAATACTATAATATATGATCATGATCTCCAATGATTTATTGCTTTAAAAAAGAGAGATTACCTTTACTTTAATTTATTAAAAGAAGTAAACAGGTATTAGTGGGTTGTGATTATATTTTAAAGGGACAAGTGGCCGGTTGTCGTTGCCCTTGATTTGAAGGAACATTCAAAAATCATAATCCCTCAAAATTAATTAATTAATTGCTTTGTTTCATAATTGTTGGATATTTTTTTAATTATGAAATTTGCTATTGCGCATGAATGGTTCCAAGATGTCTTCATCTGTCGTGTCTCAAATTATGTTGCAATTTGCAAATAGTTGTATGGTTGTTGCCTGCGCTGTGTAATACATGTGTAGCTGTTCTCAGACCGACCAAGAATTGCAAATTGTTTTACAAAGCTGGATCTGTCTGTCTCCACTTGCCCTGTCTCACAGAATGATCCTTGAACATGTCCATTACAAAATATGACAAATTACACATTATTTCATTTCAAATTTATCTCACAATTATTTAAGGGGTTTGCTAGGAGTTCTCCCCCGTAGTATTCTCCTGACGTTCTCATAGTCTTACCAGAACATGATTTAAGAAAAAATAAAATTATAGTACCCTTTTTTTGGTAACAGGTTAATTTTTATGAGTTAATATTTAGGTTCTAATGCTTTAAAACTTGTTTTTGGATTAAAAACTAAATCCTAAGGGTGGAAGGTTAACCCTTTAGGGATTGTATCACCCAAAATGGATTTGATCATCTTAAATTTAGTGCTAATGCCTCAAATTATTAACATCAAATTTGATGCTAATGCCTAAAAAAATCGGTGGCGGAGGTCACTACAATTTTATTTTTTCTTAAATTATGTTTTACCTAAGTCTGGGAGAACGCTAGGAGAACACTATGGGAGAACCCCTAGCATTTTCCTAATTTATATTCTGACCCTAGCTCTTCTCATTTGTGGATTTAAACTCTCACTTAATACTTAATAAATGAGATCCAACACGTGAATTATGGAATTAGGATTTTAACTCTTGACCCTTGAGCATGTCCATTAGAAAGTATGACAATTTACTTACTAGAAAAGTCAAATTTTTATTCCACAATTATCTTATAATACTGATATGACAGTCCAAACAACTTTTGGAATGGTCTTTGTTCTTTTTAAAAAAAAAAGATTTATTAGAACTAACACATCAACATTGTGAAATAGTCGTGGAATAAAAATGTGGTTTATATATAGTATTACTCATTACATAAATATTCCTTACCCTTTTTGGCATAAAGACCCTTGAGCATGTCCACTATTTTTATGTGTTATAAGTAATGATGATTATCTCACTAATCTTTTAAAAATATTCATGTGATTTACAGTAAAAAAAAAATTAAAAGCAATCTCTTAATTGGCGTTTGGAATGGGTTAAAACAAAATTGATTTATTTTTAAATCTAAGAATAGAATTTTTTGCTTGTCTCTTTTATGAAGTTTAAAGCTCCATTTACAAACCAAGTTGATGCTAAATTTTATGTTCAAATAATACGGAATACAAGATAATTTTTTAGTTATGATGAAATATACAAACATCTTATTTTATTACGAATCAAATAGAAGTTTAATTGTAGTTCTTTTGTTGTTCTATTTTCTTTTGTTATTTGCATTAATTGTAGTGCACTTTATTGTGCATGTTGTATAGTTTAATGGGCCGCTTTCAATCTTCGGAAGTATTTTCAACTGGTCTCTCATTCTTGTTTCCTTTTGGATCAAGAATGAGAATGACCCTTCTTATGTACTATTTTCCTTATGGACAAAGTTTTCCTCCAAATTGGGTTGGAGGAATTTCCTTCAACCCGATCTATAAAAGTAATATGTATCCCTTAACATGTGAAATGTACATATTTTTTTAATAGTCAGAATAAAGTTGAAATAAATTTTATTAAAAACTCATGTGCATCTCACATGTTATTAAAAAAATGGACACATGTCACTTTTATAAACAAAATTGAAAGAAATTCCTTCAACCCAGTTTGGAGGAAAACTTCGTCCTTATTTTATTTTGTTAAGTGTCGAGTTGAGATGATATTTTGTACATGTATTAACATTTTATTGGTTTTATATGAACTTTTATACACGTGACGCATTAGTTTAAAACCAGTTTTTTAAAAAATCTTAGAAATCAAACATTTCTCTGCTATGTAATGGAAAGCGGGACATTTTGTGTGTCGCGTGGTTAACTATGTGTTTTTTTATATTTGTTATTTTTTAGTCTTTAGAAAGAAAAAAAAAATAGCAAACAATTTATAACTATCGAAGAAAAAGCGCTAGCTATATTTGTCTTATTACTTCAAAAGTATTAGTTAATTTGGAACTTCCCTATGTAGGCTTCTTCTCAATATGGGATCGTGTCACGTCATGTAGTGCTCCAATACCATATAACCTTACGTTATTAGGTTGTTTTGATACCACTTATAACGACTACGGAAAATGCGCTAGCCATATCTGTGCTATTATTTCAAAATGACTAGTCAATTTGAAGTTTCCTTATAATTCATTATAAAACATAGTTTCACATAGTAATTAAGTAATGTTGGATTTAGCATCCATGACTATGTTTAGAAATCACTAACTTTATGTGAGATTCTTCTCATTTTCTCAATATAGGACTGTGGTGTTACACAATTCAACGCACAAACCACATTAAATTACTTTCATTTTATGTTACATCACAACCATAAAAGCACATTATAAAAAAGCAATAGTAAACGAGCCTGCATTTTTATCTTACAATTATCTCATAATGTTAACTCGAGAGTCTTAACCAATTTTTGAATCAACCATTATTGAGAAAAAAAAAATCCAAAAATTATGTGAAACGATCACATTAATATTTTTAAAATAACATTGAGTTACCTTTTGGGGACTATTAAACTTTTTTTTTCCTAAGCAAATAAGGAAAGGACAAAGTTTTCCTCCAAACTAGGTTGGAGGAATTTCCTTCAACATAGTCTATAAAGGTGACACGTGTTCCTTGAATATGTGAGATTCACATTTTTTTTAATAACAGGAACAAAGTTGGAATAAAGTTTACTAAAAATTTATGTGCATCTCACATGTTATTAAAAAAAAAGACACATGTCAATTTTATAAAATAGGTTGAAGAAAATTTCTCCAACCCCATTTGGAGGAAAACTTTGTCCATTAAGGAGATGATTTAGCAAACCCTTAAGTGGTGGAGAAGGGAGAAGGGAGAGCCCCCTCTGCCACCTTTTAATTTTTTTTTTAATTTGACTTTTCTTTTTGTTAGGTTTCAATTTCTATTTTTATTNTATATAATTTGTTATTATATAATCAAATGATTTATATGATCAATTGATCATGTGATATAATCATATAAATTATAGTAATAATATATTAATACTTAATTTGTGATTTAATTATTGAAAACAAAAATGGGATTTAATCATTAATAATCAATTGATTAAGTTATATGTATAAATATTATTATAATTATAATTATCAAAATATATTATATAAAAAGCAGTTAGCGGTTACGGTTATTAAAGCCAATAACCGCTCTTCAATAACCGCTAACCGCTAACCGCTAGGCGGTTATAACGGTTTGCGGTTAGCGGTTAAGACAGTTAGCGGTTAAGCGGTTAAACGATTAGCGGTTATAACAGTTAATGGTTAGCGGACGGTTAAATAACCGCCCGCCTTTACACCCCTAAATGTCCCGCTTCCATTACACAGCAGAGAAATGTTAGATTTCTAAGATTTTTTTTAAAAAAACTGGTTTTAAACTAATGCGTCACGTGTATAAAAGTTCATATAAAACCAATAAAATGTTAATACATGTACAAAATATCATCTCAACTCGACACTTACCAAAATAAAATAAGGACGAAGTTTTTCTTTAAATTGGGTTGGAGGAATTTCTTTCAATTTTGTTTATAAAAGTGACATGTGTCTATTTTTTTAATAACATGTGAGATGCACATGAGTTTTTAATAAAATTTATTTCAACTTTGTTCTGACTATTAAAAAAATATGTGTATTTCACATGTTAAGGGACACATGTCACTTTTATAGATCGGATTGAAAGAAATTCCTCCAACCCAGTTTTGAGGAAAACTTTGTCCATATAATTAAGAAAAAAAACAAAGGTGCGATTTGAAAGGGACAAAATTTTATCAGGCGATTGATCGAACCACATCAAAAATTCCATTAAGAGACTGATCGAACCAACCCCTCACCTCACCACCCACCCACCAAAAGCTTATCAGGCAAGGAAACATTCTTAAAGCATCTACATCAAACTCTCTATTTCTAAAATTTATTTAAAATTTTAACAAAATCTACAAAAAGTCCCTCACATCAAACTCTCTATCAAATGTTAAATATAACATTTGTCAAACCTCATCTTCAAATTTAAAGGGACCAAAAGCAAATGTTAAAATATTATCATATTATTTTATATTATTTTATTGCACTTTAGCACCACCTTTTATTTTTCTCCCTCTATTTTTCTTCAAATTTAAAGGGACCAAAAGCAAATGTTAAAGTATTATCATATTATTTTATATTATTTTATAACACTTTAGCACTACCTTTTATTTTTCTCCCTCTATTTTTCTATTTCTTACCCTCCAGAGTTTCATCCCCTCCCTTTTTACTTTTTCTCCCCTTCCATTTTTCTTTTCATCACTCCCATTTTCTCAAATACACAACTGCATTAATTGCCTTCCATCAGTTAATAAATTAAATGCATTCATCAATGAAATCTCTTGAATTAAAGATGCAATTGGGCACAAAAATAATTCCATGTATGTGAGCATGAAAGTGAGTTTCAGGGTAGTTAAAGTAATTTGATTTCACAATAATAAAATATATATATTTGGTAAAAGTAGCAAAATATTTAAAGAGTTTGATATTTGATAGTCTTTAAAAGTGACTAGCTATATCTAAAAAAGTACATTTTGAAAGTTAAATTTAACTAAATTTTGCATAACTTGATGTGAATGCTCTAAGCCACCTAAAAAACTCATTGATGCAGTGGCTAGACCACCCCCTAAGCTAGTGGGTGGTGGTCCAACCATCAAGAAAACTTAATTCAATAAGTAATTAGACCCTTCACCCTTAAAACGTTCTTTATTGGTGGACAAACCCTCCTCCCCTCCCTTAAGTAATTAAGGAGGGACAAAGTTTTCCTCTAAACTAGGTTTGAAGAATTTCCTTCAATCTAGTCTATAAAAGTGACACGTGTTCATTGAATATGTGAGATGCACATGTTTTTTTAATAATAGGGACAAAGTTGGAATAGAGTTTACTAAAAATTCATGTGCATCTTACATGTTATTAAAAAAATGGATACATGTTACTTTTATAAAATAGGTTGAAGGAAATTCTTCCAATCCAATTTGAAGGAAAACTTTGTCCATTAAAGAGATGATTTAGCAAACCCTTAAGTGGTGGAGAAGGGAGAGCCCCCTCTGCCACCTTTTATTTTTTATTTTTTAAATTTTTAAATTTTTATTTGACTTTTCTTTTTGTTAGGTTTCAATTTCTATTTTTATTTTTTAGTGACATTCTGTATAATTAATTGCATTTTATTAGTAAATGGACAATGTTGAGAATAATATCATTCAATCCCCCATCAGCTTTTATCCCTAAATCCTAGAAAGGGTGTTACTCTAATTTTTCGGGATTAATTACTATCCCAAAGAATATGGATTAGATTGGACTAGAAAATATAATCCGGGTCTGCATTCTAAGTCAAATTAAATCATGAGACTTAATCCAAGTTTGACTCAACATATCTATCTGTAAATAGATCCACTACACCAGGTACTAAAGAGTAAAGACCGACTGAATTATTATGCATCGAGCGTGTGTATACATATATTAAGGAAAAAATATAAAAAAGTCCTAAAAATTATTAGCCGTTTACAATATAATTATTAATATTTAAAAAGTAATAAAATAGCTCTCTAAATTACCAAAATGTAACAAAAAAGGCAACTTATTTTTTTATATTCGTATAATACCCATATTCTTTTAACAAATAAAATAATAAAATAATTATAAAAAAGCCAAAAAAAAAAAAAAATCAATGGGCGAATATTTATTTATTCTAAAACATATATATTTTTTTGTATTTATTAGCCCATTGGTTCTTTTGTATTTTTTAAAAATTGTTTAGTTTTTTTTTACAATTATTTTATTTGTTAAAAAAAATAGGAATATTATAGGAATATAAAAAAATAAGTAATTTTTTTGTTATATTTTAGTAGTTTGGAGGCTATTTTATTATTTTTTGAATATTAAAAAATTATATTATAAATAATTGATAATTTGAAAGACTTTTTTATTTTTTATACTAACTTAGACGTTAGAGTGAGAATCCACTAACACCCCGACCTGACCTCTTCCTAGTTACTGTTTTTATTTTGCAAGAAATTTTTTTTTGACACGTCCGCACAAAAGGAGAGAAAAAATTTAAACTAATGATCACTATTTTATTAAATATGATCCTAATCAATTGAAATACATTTTAGAGACTATTCGGTAGAAAATGAACGCATAGAAGAGGTCATGCGGTTCACACCAAAATGTCATAACCGACAAACGATATGATCATATTTACACGTGTTGATGTAGCCATAAATAATAATTACTTTTTATCTTAAATTTTTTTTTAGGGGGTTAGGTAAAGTTAAAGTTGGGTTGACGAAACACAGGCGCGTGTACGCTGAGAAACTTCTCGGAACCTGCAATGGGTTTGAATGAGCGAAAGGAGAAAGAAATTAATTGTTGCAGGCCATTGTCAGGTCAAGTTTGACGAGAGATTTTGTAATGGTCGTATTTGGACCAAATCAACCGCGTGAAGCCAACCACACGGAACAAACTCATAAGTCACTGCTTGTATATCTATCTTTCAAATTTGAAAGGGTAGGATTAGAGCTGGGCAAATTGACTGCCTACTGACTTTTGATCGCTTGTTGATGGATAGCGGATTGATTTTTATTGGTATTGTTTAACCGATGGGCAGTAGGCATACCAAATTTTTTTATTTTGACAAATTTAATTTGGTAGGCAAAATAAAATTTGTTAACCGAGTTGACAGTCAACGAACATCGATTTTGCTGATAATTTTTAATTTTTACAAATATTGACATTACCGACCGTGGTTCAATGTTAAGAAAAAAATTTAATAAAATAAGTCTGTAAAATTTTTAACTTTACCAACATTTTGGTGAAACACAAATTTTTTATTGACATCGATCAATGTTCGGCCTAGGTAGGATGGACACATTTGGTTTTTATTTTTTTATTTTTTATTTTTACAATACCTAATTAAAATCCGTATAATTTAGGCTTGAGATCCTCAAATTTAAAGCAGAAAAAGTAATTTATAAGATGATTAAAGACCACGGAAACATTAATCTTTTTCTCGGTCGGTCTGTCCACGGAAAACCTTGAACACACGGCACGTTTATGAACCAAATTTCATCAAACTTTGCCGTGGAGGCATCTGTCATTCGTACCATGTGGTGGAGAGCCATTGGGCAATACGGACAAAATAACTCAGGAAAAAAATAAATTAAATTTTATTCTTATATTTTCTTGCCATTTTAATTCAATCTTTTAATACCAATCAATTAATGTTCAATTAATGTTTAATAACTCTTGATTTAACACGTCATGTGCTAACCGACAATTAACATATAACATGTCAAGCGAGAACTAGATCATATTAATTGATGGATAAAGTTTTTTTTAAATAAAAATAATATGTATTTATTTTTTTAATAACATGTGAAATATATATGAGTTTTTAATAAAATTTATTTCAATTTTGTCTTTATTATTAAAAAAATATGTGCATTTTATATGTTCAAAAGACACGTGTTATATTTATAGACCAAGTTAAAAAAAATTCTTCTAATTTAATTTGGAGAAAAATTTTATCCTTAATTAATTATCGCAATTTGACACATAATTAATTAATTAATTGAATGATAATTGAATAAATGAACTATTTAATTTTTTTTTCCAAAATAAATATAAAAACTTAATTATCAAAATGAAAAAAATATAAGAATTGAATTGAAATCGCAACGTCTAATATTTATGATACAACAACTTGTCCCTGTATATGACACTGCCTTTAAGAAATTGTCAGATGAGCCCTGCATTATTATTTATTGTCCTTTATTCTAAATTCGATGGTATACAAAATGTCAATTGTTTTTGGATAATTGAGGTATTAAATTTTAATTTTAAATTAATTTTTATTTTATCAAAATTTAAATAAATTTATAGATTATTAAATTTAAAATGAATAGCCATAATTTCGTAACATGAAATTCTAAAATTTTAAATAATTAAAAGAAATCTTAATCATGCATTATTAGTCATCAATTTTTGCTTGTATAACTACAATTACATATGTTTTTCTCGATAATAAATGGTCATGCTAATATCTTTCTTGAACGGTTAGATGTAACCGAAGTAGGATCATAAATAGAGTAATTGTAGGAATACCATTATTATTATTTACTTTCTAAAGTTGACTTAATTTTAAAATTTACTATTAAATTTATAATAAATTATAATTGAATGGAAAAAAAAAAAAAGCTAGAGCCGAGTCCAAAAGAACTTTTTTTTTTTTTTTTTTTTTCAAAATTGACTTGTTCAAAACCATACTATGGGCTTGTTTAAAACCAAAGAAAGCTGATTTTACCACTTCATGACGTGGAAGGGGTAGTAATCATATTATGTTGGCTAAATTACAAAGGTAAAAAAAAAGCAGAAACAACTAAGCAAGCCAACATGGCCATTGACAATGAGTCATTGCCTACACTTGTTTGTTTGCTTTAATTAAAATTAAAAAAAAAAAAGATTTTTTTTACGTGTCCTTAAATATCAGTTTTTTTTTAAAAAAAAGATAATTAAGAATTTATCATATTAATATATTAATTATTTATTTTAAAAATAATAAATGGATAGAAGGTGGTAATCCAAAAAACATTAAAAAAGAAAAGGCGGAGAACAATAACCCCCAAGCTCTTTGAATGAATAAGTAGTTATTAGTTGAAAAAACAAAACAATTAATGGCGTCGAAAAAATGGTTCAAATTCTTTCTTAATTAATTCCAACATGCCAAGATTTTTTTGGGAGTAAACAAGTAAACAAATACTACTGTACTCTGGCTCACCGGAGAGGACCCATCCCCAAAAGAAATGTCAATTATCATCACACCCTGGTCCCCACCTAAATAATTTCCATCGAAGCAGCCACGAAACAGACAACTAACCGACCTCCCCATCTAACGCCGTTACTCTGAGAGCGATATGAGACCAATGACAAAGGGCCAGCTAACAGCCCCCGTCAAGACAGACAGTGACTAGAGGAAACGGTTTGGTTCCTACAAAGACACGTCAGCTAGGCCCCACCTGCCCCTGACCGAAACCTGCCCATATCACGCGTCAAGTTGGGAAGGTGGGTGCGAACCTCCCCCACCCACCCAACCCACCTTTCTCTCGTCTCTCACCGCTATATATTCTATCACCCGCATTTCCCACATCAACGCAAGCACAACACACACAAACAAGTCTCTGTTTTAAGCAGAGCAGAAAACAGGGGGAAAAAAAAAAAAAAAATTGGCCTCGTCATTTCCCATGTAAGGAAGAAGGGGCAAGAGGTAAAAGAAAAGAAAAAGAAGAAATTTTTTTGTTGCGTCGAGGATTTTTGTTAGGGCGAATATCTTCGCGATTCGTATTTTTCTCTTCTTTTTCTGTCTCTTTGTTTGGTTTATACTCTTTTAGAGGATTTGAAGCTATGGGGACGGAGGTGTTACGGCCTCAGGACTGTTTGATCGGGCGGATCAGAGTTCCTCAGCCGGCGGTGATTCATCGCCGGAGAAGTTATTATGGAAACGTTAACCCTAGTTATGTGTCTAACCCTAGATCTAACCGGAAACCGGCAGTCCGGTCGGAGAAACCGGACCAGAGAAAGAGATTCGTCGCGAGCCAGTCGGAGCCGTCGGTCTCGAAGAGGTCGGGGTCCTCCGACGACTCGAAGACGGAGAGGAGGAGCCTCTCGATGGAGAAAGTGACGATTCTGAGGAGAGGCGAGTCGCTGGACTCGAAGATCAAGAGCGAGGCGCTGAGGAAGGAAGGCGATGGTCTGATGGTGCTCGGAACCGAGAGGCTCGGCCCGGACCACCCGGAAATGGTGCCAAAGCAGATCCGGGTCGTGGATCCGAGGCTTTCGCCTCCGGTGGCCGGGAAATGCGACATGTACGCCGGATCGGCGTTCGCGATGTCACCTGAGCCCAGCTCCCTCCCGTTGCCGTCGTTCTCGAAGAAGAAGCAGGTCTCGGTGATCGTCGACGACTCGGCCACCAGAGATCTGAGGCGGTTGCTTCGGCTCGACTAGTAAGGTTCCAGTTCCAAGCAGGTGAAGAACCGGGTTTTCGATCAGGCGACCTGGTTTTATCTTCGG
Organism: Carpinus fangiana; assembly: GCA_006937295.1. NCBI lineage: Eukaryota > Viridiplantae > Streptophyta > Magnoliopsida > Fagales > Betulaceae > Carpinus > Carpinus fangiana. The sequence continues at coordinate 26,793,160 of CM017326.1, forward strand.
ATCCGAACGTATTTCGCTTTCTCTCTCTAGAATCTTCTTCGCGCCGGGACGTCGTCTCCACTTTAATCTCGAGTTTCAGGATCTGAACTGTCCGTGATTTTTTTAAACGGGGGGTAGAACTGAAAATCGAGAAAATTATGGGGCGAGTTAGATAATATTTATTGTTGGGGGTATCCTTCGTATCTGTAAGTTTCTGGGGTTGTTTGGGTAATATATGGGTAATTTAGTGTTGTAATGTAATCTGAGATGAAAAATAAATTTAAAAAAAAAAAGAGAAAAAAAAAGGTTCCGACGGACATGGGGGGTTGATTTGAGATTTGGGGAAGTAGATGGGGTTTAAGTTTAGTAAAGTACTCTGAATGTTTCTGCTCTGCTGTAGTGCTGTGAATTTGTGAGAGCTTCTCTACCCTTTTGTATTGTAAAGTAAGATAAACATTAGGGGGAAAAGCTAAGCGGATTTCGTAATTTCCTTTGGTTTCCATTTGTGTTAATTGTGTACCCTTTTCTTTTTTCCTCTGTAATGTTATAGCTTGTAAAGAACATGTTAATGTATTTTCAGTCAGATGTTTCCTTCTTACGGTTTTAATGTTTTTGTGGTTCGAATTGACATTAATTAATGGACTCTATGAAAGTATATAAATTGTATGAAAAGATGTCTTATGGCAATCCAATTGTATCGAAAAATTAAGATGAAAGTAAGGTGGCAATGTTAAGACTCTGGAGATGTTTTGGACGCCCCTGCAAAGTTTGTTATTAGTTTTTGGTCCCTCTGAACTATTTATGCAAACATATTGATTGTCAACTTGTCATCACGTCATGTATCTGTGTGTGGTGTATGAAAGTGCCCCCGTGCATACGGTTTTACGATTTTTCTGACCAATTATTTTCTGTGGTCGAAGGATGATTTTTTGGGTAGAATTGTCTGTACCATACCGTGTGGTATCAGATGACAGCCAAATTTTGCGTCGACATCTACGCAATTAAAGCATAAGTTTTAAATCAATTAAGTGAGAAAAAGCGTAAACGAATGAGCTTTAATTATATAATTTTTAGCTTTTTGGATTGCAGTGGCATATAAGAAGAAAAAAAAATCAATGAGTGATGTTTACTAGTCATATCATATATATATTTATGAGAGTCAAGTTTTGACTTAAAAGATTATTTAGAATTGTGACACGTATTTATGTTTTTTAATATAAATATATAAAAATATATGTATAGATAGCTTTTTAATGAGATAATTAAAATATAGGAATTTTATTTGTAATGCATTGAATTGTCTTAATGAAAGAAAACAAAAGGTTTTCAAATTGTTTTTCTCTTTTTATTTAATTTTCTTGTCATTTTCTCTATCTTTATGTTTAATTGTCTTAATGAAGAAAACAAAAAAAATCACAAATTCTCTTTATTTTTATTTTTTAATCTTCTCTTGCTTTCTCTTTATATTATATATATATATATATATACATAAGCCGAGTTTTGACATAGAGTGCTTAGAATTGCGACAAGTGTCCATGTTTTTTAATATAAATATATGAAAATATATGTTTAGATAGTCTTTTAGTAAAACTACGGTTTAAAATTATTTTATAAACATTTGTCATTTTTTATAGCTAATTTTTTAATTAAGAGAATAAAATAAAATTTGTTGTTGATAATATTTTAAAAACTTTTTAACTTAATAATATATATATAAAACCGACGCATATCAGCGACTCTAAGCTAGTTGTAAACTTGTAATCATAGGAGACTACTAAATAACGCTTCCAACTCTTCAAACTTAACGGCAACTTAGTCTTAGTTTAATGGAGGATTTGCTAAGTTGTTTCCTAGATATATTAAGCATGTACTGTATATCTCTGAATAAATTTTTCTAACAAATGATCTTAATTAAGCAACATGTTAGGTGATTCATATCTCCAATAAAATTAATCTCTAACCTCATAATAATTTTTCTAAAATTTGTAGTTAAAAGGGATTTTTTATTTTTTTTTATGGTAAAGTCCTCTTACCCCCAGTGCTAGCAAAATTACAAAATTACCCCTATATAATTTTCAATAAAACAAAAATACCCTTAAAAATTTGAAAAAAAAAAGTTTTAGTATTTTTGTTTTTATTTTAGTATGGGTAATTTCGTTATTTTGTTAAAATTAGGGGTACATTGTCATTGTTTTGATAGTTTAGGAGGTAAATTGTTGCAATTAATAGTTTATAGGGTAAATTGTTATTGGAGTGGTAGTTTAAAGGGTTAAATGGATTTTACCCTTCTTTTTTTTCATAAGCTAATGGAGTAAAAATTTTAAAGTCATTAAAAAAAAAAAAAAAAAAGAGGTAGACTCAAATTCACAAATTGTCACATAAATTGCGACGTGGAAGCTGTGAAATAACGCAAAATTTAAAGGGAAAAAACTATTTCTCATATCGCCAGCTTGAGTGGACTGAAAGGGCCTTTTTTTTTTTTTTGAGGGAAGACTGATGGGCCTTGGGAGAAGGATGTTGGTCAAAACTAACTTATATTGAAATACCATGGAGCAATGACATTGGGTCCAATTAAATAGCCATTACATCCCTTAAGTGGGCCATTTCACATATGGGCTTCCTCTCCAACCCAAAAAGTAGAACAAACCCAAAAAGTTAAAACATTATAAGAGAACAGAGAGTAACGTTTATCATGTCTGTGACTATATTACTTCTTGTCGGTAGGTTCCATTTCTCTCTTTCTCTTTATATTGTAGTATAATACTTTCCCTTCAATACTTTGATTATGAAGTCAATTTTCAAAACGGGGAGAGTTTTCTAAGGTTATCAATAAACTTTATATGCTCAGTAAATTTTAAAGCAAGTTATGTTCAATAATTTAAACACACACCGTCTAATCTTAGTTACTTACTAAGCCCTAAGCCCTAGACTTACTTATTCGATCTACCTGTAAAATGCAAATTCGTAATCAATGATCAAAGTGGCAAAGCAAAAAAGAAGAAGCAGAAGGTTGGGACTGGATCTTATTTTCTAAAAAAAACAAAAAAAGAAATTGGCCATTATTTCTTTAATTTGGTTTTTAGAAAATAATATATATCTAAGAACATGATAATACTAGGAGAACGACTAGCATTTCTCAAAACAAAACAAAAATATATGAACTAGAATAAAAAATACACATAAACTGGGTAAAATATATGGGTAATTACCTTTTTTCCTCATCAACTACAATGCATTGTCATTTTTGCCCCATGAACGGACAACCCTACTGCGGCACTGCCTGACCCAATCAAACTATCATTATGTGCCCAAAACCTTTGGCCATTCCTTCCGTCAAAGGCATTAACTCAGACGGTCAACCCAACACGTGCACACACATGCCATCTTGAAATTTTCTATCCCACATTTTTGATCCCCATCAACTACAACACATTATCACTTTGCCTCAATGAACTGACAATCCTACTGTGGGCAAAGTGACAACCCTATTGTTATTATTGGCTTTGACTTCTGTTGTTTCTAATAGGACAATCTCGTTGCTTATAGCTATTAAAGCAATAATTAAGTGATTAAATTTACCTTTTCCTATCGGCTTAAGTTTTTGGGATAACTGGTAATTTAATAATAGCTTCCCGCTTCAACTCGCTCGTGCAAAAAAATTTCACCAAGTGATATTTTTGTTGACGCTATTTTTTTTCTTTCTAACATTAGCAACGACTATCAATGTCGACACAAATGTTGCCACTAATAGTCAATTATTAACGATGACCCTTGAAAGTCGACGTTGATAAGCACTTAATTATCAGCGTAGTTTCGAGTTGCTGCTAATAAGGTTGTTACTAGCTAATATCGATTTTTCTTATAGTTGAAGAATTGAAAACGCGCTAGAAAAATAGTTACTATACCAAAGAAAAATATTTTCCTTCATTCATGAAAAATATATATATATTTTATTTTTATAAATGATCGTTTAATTAGTTTGGTATAAAGATGAAAGTGTTGTACACGTTCTCATCAAAGCACCAAAGCAAGATGTCTGACTATGATGATATTATACTCCAAAAATAGTAGCATTTTTTTTTTGTATCTCTACAATGCAACTTTCACCTCCATCTCATTTTCACGTTGCTTGTAAAGCAACACGTGTAAATAGTTGAGAGGATATTGATCGAATTGGACTTCTTACATCAAAAACTCCACCAAAGTTTGTTTTGTACAAGAATTTCGAGAAGAAAGATAGAAAACATAACTGAAATATGTCACATGTGGTTTCGTAACCTACTTGCTAGCTTCATTTTACACAACAAACCAGTAGAATGCTAGATACTTGTCTATTTTTTAAGGTACACCTACGGTCAAATTCTATCTCCGTAACACATCTAGGGTTGAATCGGGAGAGGCCACACCGGCCCACACGTGTATACAATATATATATCCACCTATTTCTTCTTATCCGATTGAATTAATATTTTAATATTTTTCTCTAATAAGTATGCCTCAAGATATATAATATTTAACTGAAATGATGATCTGAATATTTGCTTCAATGCGTGCAATATTAAATTACTACTTATTTTAAAATTTTAATTAAATTAGTGAGATTAAGTGAGATTAATTATTTAATTAATATTTTAACACATCAAACACAAAACTATTGATTATTTGACCAAGTAAATTAAGAAATTGTATATATATATATGAGAGCGTCTTGGGTGGGGATGGTGTACAAAAGTCACCTTTTGTGCAACCCACTCATCACTTGACACCTCATTTATTTCAAAAAATTGTAAAAAAATTGTATGAGATCAACAGATAAGATTAATTTTCCCTCACAAATATTAGAGACTACCCTGTAGCTCTGGTTCCACCCACGCCCAGACGCCGCTGCCGTCCGCCGTCCACCGCCTCCAACCACCAAACTCCGGTGAACAAAAAAAAACTGCCCAGCCTCAAAAATTGATTATAATGCCTAAAAAATTATTTCTAATGCCTTAAAAATCGATTCTAATGCCACAAAACTCATTTCTAATGCCTCAACTTAGTTTTGGATTCAAAACTAAAAACCTAGGAGGAAGGTTAACCCTTTTTGAGATTTTATCACCCTAAAAGTCACCAGATCCATGTGAAAAACCAAAGAAAAAAAAAAATTAAAAAACAACATCATAAGCAAGATTCATAAAAAAAAAAAAAATCAAACCCACCACAGCAAAACCCATCACAAAAAATAAGGTCGCCGGAGCCAGTGGCCGGCCAGATCCAAGCCGGCTAGATCCAGGCCGACCAGACCCAGGCCGGCCGTGGGTCACCCACTGCCCAGATCACCGCCACCTAGCCCACTGCCCAGATTACCATCGTCCAGCTCACCCACACCACCCAGCTCGCCTCCATCCAACCCTTCTTCTGGCGTTTTCTTCCTTCTTTGTTTCCTCCTCTCTTTCTCTTATTTTTCTCCTCCTTTCTTTCCTCATATAATTAGGTGGGTTTAATTTTATTTTGGTATTATGTTCCATGCTGAGGTGGCACCATATGAATGGCTTGCACAAAAAACACCTTTTGTGCAAGGTGAGTATATAAGTTTTTTTCTCTCTCTCTATATATATGTCCACCTATTTCTTCTTATCCGATTGAATTAATATTTTAATATTTTTCTTTAATAAGTATGCCTCAATATATATAATATTTAACTGAAATGATATGAATATTTGCTTCAATGCACGTAATATTAAATTACTACTTATTTTAAAATTTTAATTAAACTAGTAAAATTAAGTGAGATTAATTATTTAATTAATATTTTAACACATCAAACACAAAACTATTGATTATTTGACCAAGTAAATTAAGAAATTTTATATTCTGTACGTCCTCATGATCAGGTTGCCCGTAAAAGAGAAATGCTAAATTAATCAAAACGTGCTTAATTTCTTAAGCAATCCTTTAATAGAAGTATAACTTGAGCTTAATTAATTGATGTATAATAAGGTAATAATGTCAAGCACTACTACAATAATTTAATCTAATATTAATGTTACGTGCCAAGTATATATATATATATATATATATATATATATATGGGAAAGAGATATCTATCTTATTTTACTACTTTTTAACAATAAATATTAGTTTTCCCACACGCTTCATGTTTAACCTAAAATTTAGACTTATTAACGACAAAAAACAAAGTCAAAGTATTTCATTGAAGATATTGGTTAAGACTTAAGACATCTAACTCACATTTTCAATTACCATGCCTCAAAGGTGGGGTAGAGGGGTGGTGGCGGGTTTAGACCGGAAGTGTTGAGAATTCATGGGTCAAATCTTTTAATCCTAACTCCTTAATTTTGTATTGAGTTTATAATAAATTGATAGGTTATGTCAAAATATGAATATAAAATTATTACATTAATGCTAATTCAACCAATTTAATTATGGGTCAAATTTTTTAATCGTAACCCGCAAATTTTATGTTGGATTCATTTAAAATGAGCCAAGTGTGAAAAATTGTTAGCCTTGCCTCAAAGCATGGATTAGAAATGAAGCCCACATTTCTTCTCTTCCATTTTACGTAAAAGTAACCTGCTGTACGTGTATCTCATGATCAGCCCTATATATACCCCATAAGAGTTATCCCTCCCACCAAACACAATCGATCCGATCCAATGGGTGCAGCAAACTCTTCCTCCAACTCTTCCTCCCAGAAAACCATCAAAGACAAAACATTATCAGGAGCTGGCAACCTCATCAGGCTCCTCCCGACCGGCACTGTGTTCTTGTACCAGTTCCTCAACCCTGTGTTGTCCAACAATGGAGACTGCAGCAAGACAATCAACAAGTACCTCACCGCCATTCTTGTCGGTCTGTGCGGTTTGTCTTGCTTCTTTTCTACCTTTACAGACAGCTACGTTGGAGATGACAGTAAAACACACTACGGGATTGCAACATGCAAGGGTCTTTGGCCGTCGCCGGAGTCTAAGAACGTGAAATTGTCGACGTATAAGCTTCGGTTTGCCGACTTCGTCCACGCCTTTTTCGCGGTGATTGTGTTTGCGGCTTTGGTGCTGATGGATGGAAATACGGTGGGGTGCTTCTATCCGGCGTCTGAGTCCATTGAGAAGACTTTGCTCCAGGTGCTGCCACCTGTTGTTGGTGCGGTTTCTAGTGTGGTTTTCATCTTGTTCCCTAATAAGCGCCATGGAATCGGATACCCTGCAAGTGCGTCTTCAAAGGATTCCAACTCTGGTGGAGAAGCATAGCAACTTTGTGTTTGTGTGTGTGTGGCTTTCTTCTTCTTGTGCGATTGTATTCGATTATATATTTGCTTGGTGGCACCAAGTTGTAACTTGCAATTTTATTCATAGTAATTTAAGAGCACTAAAAATAAATAAGCAAAACACTAAAAAATCATATACTTTAGATTATTCATCGTAAATATAAAATGCATTTTTGTTGCAGTTGTGAACAGTGCACCATTGTTCATACATCCATCTCATTAATATATTATTTCTCTCTATACATCTCTCTTTTTTCGAAATTCTCTTATACTATTTCTCTTCCACGTCTTTCTTTTCTCAAAATTTTCTCCTATTATTTATCGCTTTTTTTTTTTTGTTTTTTCAAAAGTTGAAAAACTTTAGGAAAAATACAATCCTTATAAAAAAATTAATTTTTTTTTTAAATGATATAGATAAAAAAAAAAATTATATAATCAAATGTATGTTGTCTTTATAAATGCATTAACTGAACTAGATAAATTGAGCTTTGATTAGCCATTTTTCATAAAAATATACATAAACCAATGTGAATGCTCACAAAGGGGTACGTACGTTTGGATTCAATTCATGAGAGGGATTCAGGGCTTGTTTGGATATACGTTTGAGGGGTATAAAAGTGCATTTAATACTCAAAAAGCAAAAAAATAACCTAAATGCACTTTTAGCCAAAACTTAAAAATAAAATTTTTCTTAAAAAAATGTTTTTTTAATTTAAAAACTCTATTTTTCTGACGCAATTCCAAATAATTTACTTTCAAAGGGAATGTTGTCTCCCATTGTAATTTGTATGTGTTGGTTATCTCAACCGGCCAACAACTCCACCAGACATAGACCTAACCTTTCTTCAGGGCGCCTTTAGTAAAAGGAGGCCCATGGACCCACTTCAGGCCTATCCACTATGCATTTTTAAGCCCATGGAGATAGAAGCCCACTCTCGGCCCAACCTGCAACTCACTGCCCAACTTGCCTTTGTTACGTTGCCCCAAGCCATCCATCCTACCGTCTTCAAGCCCACATACACCTCCTCGTCAAAATTAAAACAAGGGGTCACATCTTGTTAAGCAGGATTCTATTTATAAATTATAATGTAACGGATTTTCAAACACAGCCAATCACAGTAAAGTAAAGCAAAGATAATATTGAAGTTTCAATTCTCTATAATTCTCTTTAAATTTGAGATTCTCATATTCATAAATATCATATGTTCATTTCATTTAAGGTCTAAAATAAACTATGTTTTAACCTTTAGTGAAAAAATTTAATGAAAAAGTTACCCTCACAAAATTTAATAAACTACATTTTCTCATTAAATGCTGAAACATAACTTATTTTAAAAGCTTAAATAAGATAAACATCTGAAATTTATAAATTTAAAATTTTTTCTAGAAATCTCAGTCCCATCAATATCTCCTTATCAAAAAGAAACAATAGAAAATTTTGTGATGCAGCGACGTGGGGCTCATTAATATGGACAAATATCTCGTTAAGTATTCCCTCGCGTGCAGTTTACTATTCAAAGAAAGAGGAGCCTCTCCAATCCAAATGGACCGGAGGGTTCTTGTGAAAAGTAGAGGCAAAGACTTTAACAAGAACCTGCTCCCCTCCGATCCAAGAAAGAAAGCGGCGGCTGTAGAATTAACTTAAGGAAAAAAGCTCAAGGTTTATACGCATTTGTGGCGAAGGTGGCACAGAGGAAAAGTCGGGCATTATTTCCAAGTTGGTTATTATAAAATCCAATGGATTGAATTTGCCTTGCTGCCTTACCTTTAACATAGGCTAAGGCTTTGTATATATAATTGAATTTGTTACAAAGAGATAGAATGAAATACTAAAGCAAATACAATTTGAAATATATTCTATCAACTATAATTTGAAAGCTATACATGATAACAAGAGTTATCTTACTATTTGAATTTACTCTCATTTGAATTGTTGTAATCTTTATTTGCATTATCTTGAAGAGAGTTGGAGTTGGATAAGGAGATGTCTCTAACACACCCCCTTAAGCTCAGCGGTAACGGTGTGACTTGAGCTTGTCACGAAGAAAGCCGAATCAAATTGATGACAATGGTTTTGTGAAAATGTCTGCTAGTTGGTCTTTGCTGGACAAAAAACTGATGGTGAGTTTCTTGTGTGCGACAATGTCACGTACAAAATGAAAATCGATCTCAATGTGTTTTATGCGTGCATGAAAAACTGGATTCGAAGATAAATATGTGGCTCCTATGTTATCACACCACAAGGTAGGGACTTGTGTGAATTTCAGACCAAGTTCAGAACACAAAGAAAGTATTCATTGGAGCTCAGCTACTGTGTTTGAGAGTGCTTTGTATTCAGCCTTTGTGCTAGACCGTGTGTTGATGCACAATTTCCGATTGGTGACGTGGCACGCTTGCTGAATTCGTGATTCAAGTAGTCCAAGTATGAATCTGCCTGCACAATAAAGAAAAGAATAGGATCGAAGAGACCGAGGGTGAGCCGACGGGGACACTCCGATGCCTAAGTCAGTGTTTGCTCTAGAGATAATGAGAAAACAACAGAAGCGTAAAGAGTGCTCAAGTTGAGTTACCAGAACGTGTGGAGGTGACTTGTATTATATAGGCATGGAGTGATTGTTCCCTTACCAATGACTGACTCTTTCCTGATTTTCTGCGAGGCAGTTTATTATCAGGGATTTGAGTAGTTATCCGTATCAAGATCTGAAGGGATCGAGATAGGATTTGGTTGTTATGGCTTTTTGAATTTTGAATGCTCGTAAATAACACATCTGATTCCGTAGTTTTAGGTACTTGGCATTTGAATTGGATGGATAAGATCGGATCTTGTGGATTTAATCTCCTGATCCTTAGCTTTCTAAGGCTTCAGAAGCCTTGGAAAGTATCGAAGGTGTAGGGTGCTCGAGGCCCGAGGCGGTTCTCGGATGATCGAGGCCTGAGGCTTTCTCGGATGATCGAGGCATTCTCGGGTTCTCGAGGCCTGCTTGGGCTCTCGAGGCTCGAGACGCTTTTGGGCTTTCGAGGCTTGAGACGCTCTTGGGCTCTGATGACATGGGCCTTCATTGGGCCTAGTAGAACGTTGGGCCGGTTCTGTAGAGTTGATTCATGACCCAACAGTTACCCCCCAATTTCCTTGTCTGGAGGACTATGGAAATTCAAGAGTTTTAAGAGAATGAATCAACACAGGCAAGGAACAGTTAAGTTTCAAAGTATCTTTCTCTTTTTCTTTTCTTTTTTTTGAAAATTCCCGCCAAAAATGGCTCGAGACGCTTAGGCTTGAGGAGGTGCCGAGCATTTAATGCAGTGATTCAATTCTCGAGGCTGTGCCGCGTGTCGAGCTATAAGTGGTCGCTCGAGTGGCTGTCAGTTGTCAGTCTTAATAACTGAATCGCCGTCGAGGATTCGAAGCGTTTTTCCAAGGATTCGAGGTACGTCTCTTCGCTGCTTCCTCTTAAACTGCGCTGTCGTCTCGTCTTCTCTGCTTTATCTATAAATTCTTCAATCTTAAAATTTTTTCGTTTACTTTCCTTTGCTGCAAGCTTCTGCGTTTTTTCTGAAGCATTTGTTTTTACTTCCCCTTGTCTTCTTCTTCTTTGTAAACTATTCTCAGCAAAATGCCAAAAGGCGGTGAAGATTCCGATGGACTTGGTGACTCCCACCCAGCCACATGGGACAGCAGACTATCCAGAGCCAATGAACGTCGGATTCGGAGGGAGTGCTTCATCCCACCGTACATTTCACTGCGGTTCGATGATAAAAATGAAGGCGCCATCGCCCGTACGGACCGACACGAGGTCTGTGTGTACGAGGCGATGTTTCGAGCAGGCTTTCGCCTCCCCTTTCTTCCCATGGTCCGAGAGCTGCTCCATTACCTGGACCTGGCTCCCCACCAACTTGCTCCAAATGCGTGGAGGTACCTCTTTGGCTACATGGTGTTGTGGCAACTTGCATTGGACAAGGAGCACCAGCTAACGGTGAGGGAATTTCTATTCTTACACCGTGTCCACAAAAACCCAGGAGGCGGAGTCTACAACATACAGACTCGTAAGGGTAAACTGATACTTCTGGAGGCCAAGTACTCCAGTAATCGAGGATGGAAGAACAAGTATTTCTTCGCCTCGGGGCAGTGGGAGTTTGCCCCTACAGAGAAGGCCACCGACATCAGAGTTCCTCGGGATGTGAATGTACTTTTCGAGAAGGGTTCTCAAGAACCACGCCTGACACCAAACGAAGTGACTCGGGTTAATGATGTCCTTCAGTGGACACGAAAGCACCCCTCCTACTTAAACTACGCCGTGCTTGGCACGATGCCGAGGCTTATGGAGATGGTCTATGCGCCCGCTGGACACGTGGCGGTAGCGCTGAGAGAGGAGTACCTACGGGGTCCTGCCAACCAGAGTCCTCCGGCGGCGAATACCCGGAGCTCTACTCCATGAAAAGACCCAGCCCAAGAGGCCGAGAAGGGTAGAAGTAAGAGGGTCGACAAGGGCAAGGGTGTATTGATCGAGCCCGAGAAGCCCAAAAAGGTCGTCTACCCCATTCAAACTGGGAGAAAATTCCAGATTCGGGAGCCGAGGCCTCCCACTCCGCCGACCCTACCAATCGCGCCCCCAATTAGGAAGAGCCCGTTGGCAGGGAAGAGGAAGGCTAGGGCCCCTCCTAAGGTGGCCAGGGCCTTAAAGCTGGCTGACGAGGATGAATCAGAGGGTGAGGAGCCTGTCGAGGTAATCCCGAAGCCCACACCTGCTGCCGATGAGGAGTCGGATATTGAGGTGATCGAGGCACCCCTTGTCCGAAAGAGGAAGCAGGTAGTAGGGGCTGAGTCGGCAGCCCCAACAGTTGAGCCAGCAGCTCCCGTGGTCGAGACTACCGTTCCAACCGCCAAGACAAAGAATGTGGCGGGCTTTTTAGCAGCTCGAAGGAGTCGAGTGCCTCCTTCTTCTGTGCCTCGAGTAGAAGAGGTAGCTGCGTTCTTGGCCAATGAGCCCATCCTCGCTGTCCCAGTGAACATAGTGGGACAGGCCGAGGAGCCTCTACAAGTGCCAGAGGGGCCAATTCCTTCCGGGCCGAATCATCCCCTGGGCTCGAACATCCAGCATATCCTGGAGGACATATATGCAGAATCCGACGACTCTGTTGGGATAGCGGATGATAATATGGGGCCTTCTCATGCGGTCGCCTTGAGGACCCCCCACGAGACTTTGTCTCCAATCCCCGAGCAAGGGGTCTCTTCTCGAGCTCCGACTCCAAAAAGGCCAAGGTGCCCAAGTCTCGACGAGGCGGAGGAGGCTTCTGCTCTGAAGAGGCCTCGAGCTGCAGGAGCGTCCGAGGCTTCCGAGTCCTCTGAGAGCACGGCCGAGATCCAGCCAGAAGGGGCTAACTGGACCTTCAGAGGGAAGCTGGCGAAGATGGGAGGAGACTTGAAGGGAAATCCCTTCAAGGCCGTGGTGGATATGGTCGATCACGAGAAGCTCCAGCTGAAGGGACGTGATGTTTCAGCCGGAGGCATGGCAGAGGAGATGCTGACCATGCAATTCTTGGTAAGTGCTTTGTCATGGTGCTTTATTTTTGTCTCTTGTTTAGGTCTAACACCACGTTTATTACTCGTAGGCCTTCCTCAGGTCGACCATCCTGTACTGCTACTTCAGGAAGGTCTCGACCGACAACGGCGGGGCAGAGGACCTGAGGAAGAAGCTGGCGGAGGCTGAAGAGGAGAACACCAGGTGTTGTGACAAATACTACCTAAATTAATAGATAATATTTGCTACGTTTTGCTTGCAAGTGCACAAGGTCAAAAAGTGTAGTAAAGTGCGTAAGTGCAAGATCGATCCCACGGAGATTGTTAATTTCGTTTAGATTTAATTAATTAAAATACCAACTTGTCACGGAATTTGATATTTATTAAAAGAAATAGAAATAAATGAAAAGGTAAATAAAAGTGTAGGGCTTTGATATCCACCACTAATTATGCTCAATTAATAAATCAATATGCCAATACTCCAATCATATTATGAATACCTAATGGTTGCCAACCTAAGGGCATGGTGTATACTCCTTAAGCTATTGGTTTCCCTAAGCAACGAATTAGGTATGGTGTATACTCTAACTCTTTTCTTTCCTAAAGGATTTAGCATGGTGTATACTAAGTTGTTCTCTAGAAAAGCATATGAACTGTGAAAACCGACAACCACATGAGACCTAGGGCATGGTGTATACTCCCGGTTTCCCATGTTGATTAACCCAAGAACCCGGCGTGGATTACTTTTGTTACTTATGTTAAACCCAGGACTCGGTCATCCAAATTGATCTAACTAACAAGTCCATACCACATGCATATAATGGCCAATCACATACATATGATGAATTCAATAAAACAGGCATTAATCAAGTTAAGCAACACAATATGATTATCACAAAGGCGCCAATATTGAAATATTAAATAAACATAATTAGGGTTTCAATCCAGCCCTACTAAAATAATTAGTTACACATAATTAAAATAAAAACTAAAAAGAAAGGGAAAAGAATGAACCGAAAACCGCTCCTAGAAAGTAGCCTCCAAATTCTCCTCTCTGAAATTGTGTATTAAATTGTGAGGCTTAGAGGTCTATTTATAGGCTTTAGGAGAGTCATAGAAACCCTAGTAAACCTAGGAAATTCGGAATTCTATCTCCTAGTCAATTTAGGAGACAATCCTATTGCAAATCGGAATAGGATTCGTCCAGAATTAGGCTTCTCTCTTGCGGGGTGATTTTAGCATTGCGACGGTCTGAATTAGGAAAATTTTATTTCACAATGATTTGTAGCCTGTTGAGTCATATTTCCAGTGCCGTTGGAATCACCTCAATCCGATATTTGAGCTAAAAGTTATGGCCAAAATACCAAGACCTGTTCAGAATCCAAATTTGAATCCAATCCGATTTTAGCTCCAATTTGATAAATTCCGATTTAATTCTTTCCACATCTTCTAGGTCTTCCCAATTTGCCCTTTAAGCTTGGAAAATTTCCAGAAACGCTTCCTTTTCTTCCATGACCTACAAAAACATAGAAAACACAAAAAGGAAATAAAATGGAACAAAATAACAAAAACTAAGACATTAACAAATGTAAATTAAGGGCTAAAATATGAATATTTTGGCACTTATCACCAGGCTTAAGGCGGTGGTTGTCAAGCACGAAGACGACCTTCGACTTCTTGGGGAGCACTCGAAGGTGATGGAGTGCGAGGCTTCCGAGGCCTCCATGGCCAGGGACCGGGCCAGAGTTGAGCTTGCCACCATGTCCGAGGAGCTTGAGGGCATTAGGGCTAGGCATTCGGCTCTGCAAGGAAGTCATGCCGCCCTGCAGGCTGAGCATGCGGAGCTCCAGGAGGACCACTCCATTTTAAAAGAGGAGTTGGGGCAGCTCGAGGAGAAGCATGCCGAGACCCTTGAACAGCTGCAGGAGAGCCGCTCCATGGTCGAGAGGGTCTCGAAGGGCAGGCTCGTCGCCGAGGAGAGGTACAAGCACTTCTCAGAGAAGCACAAGAAGCAGAGGCTCGAGCTGAAGGAGGCTCAAGCGAAGGCGGCCAACTATCTACATCAGCTGTCCTTTGCTTCAAGGATTAGGGATGCCGCATGGGCCGACGGAATCTACCTTGGGTTCGAGACGTTCAGGACTTGGTGGAGGGACCCAGCTCAGAGAGTGGATCTGAACTCTGTGAATATTGAGAACATTCCCTGCACCACCGAGGCCATGCTTCGTCTAGTCTCCTTGGGAAGAGAAGAGATGCCCGACGCTGCTGGCATAGCTGAATTCGACTATCAACCGCCAGCCCCTGGGCCCGAGGCTGCTCAGGAGGGAGAAGCTATGGAGGCATCTGAGAATGCTGAGGCTTCTTCTGTTGAACGAGACCCCCCTGTCGCTCCCTAAGGGGATTTGTAGATAATGCATAGTATACATACTGATTTTTTATTGTAAAGTCCCACGATTATTCTTTTGTACAGACATTCATCAATAAAACGTTAATGAATACCTTTCCAATTTTTGTATTGTTGTTATATCTGCGAATGTTAGGCCTTGATCCCATTTGGAGTTATCCGAGAACGTGGCCTCGGATACTTGAGAGGGTCTCGGGACGTCGAACACTTGTGAAATGTTCCAAGTGTTGGGCCTCGATCCCGTTTGGAGTTATCCGAGAAAGTGGCCTCGGATACTCGAGAGGGTCTCGGGACGTCGAACACTTGTAAAATGTTCCAAGTGTTGGGCCTCGATCCCATTTGGAGTTATCCGAGAACGTGGCCTCGGATACTCGAGAGGGTCTCCAGACTTCGAGCACTTAGATTTGTTCAGTGTTGGGCCTCGATCCCATTTGGAGTTATCCGAGAACATGGCCTCAGATACTCAAGAGGGTCTTGAGACATCGACACTTGTGAAATGTTCCAAGTGTTGGGCCTCGATCCCATTTGAAGTTATCCGAGAACGTGGCCTCGGATACTCGAGAGGGTCTCGAGACTTCGAGCACTTAGATTTGTTTAGTGTTGGGCCTCGATCCCATTTGGATTTATCCGAGAACGTGGCCTCAGACACTCGAGAGGGTCTCGAGACGTCAAACACTTGTGAAATGTTCCAAGTGTTGGGCCTCGATTCCATTTGGAGTTATCCGAGAACGTGGCCTCGGATACTCGAGAGGGTCTCGAGACTTCGAACACTTGAGATTTGTTTCATCCATTTGTGAAGACAAACTCCGAGAGTTCTCTTATTGAAAATAAATCATACTTGAAATGACAAAGTAATGATTGGTTCAAAAAGAAATTACATTTTAAGAAAAATATCTCTTCAAATGTTTCGCGTTCCATGGCCTCGGAAGGACTTTTCCTGCCAGATCTTCTAAGTGGTATGCTCCCGGCCTCTGGCAGTCAATCACCCTGTAAGGGCCCTCTCAGTTTGGAGCCAGCTTTCCCTCGGATGAGTCTCTAGTTGCGAGAGTGATCTTGTGCAAAACCAAATCTCTGACCTTGAAGTTCCGAGGCTTCACCTTCTTGTTAAAATACATTGCCGTCCTTTCCTGGTAAGCGGACATAGTGATTTGAGCGTGATCCCGCTTCTTCTGCAGCAAATCCAAATGAAGTTTGAGTCCTTCATCGTTTGTTTCTGCCTTGTATAATTCCACCCTGAAGCTTCTCGACCCTATTTCTGCCGGAATAATTGCTTCAGTTCCGAATGCTAGAGCATAAGGGGTTTCTTCTGTAGGGGTCCTTCTTGTAGTTCGATAAGCCCATAGGACTTTCGGGAGATCGTCTGCCCAATCTCCTTTCCTGCTATCCAACTTTTTCTTCAAAATTTTGAAAATAGTTTTATTGGTAGCCTCTACTTGCCCGTTTGCTTGAGGATGCCCCGGGGACGAGAAGTAGTTTCTTATGTGAAGTTCGGCACACCACTTCCGGAATGGTTCACAGTCGAACTGCTTTCCATTGTCAGTGACAAATGCATGAGGCACACCATAGCGGCAGACGACATTCTTCCACAGAAAGCGTTCAATGCTTTTGGCCGTTATATTTACTAGGGGCTCAACTTCTGCCCATTTAGTAAAATAGTCCACTGCCACTACTGCAAATCGAACACCCCCCTTTCCTCGGGGCAACGGTCCCACTATATCAACCCCCAATTGTGAGAAGGGCCAAGGAGAAGAGATTGAACTCAATTCTTCCGGGGGCTGCTTGGTGACATTAGCAAATCTTTGGCACTTGTCACAATCTCGGACAATTTCTGTCGAGTTCTTGCTCATGTTAGGCCAATAGAACCCCGCTCTTACCGCCTTGTGTGCTAATACTCATGCTCCTAAATGATTTCCGCATATTCCCTCATGAATTTCTCGAAGGATATAGTTTCCTTCCTCGGGAGAAACACATTTTAGGAGAGGCAGTGTGAATCCTCTCTTGTAGAGCATACCGTTAACCATCGTGAACCTTCCAGCCCTCATCCTTAACTGCATGGCCGTTCTCTTCTCGGACGGTAGACTTCCTTTCTGTAAGTAATCGATAATTGGCTTCCTCCAGTCCGAGGCCTCCTCGATTGATGTGACAACCGAGGCTTCGTCGGATATCGAGGGTTGCCTTAAGCTTTCGACGTAATCGACGTTCCCCTCAGCTTCTGTGTACTTTGCAGAGGCCATGCGGGCCAAGCGGTCTGCCTTCTCATTATCTGTGCGGGGGATCTTGGTTATGGTGAACTTTTGGAAAGAAACCTGCATGCCTTGTACCTTCGCCAAATACTTCTTCATTTTTTCCCCCTTTGCTTCAAACTCTCATCGGATGTGGCCCACGATGACTTGAGAGTCGCTCCGTACTTCCACGGATTCAGCTCCGAGTTCTAGGGCCAGTCCGAGGCCTGCTATGACAGCTTCATATTCTGCCTCATTATTGGTGGTTCTGAACTCCAATCTCAGGGATCCATTTAACTTTTTCCCTTCCGGAGTGATGAGCACTATCCCGGCTCCTCCATTTTTCTTTGTCGACGAGCCGTCCACATAAATGATCCACTTTCTTTCTATCTCCGAGTCTTCTACTTCCGGCAGGTTCATGAATTCAGCCAAAAAATCTGCGAGGGCCTGGCCTTTGATTGCATTCCTCGGGACGAATTCGAGGTCAAATTGTCCCAATTCAATAGCCCAGTTCGCCAGTCTCCCTGATAGATCCAGCTTTTGCATTACTTTTCTGAGCGGGTATTCTGTGAGGACTCGGATTGTGTGAGATTGAAAGTATGGCCGGAGCTTCCTTGAGGCCATAATGAGAGCAAACGCTAGCTTCTCGATTTGAGGGTATCTCTCTTCCGCGCCGTGTAGCGCCTTACTCACAAAGTATACCGGTTTCTGTATTCCTTCATCTTCTCTGATCAGGGCTGCACTGATTGCTGTGGGAGAGACAGCCAAGTATAAGTACAATACCTCACCTGGGATCGTCCGACTCAGCAGAGGAGAGCTCATCAGATATTTTTTTAGCTGAGTAAAGGCTTCCTCGCATTCACTCAACCACTCAAAAGCCTTTCTTAAGATCTTGAAGAAAGGAACGCACTTGTCGGTGGATCGAGAGATAAACCGGTTTAGGGCCGCTAGCCTTCCAGTCAGCTGTTGTAGTTGTTTCGTGGTTTTAGGGGACTGCATTTCTAGTATGGCTTGAATTTTCTCGGGATTGGCCTCTATTCCTCTGCTTGAGACCATGTAGCCCAAGAACTTTCCAGAGGATACCCCGAACGCACACTTAGCAAGGTTCAACTTCATTTTATACGCCTTCAGTGTTTCAAATGCTTCTTAGAGGTCGTGGATGTGGCCAACCGACTCCATGCTTTTTACCAGCATGTCGTCCACGTATACCTCCATATTCCTTCCAATTTGAGCTTGGAACATCTTGTTCACAAGCCGCTGGTACGTGGCGCCTGCATTCTTTAACCCGAAAGGCATGACCTTATAACAATAAAGGCCTCGATCAGTGATGAATGCAGTCTTTTCCCGATCTTCTGGGTGCATAAGGATCTGATTGTAACCAGAGAATGCGTCCATGAAACTGAGTAATTCGTACCCTGAGGTAGAGTCAACCAGTGCGTCGATGCGTGGGAGAGGGAAGCTGTCTTTAGGACATGCTTTGTTGAGGTCGGTGAAATCTACACACATCCTCCATTTCCCGTTGGATTTCTTTACCAGGACTACATTGGGCAACCAATCGGGATAATAGACCTCTTGGATGAATTGCGCCTTTAGGAGCTTCTCTACCTCCACAGCTACGGCCTCGACCCTTTCAGGCGCGAATTTTCTTCTCTTCTGTTTTATCGGTTTCATGTCAGGGTCCACATTCAACACATGGACTATCTCCTCGGGGCTAATGCCTGGCATGTCTTCATGTGACCAAGCGAATACCTCCAAATTTCTTTGGAGAAAATTCACGAGGCCTTCTCGAGCTTCTCGGGAAAGGCACGTTCCTATCTGTAGGACTCTTCCTTCTCCTACTGACACCTCCTCGAGCGGCTCCGCTGGTTCTCCCTTGGCCTCGGACACCGAGGCTACAGTGAGCGTGGTTGGGTCTGAGACCTTCTTCATAGAAGTGTTGTAACACTTCCTTGCTGCAAGTTGATCGCCTCGTACGACCCCAACCCCTTCCTCTGTTGGGAACTTCATCATAAGGTGGTAAGTTGAGGTAGCGGCCTTTAACTTGTTTAATGCTGGTCGACCCATAATTGCGTTGTAGGCGGAGGGTCGGTCGATCACCAAGAAATCCACCATCACTATGGACAGCCTCGGCGCAGTTCCTACTGTCACTGGTAAGGGAATAATCCCTATGGGGTATACCACCTCCCTGCCAAATCCAACTAGCGGGGACTCGAACGGTTTGATCCTGTTGCGATCAATTCCCATTTGTTGGAAAGCTGGCCAATATAGAATATCAGCAGAGCTCCCGTTATCGACCAGAATTCGGTGGATTCCGTGGTTGGCAACTGTCAAAGTTACCACTAAAGCATCATCATGGGGCATTACAACCCCTCGAGCATCCTCTTCAGAGAAAGACAACACCACAGAATTTGTCCTGGCTGTCTTTGTAGGTCGGTGTAAGGAAAATACCTCGCCGTGCATGCTTCTCACGTAAGCCTTCCTAGCTGAGTTAGATTCCCTACCACCGGCAACTCCGCCCGAGATGGTATGGATTTCTCGGACTACTTCTTGATTCCTGAGAGGCCTCTGCTCCCCTTCTCGATTATACCTATCCTCCCTCGGATTCTAGTTTTGTCGCCTCTATCCAGCATGTCCGAGGCCTTCTCGATTGCCTTCTGCTGGCTGGTGCCCTCGTTGATTCGCTTCTCGAACCCGTTCCTGTGCAAGGAATCTGACCAGCTTCCGGTTTCAAACAAAGGTCTCAATTTCCAGTCGAAGAGAAATGCACTCCTCTGTCGAATGCCCATGATCATCATGGTATTCACAAAACTTATTTGGATTTCGCCTGGATGGCTCTGCTCTCATCTTTTGTGGCCACCTGAATTCTGAATCCCCCTTTATGGCCATAAACACTTCGGTGTAGCTGACGTTTAAGGGGGTGAAGGTTTCTGGCTGGAACCTTGGGCGTTCTGTCTTCCGAGGCTCATTTTTTACGAAAAGAGGTCCCGGCTTTTTCTCCACCTTCCGAGAATTCTTTTCTTCCTTTGGCTTAGGTGCTGCTGGGGGCTTTTTGCCTTCCTGCTTGGACTGCTCTTCCAGCGTCTGGGCCTTAAGAAGAGTCCCAACCAATTCCTCCTGGTGAATGAACTCCTCGGTCAGCTTCATGAATTGAGGAAGGGTAACCTTTTGGGTATTCTTCCTCCCGATTTCTGCCATTAATGGCCCTTCGGCTCTTACACCCTGCATTAGTGCGTTGAGCATTGTTTTATCGTCTGGGCTATCTACTTCGAGCTTCTCTTTGTTAAAGCGAAGCATGAAGTCTTTCAGGGACTCCTCCCGTCCCTGGCGGAGAGTTAACAAGCAAGTGACGCTCTTCTTCCTCTTCCGCGTCATGAGGAATTGTGTTAGGAACAAGCGTCCCAGTTCTTTGAAGGTGCCTACTGATTTCGGGGGAAGTTCAGTGAACCAATCTTTTGACACCCCTTTCAGAGTTAGGGGGAAAGCTCTGCATGCTATTTCGTCGGGAGTACCATGTAGGATGAGATGTTCTCGGAATGATTCCAAGTGAGCCTGCGGATCTCCGCTCCCGTCATACTTCTCTATCCGAGGCATTTTGAATTTATCAAGCATAGGGTACGTTTTGACCCGTTCAGTGAATGAGAGGCTGTCGTCTTCTAGCATGTCCCATGCTGTGAGATGCGGGTCCTCCCCGTCGATTCGGCGGAGAATCCTAGCGTACTTGTCCTCCAGATCCTTTATCTTCGTCTCTTGGAGGCTATGCCGGGTTTCGTCATGATGGGACTTGTCATGATGTCGTCTTGATCGATGAGACTTCTCTCATTCGCGCCTATCTCGGCGAGATCCCTCTTCATGAGACTTCTCGCACCGAGACCTTTCTTGACGAGATCCACCATTCCTAGTCTCCACTCGCCGGGACTTGTCGTGATGTTCCTTATCCTGGATTGTTCGACGATCGCCTTGAACTGTGCTCCCATTATCCTATTGGTGAGGATTGACAGTACGTTTTTCCCTGCGGATTCTATCACGCCTTTCTTTCTCACGACGTTCCTTGCGCTCCCTTTCTTTCTGGCTGCTCCGTGCTTCAGCCAATGTGAACCGAGTGTTGAGCTCCTCGTTCTGCTTCCTGAGAACCTCCATTGATTCTGCCATGTTTGTCAAGAACTCCGCCAATTCTGGACTATTGGATCCTCCAGGGACGCTAGGGGGCAGTTGCACCAGACGAGGATTCGGCGGGTGTGAAGAGCGTGTATTCACCATGTCGGATTTTCGTATGAATGAGAAGCGATTAAAGAACCTAGCGCTTCCCATAGACGGTGCCAAACTGTTGATGAACAGTTTCCGATTGGTGACGTGGCACGCTTGCTGAATTCTTGATTCAAGTAGTCCAAGTATGAATCTGCCTGCACAATAAAGAAAAGAATAGGATCGAAGAGACCGGGGGTGAGCCGACGGGGACACTCCGATGCCTAAGTCAGTGTTTGCTCTAGAGATAATGAGAAAACAACAGAAGCGTAAAAAGTGCTCAAGTTGAGTTACCAGAACGTGTGGAGGTGACTTGTATTATATAGGTATGGAGTGATTGTTCCCTTACCAATGACCGACTCTTTCCTGATTTTCTACGAGGCAGTTTGTTATCAGGGATTTGAGTAGTTATCCGTATCAAGATCTGAAGGGATCGAGATAGGATTTGGTTGTTATGGCTTTTTGAATTTTGAATGCTCGTAAATAACACATCTGATTCCGTAGTTTTAGGTACTTGGCATTTGAATTGGATGGATAAGATCAGATCTTGTGGATTTAATCTCCTGATCCTTAGCTTTCCAAGGCTTCGGAAGCCTTGGAAAGTATCGAAGGTGTAGGGTGCTCGAGGCCCGAGGCGGTTCTCGGATGATCGATGCCTGAGGCTTTCTCGGATGATCGAGGCGTTCTCGGGTTCTCGAGGTCTGCTTGGGCTCTCGAGCCTCGAGACGCTCTTGGGCTTTCGAGGCTCGAGACGCTCTTGGGCTCTGATGACATGGGCCTTCATTGGGCTTAGTAGAACGTTGGGCCGGTTCTGTAGAGTTGATTCATGACCCAACACCGTGCAACTGTCTGTTGTTTTCTACAACTCCATAAGACCAGATTTTTTCCAAGAAATATACAGTAACCATCGGTGGAACGACGATCATCTCGGTTGCCAGCCCAATCAGCATCTGTGTAGGCTTGAATTGAATGTGAAGGTGAGCAATAGAACTTGAGACCAAACTGAATTGTGTGTTTAAGATACCTAAGCAGCCGCTTCACTGATTGCCAATGAATGTCCGTAGGTTTATGCATAAACTGAGATAGTTTGTTCACACTGAAGGAGATGTCTGGTCTTGTAATACATAAATATTGAAGTGCTCCAACTGTGCTACGATATAAAGTTGGATTTGAAAACAAACTGCCTTCAAAAGCTGAGAGAGTCGTGGATGTGGCCATGGGAGAAGTTGCTGGTTTTGCCTCAAACATTTTTGGTTAAAGAATGGATATGGTTTGGGCATATAAGAAGAAAAAAATTAGTGGCATATAAGAAGAAAAAAATCAATGAGTGATGTTTACTAGTCATATCATATATATATATATATATATAAGTCAAGTTTTGACTTAAAGATTACTTAGAATTGTGACACGTATTTATGTTTTTTAATATAAATATATAAAAATGTATGTTTNGTTTTACGATTTTTCTGACCAATTATTTTCTGTGGTCGAAGGATGATTTTTTGGGTAGAATTGTCTGTACCATACCGTGTGGTATCAGATGACAGCCAAATTTTGCGTCGACATCTACGCAATTAAAGCATAAGTTTTAAATCAATTAAGTGAGAAAAAGCGTAAACGAATGAGCTTTAATTATATAATTTTTAGCTTTTTGGATTGCAGTGGCATATAAGAAGAAAAAAAAATCAATGAGTGATGTTTACTAGTCATATCATATATATATTTATGAGAGTCAAGTTTTGACTTAAAAGATTATTTAGAATTGTGACACGTATTTATGTTTTTTAATATAAATATATAAAAATATATGTATAGATAGCTTTTTAATGAGATAATTAAAATATAGGAATTTTATTTGTAATGCATTGAATTGTCTTAATGAAAGAAAACAAAAGGTTTTCAAATTGTTTTTCTCTTTTTATTTAATTTTCTTGTCATTTTCTCTTTCTTTATGTTTAATTGTCTTAATGAAGAAAACAAAAAAAATCACAAATTCTCTTTATTTTTATTTTTTAATCTTCTCTTGCTTTCTCTTTATATTATATATATATATACATAAGCCGAGTTTTGACATAGAGTGCTTAGAATTATGACAAGTGTCCATGTTTTTTAATATAAATATATGAAAATATATGTTTAGATAGTCTTTTAGTAAAACTACGGTTTAAAATGATTTTATAAACATTTGTCATTTTTTATAGCTAATTTGTTAATTAAGAGAATAAAATAAAATTTGTTGTTGATAATATTTTAAAAACTTTTTAACTTAATAATATATATATAAAACCGACGCATATCACCGATTCTAAGCTAGTTGTAAACTTGTAATCATAGGAGACTACTAAATAACACTTACAACTCTTCAAACTTAACGGCAACTTAGTCTTAGTTTAATGGAGGATTTGCTAAGTTGTTTCCTAGATATATTATGCATGTACGGTATATCTCTGAATAAATTTTTCTAACAAATGATCTTAAGCAACATGTTAGGTGACTCATATCTCCAATAAAATTAATCTCTAACCTCATAATAATTTTTCTAAAATTTGTAGTTAAAAGGTTTTTTATTTTTATTTTTTTTTATGGTAAAGTCCTCTTACCCCCAATGCTAGCAAAATTACAAAATTACCCCTATATAATTTTCAATAAAACAAAAATACCCTTAAAAATTTGAAAAAAAAAAAGTTTTAGTATTTTTGTTTTTATTTTAGTATGGGTAATTTCGTTATTTTGTTAAAATTAGGGGTACATTGTCATTGTTTTGATAGTTTAGAAGGTAAATTGTTGCAATTAATAGTTTATGGGGTAAATTGTTATTGGAGTGATAGTTTAAAGGGTTAAATGGATTTTACCCTTCTTTTTTTTCATAAGCTAATGGAGTAAAAATTTTAAAGTCATTAAAAAAAAAAAAAAAAGAGGTAGACTCAAATTCACAAATTGTCACATAAATTGCGACGTGGAAGCTGTGAAATAACGCAAAACTTAAAGGGAAAAAACTATTTCTCATATCGCCAGCTTGAGTGGACTGAAAAGGCCTTTTTTTTTTTTTTGAGGGAAGACTGATGGGCCTTGGGAGAAGGATGTTGGTCAAAACTAACTTATATTGAATTACCATGGAGCAATGACATTGGGTCCAATTAAATAGCCATTACATCCCTTAAGTGGGCCATTTCACATATGGGCTTCCTCTCCAACCCAAAAAGTAGAACAAACCCAAAAAGTTAAAACATTATAAGAGAACAGAGAGTAACGTTTATCATGTCTGTGACTATATTACTTCTTGTCGGTAGGTTCCATTTCTCTCTTTCTCTTTATATTGTAGTATAATACTTTCCCTTCAATACTTTGATTATGAAGTCAATTTTCAAAACGGGGAGAGTTTTCTAAGGTTATCAATAAACTTTATATGCTCAGTAAATTTTAAAGCAAGTTATGTTCAATAATTTAAGGGGAAAATACGGATCACCCCCCTGAAGTTTAGGGCGATTTTCAATTCAGCTACCGATGTTTAAAAAACCGCAATGTGCTACCCCAAAGTTTCAATTTCTCTCAATGTAGGCACTTTCAAATTTCTTTTCTTAAAATGCCCTCAACAATGATTCTGGCGAATCATGAACAGTGATTCTGACGAAAACTTGCCGGAATCCGGCGAAATCTGGTCGGCTTTTTTTTTTTTTTCTTTCTCTCTCTTTTCTGATCTTTTTAGGGCCTAAAATTGTCGGAAAAGAGCAAATCTGGCCGGGAACATGGCGTCGGAGAAGTGGGTTCATCGGATTTCGCCAGAATCCGGTAAGATTTTCGCTGAAATCACTGTTGAGGATATGTTGGGAACAAAAAAGTTACTGTTGATGGCATTTTGGGAAAAAGTGCCTACATTGAGAAATTTTGAAACTTCAGGGGGACATATTGCGATTTTTTAAACATCAGTGGCCGAATTGAAAATCACCCCAAACTTCAGGGGGTGATCCGTACTTTCCCCATAATGTAAACACACACCGTCTAATCTTAGTTACTTACTAAGCCCTAAGCCCTAGACTTACTTATTCGATCTACCTGTAAAATGCAAATTCGTAATCAATGATCAAAGTGGCAAAGCGAAAAAGAAGAAGCAGAAGGTTGGGACTGGAGCTTATTTTCTAAAAAAAAACAAAAAAAGAAATTGGCCATTATTTCTTTAATTTGGTTTTTAGAAAATAATATATATCTAAGAACATGATAATACTAGGAGAACAACTAGCATTTCTCAAAACAAAACAAAAATATATGAACTAGAATAAAAAATACACATAAACTGGGTAAAATATATGGGTAATTACATTTTTTCCTCATCAACTACAACGCATTGTCATTTTACCTCATGAACTGACAACCCTACTGCGGCACTGCCTGACCCAATCAAACTATCATTCTGTGCCCAAAACCTTCGGCCATTCCTTCCGTCAAAGGCATTAAATCAGATGGTCAACCCAACACATGCGCCCACATGCCATCTTGAAATTTTCTATCCCACATTTTCGATTCCTATCAACTACAACACATTATTACTTTGCCCCATGAACTGACAATCCTACTGTGGGCAAAGTGACAACCCTATTGTTATTATTGGCTTTGACTTCTGTTGTTTCTAATAGGACAATCTCGTTGCTTATAGCTTCCCGCTTCAACGCGCTCGTGCGAAAAAATTTCGCTAAGTGATATTTTTGTTGATGCTATTTTTTTTCTTTCTAAAACTAGCAACGACTATTAATGTCGACACAAATGTCATCACTAATAGTCGATTATTAACAATGACCCTCAAAAGTCGACATTGATAAGCACTTAATTATCTGCGTAGTTTTGAGTCGCTGCTAATAAAGTTGTTACTAATAACGATTTTTCTTGTAGTTGAAGAATTGAAAACGCACTAGAAAAATAGTTACTATACAAAAGAAAAATATTTTCCTTCATTCATGAAATATATATATATATATATATATATTTTATAAATGATCGTTTAATTAGTTTGGTATAAAGATGAAAGTGTTGTACATGTTCTCAAAGCACCAAAGCAAGATGTCTAACTATGATGATATTATACTCCAAAAATAGTAGCATTTTTTTTTTTGTATCTCTACAATGCAACTTTCACCTCCATCTCATTTTCACGTTGCTTGTAAAGCAACACGTGTAAATAGTTGAGAGGATATTGATCGAATTGGACTTCTTACATATTCAAACTCCACCAAAGTTTGTTTTGTACAAGAATTTCGAGAAGAAAGATAGAAAACATAACTGAAATATGTCACATGTGGTTTCGTAACCTACTTGCTAGCTTCATTTTACACAACAAACCAGTAGAACGCTAGATACTTGTCTATTTTTTAAGGTACACCTACGGTCAAATTCTATCTCCGTAACACATCTAGGGTTGAATCGGGAGAGGCCACACCGGCCCACACGTGTATACAATATATATATCCACCTATTTCTTCTTATCCGATTGAATTAATATTTTAATATTTTTCTCTAATAAGTATGCCTCAAGATATATAATATTTAATTGAAATGATGATCTGAATATTTGCTTCAATGCGTGCAATATTAAATTACTACTTATTTGAAGATTTTAATTAAACTAGTGAGATTAAGTGAGATTAATTATTTAATTAATATTTTAACACATCAAACACAAAACAATTGATTATTTGACCAAGTAAATTAAGAAATTGTATATTTTATACGTCCTCATGATTAGGTTGCCCGTAAAAGAGAAATGCTAAATTAATCAAAACGTGTTAAATTTCTTAAGCAATCCTTTAAATAGAAGTATAACTTGAGCTTAATTAATTGATGTATAATAAGGTAATAATGTCAAGCACTACTACAATAATTTAATCTAATATTAATGTTACGTGCCAAGTATATATATGGGAAAGGGATATCTATCTTATTTTATTACTTTTTAACAATAAATGCGAGTTTTCCCACACGCTTCATGTTTAGACTAAAATTTGGACTTTTTAACGACAAAAAACAAAGTCAAGTATTTCATTGAAGATATCGGTTAAGACTTTTTTTTTTTTGGCCATTATTGGTTAAGACTTTAAGACATCTAACTCACATTTTCAAGGATTGGGATCCCCATAGGGAAAAAATTACCTATCAAATTTTCTTCAAATCCTAGCCATCTAATGTCATCCAACGGCTATCAGCCCGTCACATGTCCCAATCGAGATATATAATAAAATATTTTTTATTTTTTAAAAAGAAAATGTAAAAGAAAATATTAAAATATTAAAATAAATTTATTAAAAATTTGAGGTGCTGGACACCCCACTGGGGTGGCTGGGTGGCGGCCACCCCAAATTTTTAATAAATTTATTTTAATATTTTAATATTTTGTTTTACATTTTTTTTTCAAAAAATAAATAATATTTTATTATATATCTTGAATGAGACACATGGCGGGCTGGTAGCCGTTGGATGACATTAGATGGCTAGGATTTGAAGAAAATTTGATGGGCAATTTTCCCCCTATTGCCGGGGATCCCAATCCCAATTTCAATTACCATGCCTCAAAGGTGGGGTAGAGGGGTGGTGGCGGGTTTAGACCAGAAGTGTTGAGAATTCATGGGTTTCAATTCATGTTTGTGTGTAAGGTTTATGTTGTATTGGGTTAGGTTAATTTAATTAAATGGGTCAAATATTTTAATCCTAACTCCTTAATTTTGAATTGAGTTTATAACAAATTGACTGGTTGTGTCAAAATATGAATATAAAATTATTACATTAATGCTAATTCAACCAATTTAATTATGGGTCAAATTTTTTAACCGTAACCCGTAAATTTTATGTTGGATTCATTTAAAATGAGCCAAGTGTGAAAAATTGTTAGCCTTGTCTCAAAGCATGGATTACGTACAATGAAGCCCACATTTCTTCTCTTCCATTTTACGTAAAAGCAACCTGCTGTACGTGTATCTCATGATCAGCCCTATATATACCCCAGAAGAGTTATCCCTCCCACCAAACACAATCGATCCGATCCAATGGGTGCAGCAAACTCTTCCTCCCAGAAAACCATCAAAGACAAAACATTATCAGGAGCTGGCAACCTCATCAGGCTCCTCCCGACCGGATTACCATCGTCCAGCTCATCCACACCGCCCAGCTCGCCGCCATCCAGCCCTTCTTCTGGCGTCTTCTTCCTTCTTTGTTTCTTCCTTCTCTCTTTCTCTTATTTTTCTCCTCCTTTCTTTCCTCATATAATCAGGTGGGTTTAGTTTTATTTTGGTATTATGTTCCATGCTGAGGTGGCATCATATGAATGGCTTGCACAAAAAACACCTTTTGTGCAAGGTGAGTATATAAATTTCTCTCTCTCTCTATATATATATATGCAGAGACACGGACCTATGAGGGGACTGGCTGGGGCCATGGTCCCCCCCCAAATCTGGAATAAAAAAAAAAATCAGCTGTGGAAAAAAAAAATAGTATACTGGTCCCCCCCATAAGAATAAACAAACCCCAGTCCCCCCCCTCCATAAGACTAAAACAAACCCCGGTCCCTCTCCTAGAAAAAAATGGTCCCAATGCCCCCAAAAAAAAATAAAAAATAAAAAAAAACCAAAGAGTCAAAGACTGGTCTCCTCCCCCCTAAAAAAAACCGGTCCTAGAGCCTCACAAAAAAAAAAAAAAAAAAACATATATTAAGCTTATGTTTTGGGGAATTAGAATGTTTCATATTTTGGCAGACATGTTTGATGGATTTTTTCTAAAACATTTTAGTGGAAGTTGTTTTTGAAATTTTATGTTTTCTCCTAATTTTGTTGTAGATGGAAAAATCAATTTGATTTTTTCAAACGAAAAAATGCATAAAGTTCAAATGTGCAAAGTTCAAATGCCCAAACTTCAAATGCACAAATTTCAAATGTCAATATTGGTGATACATCATTATCAGCTTCTGATATCCCAATTTCTGAAAATTCTTCTAAAAATTTTTTCAAACAAAAAAATGCACAAAATTCAAGTGCCCAAACTTCAAATGCACTAGCTTCAAATGTCAATGTTGGTGATACATCATCACCAGCTTCTGATATCCCAATTTCTGAAAATTATTCTAAAAGACTTCGGGGAGTTGATGGCAATGAATTTAATATTAGTTCATTGGAATATGATCATGGATTGCGTCGTCAGATATAAGAATATAATGTTAATCGTCGAGATGAAATTCGAAGAGCTTACATTAAAGTTGGTCCATACCGACTTACGGTCTCAGACTACCATGGTCCCCCATCAAATATTTTGGGTCCATCCCTGTATATATATATATTTTTGTGTAGTTGTTTTGTACTTGGTTCCCAGCATTCACATTGGAAGGAAATTAATAGGTTGTCAGATCTCATCGGAAGTTGCCGACCACCTGCATGCCTCACTCTCAAAGGGATCATCCATCACTAATTAATTTACTAAAAGGTGTGTTTGTGGCTGTTGATCACTCCCGGCCCACACCCAGAGACGAAATTACGTTGTCTCTTCCTGACCTTAATTATGCAAAAGACCATGACTTTTAGAATTATAATCCACACAGTCCTATTCATTCTCAATAAATCTGCATCTTCTTGTCGGGACCGCAATCTTTTGTACATAGAATTACGATGAGGATGTTTGGCAAACTACTGTATATTTCTTAACCTCCCATTACAAGGCACTGACTACCATAAAAAAAAAATTATTAATATGAAAAAATAAAAAAGTGATTTTGAAAAATAAAAAAATTTTGTAATGTAGTGAAAAAAGTGAATGATTTGATTTTTTCTTTTGAAAAAAAATAAAGTAAAATAGTGTGATAGAATGTGAGGAGATGTGAGAGAGTTTACCAAACAAGGCCGATAGATTGATTAGGTTGTATCTGCAGGTAATTTCTTTTGTTGATGGTGACCATGAGTGGACTATTGACATTGACAGAAAACTACTCCTTAATCATATTAACGCGTACCAAAAATAAAAATAACGACAATTAATTCCGTTAATTCCCATCCATCTTCTCTCTTTCGGTCTTTCTCTTTTTTTACCCAAAACATTCTCTCTCTCCATTTTCTTTTCCTTCAAAAAATCTGAAGAATTTTCAAAACCCAAAATCCAATAAGATGGGTGTGCCGCCACCTGAAGAAATACCAAGTGTGGTTTGGGTAGAAAAAGAAAACAGAGAGAGAAACAATTTAGGTAAAAAAAAAAAAAGAGATAGAAGATAGATGGGAATTAACGGAATTAATTAACTACCGTTTGTTTTATTCTACCCAAAACGTTAGTCTAATTAATGAGTTTGCCTTAGAAATTTTTAGCCCTCAAACCAAACTACCGCATATCGGTCCAAGTGCTTGACTATGATTGTGTCCCATGCATGATTCGGTGAATATTCGATCGCATTCGATCGATCGATATATTCATGAATTAAATAAAACAAGAAATTAATGTGTGGTCCAAATGCAAGGGAGCAAAGACGTGCTGTTTTGGGTTTTGGTGCATCTTTTTATTGGGATCGCCCAATGACGGACCTAGGGGGGGACCTGGTCCCCCCTCAATCCTGAAAAAAAAAAAAAAATAGCTAGGGAAAAAAAAAATTCTATATTGCTCCTCCCCAATAGAAAAAGAAGAAGGCTGATTCCCCCATTTCTAACTCTGGTTCCGTCCCTGTATATATGTCCACCTATTTCTTCTTATCCGATTGAATTACTATTTTAATATTTTTCTTTAATAAGTATGCCTCAAGATATATAATATTTAACTGAAATGATATGAATATTTGCTTCAATGCATGCAATATTAAATTACTACTTATTTCAAAATTTTAATTAAACTAGTAAAATTAAGTGAGATTAATTATTTAATTAATATTTTAACACATCAAACACAAAACTATTGATTATTTGACCAAGTAAATTAAGAAATTGTATATTCTGTACGTCCTCATGATCAGGTTGCCCGTAAAAGAGAAATGCTAAATTAATCAAAACGTGCTTAATTTCTTAAGCAATCCTTTAAATAGAAGTATAACTCGAGCTTAATTAATTGATGTATAATAAGGTAATAATGTCAAGCACTACTACAATAATTTAATCTAATATTAATGTTACGTGCCAAGTATATATATATATATATATATATATGGGAAAGAGATATCTATCTTATTTTACTACTTTTTAACAATAAATATTAGTTTTCCCACGCCTTCATGTTTAGACTAAAATTTAGACTTATTAACGACAAAAAACAAAGTCAAAGTATTTCATTGAAGATATTGGTTAAGACTTAAGACATCTAACTCACATTTTCAATTACCATGCCTCAAAGGTGGGGTAGAGGGGTGGTGGCGGGTTTAGACCGGAAGTGTTGAGAATTCATGGGTCAAATCTTTTAACCCTAACTCCTTAATTTTGTATTGAGTTTATAACAAATTGACAGGTTGTGTCAAAATATGAACATAAAATTATTACATTAATGCTAATTCAACCAATTTAATTATGGGTCAAATTTTTTAACTGTAACCTGCATATTTTATGTTGGATTCATTTAAAATGAGCCAAGTGTGAAAAATTGTTAGCCTTGCCTCAAAGCATGGATTAGAAATGAAGCCCACATTTCTTCTCTTCCATTTTACGTAAAGGTAACCTGCTGTACGTGTATCTCATGATCAGCCCTATTTATACCCCAGAAGAGTTATCCCTCCCACCAAACACAATCGATCCGATCCAATGGGTGCAGCAAACTCTTCCTCCAACTCTTCCTCCCAGAAAACCATCAAAGACAAAACATTATCAGGAGCTGGCAACCTCATCAGGCTCCTCCCGACCGGCACTGTGTTCTTGTACCAGTTCCTCAACCCTGTGTTGTCCAACAATGGAGACTGCAGCAAGACAATCAACAAGTACCTCACCGCCATTCTTGTCGGTCTGTGCGGTTTGTCTTGCTTCTTTTCTACCTTCACAGACAGCTACGTTGGAGATGACAGTAAAACACACTACGGGATTGCAACATGCAAGGGTCTTTGGCCGTCGCCGGAGTCTAAGAACGTGAAATTGTCGACGTATAAGCTTCGGTATCCCGACTTCGTCCACGCCTTTTTCGCGGTGATTGTGTTTGCGACTTTGGTGCTGATGGATGGAAATACAGTGGGGTGCTTCTATCCCGCGTCTGAGTCCATTGAGAAGATTTTGCTCCAGGTGCTGCCACCTGTTCTTGGTGCGGTTTCTAGTGTGGTTTTCATGTTGTTACCTAATGAGCGCCATGGAATCGGATACCCTGCAAGTGCGTCTTCAAAGGATTCCAACTCTGGTGGCCACCAGAGTTTGCTTCTCCATGGAGAAGCATAGCAACTTTGTGTTTGTGTGTGTGGCTTTCTTCTTCTTGAGCGATTGTATTCGATCATGTTCTAAATTAAGGTTTGAGATCGATATATATGTTTGGTGGCACCAAGTTGTAACTTGTAATTTTATTCATAGTAATTTAAGAGCACTTACGATATTCGCTTATCTATTTCTTAATTTTATCTAAAATAAATAAGCAAAACACTAAAAAATCATCTACTTCAAATTATCCATCGTAAATGTAAAATGCATTTTTGTTACAGTTGTGAACAGTGCACCATTGCCCACACATCCATCTCGATCATTAATATATTATTTCTTTCTTCATATCTCTCTTTTTTCGAAATTTTCTTATACTATTTCTCTTCCACATCTTTTTTTTCTCAAAATTTTCTCCTATTATTTCTTTCTTTTTTTTTTTTCTCAAAAGTTAAAAAACTTTAGGAAAAATACAATCCTTATAAAAAAATTTTAAAAAAAATTTAAATGATATAGATATAAAAAAAAAATTATATAATCAAATGTATGTTGTCTTTATAAACACATTAACTGAACTAGATAAAGTAAGCTTTGATTAGCCATTTTTCATAAAAAATATACATAAACCAATGTGAATGCTCACAAAGGGGTACGTACGTTTGGATTCAATTCATGAGAGGGATTCAGGGCTTGTTTGGGTATATGTTTGAGGGGTATAAAAGTGTATTTAATACTCAAAAAGCAAAATAATGACCTAAATGCACTTTTAGCCAAAACTTAAAAATAAAATTTTTCTTAAAAAAATATTTTTTTAATTTAAAAACTCTATTTTTCTGACGCAATTCCAAATAATTTACTTTCAAAGGGAATGTTGTCTCCCATTGTAATTTGTATGTGTTGGTTATCTCAACCGGCCAACAACTCCACCATACATAGACCTAACCTTTCTTCAGGGCGCCTTTAGTAAAAGGAGGCCCATGGACCCACTTCAGGCCTACCCACTATGCATTTTTAAGCCCATGGACATAGAAGCCCACTCTCGGCCCAACCTGCAACTCATTGCCCAACTTGCCTTTGTTACGTTGCCCCAAGCCATCCATCCTCCCGTCTTGAAGCCCACAAACACCTCCTCATCAAAATTAAAACAATGGGTCACATCTGGTTAAGCAAGATTCTATTTATAAATTATAATGTAACGGATTTTCAAACACAGCCAATCAAAGTAAAGTAAAGCAAAGATAATATTGAAAATTCAATTCTCTATAATTCTCTTTAAATTTAAGATTTTCATATTCATAAATATCATCTGTTCATTTCATTTAAGTGTCTAAAATAAGTTATGTTTTAACCTTTAGTGAGAAAATTTAATGAAAAAGTTACCCTCATAAAATTTAATAAGCAACATTTTATCATTAAATGCTGAATCATAACTTATTTTAAATATTTAGATAAAATAAACAAATAAAATTTATGAATTTAAAAATTTTAAATTTTAAAAAATTTCTAAAAATCTCAGTCCCATCAATATCTCCTCATCAAAAAGAAACAATAGAAAATTTTGTGATGCAGCGACGTGGGGCTCATTAATATGGACAAATATCTCGTTAAGTATTCCCTCGCGTGTAGTTTACTATTCAAAGAAAGAGGAGCCTCTCCAGTCCAAATGGACCGGAGGGTTCTTGCGAAAAGTAGGGGCAAAGACTTTAACCAGAACCTGCTCCCCTCCGATCCAAGAAAGAAAGCGGCGGCTGTAGAATTAACGTAAGGAAAAAAGCTCAAGGTTTATACGCATTTGTGGCGAAGGTGGCACAGAGGAAAAGTCAGGCATTATTTCTATAGAACTTGATAATCAAAAGTGTTTTGGAATGTACTGCCTTACCTTTACATTGGTATAGGCTTTGTATTTATAACTGAAGTTGTTACAATAGATAACAATATTTAAATACAGAAAGATATCAAATTACATTTGAATTTAAACTTTAACTACTATGATGCTTATCAGTGTAATTGTATAATCTTTATCTTGGAGACTCTTTTGAAATTGAACTTGAATATTATCTTGAGACTTATCCTTATCCTTAACACGCCCCATCAAGGTCAATGGTAAAGGAATGGCGTTGAGCTGGAAACGAAGGGATGCAAATTGAGTAGATGATAGAGGTTTTGTGAATATATCCGCAAGCTGATCTTTTGTAGATAGAAATCGAATATCAAGTGTCTTCTTGTTGACCATATCATGAACAAAATGAAAATTTATCTCGATGTGTTTCATGCGTGCGTGATATACTGGATTTGAGGAGAGATAAGTGGCACCAATATTGTCACACCACAAAACTGGAGCTCGAACCGAAATTACACCAAGTTCATGCAATAATGATTTTAACCATTGGATGTCTGTAGCAGCGTTAGCAAGAGCTTTATACTCAACTTTGGTGCTAGACCTAGCAATCATTTTTTGCTTACGACAACTCTATGATATTAGATTTGGACCAAGAAAAATAGAGAAACCTCCTGTAGAACGGCGATCATCACGTGAGCCTGCCCAATCCGCATCAGAAAATGCTTGAATTAAATTTGAAGAAGAACGTCGAAATTGAAGACCAAATGTCATTGTCTGTTTGAGATAGCCCAGGAGACCTTTAGCAGCCTGCCAATGAGGCTCAAGTGGCTTGTGCATGAATTGTGATAGCTTGTTGACAGTGAAAGCAATGTCCGGTCTCGTAATGCATAAATATTGGAGAGCTCCTATTGTACTGCAATAGAGAGTGGGGTCATAAAAAATAGGCCCTTCAAAGGCTGAGAGGTTGGTTGAAGTAGCCATTGGTGAAGCAATTGGCTTGGCATCACCCATTTTTGTACGAATTAGAAGGTCTAGGATATACCGCTGCTGAGATAGGTATGTAATTCCCGACTGATGTAGAACCTCAATTCCTAGGAAAAAATTTAGATTTCCAAGATCTTTGATAGCAAACTCAGAGTGTATTTGTGAGATCAAATCAGTTATGGCAGTAGCTCTAGAGCACGTAATAATTATGTCATCCACATAAATAAGAACATACATGGTCATGGCAGGAGATTTATATATGAACAATGATGTATCATATTTTGAGCCATGAAAACCAAGAGCAATTAAACGAATGCTTAACCTTGAGAACCATGCTCGGGGGGCTTGTTTAAGCCCATAGAGAGCTTTTTGCAACTTGCATAGGTGTAGGGGAAATTGAGGATGAGTAAATCCGGGGGGTTGAGTCATATAGACTTCTTCAGATAAAACCCCATGTAGGAATGCATTGTTTACATCAATCTGACGAATAGCCCAGCCATTTGAAATTGCAATAGAAAGGATTGTACGTACCGTAGTGGGTTTAATTACAGGGCTGAATGTTTCACCAAAATCCACACCAGGTTGTTGATGAAAGCCCTTAGCAACAAGATGTGCTTTGTATCTTTCAACCGACCCATCAGCTCGTCGTTTGATACGAAATACCCATTTACATCCTACAATATTCTGAGCCTCTGAGGGGGAAACTAATTTCCATGTTTGATTTCGTAGCAATGCATCAAATTCACAGTTCATTGCTTTTCTCCATTGCGGATGCTTGATGGCAGAAGAGTAGCATGTTGGTTCCACCAAATCCAGGTTCGCTTTGGTGAGTAGAGCATGATGGAGAGGATATTTTGTGGTACCATGGGTATTTTTGGTTTGACAATACCATGTTTTGCTCTTGTAGTCATGGAATGGGTGTTGTTGGATATATTTTGGCTTGTAGTGTGGGGACCTACGGATGTGGAAGTGTTTGTGTTGAGAGTGGCTAAGGGATCCACGGGTTGGGTGACTATTGGGTGAGCCACGGGTCGGGTAGGGGCTGTATTTGCAGCAGGTATGGGAGGGACTTGTTCCATGGCTTGGGTGACTATTGAGTGAGTTATGGGTGGGGTAGTTGCTGAAATTGCAGCAGGTATGTCAGGGAGTTGGTCCACGGCTTGGGTGATTATTGGGTGGGGTAGGTGCTGGAATTTCAGCAGGTATGGTAGTGTTGGGGAGAGAAACACCAAGGGGAGTCAAACAAGAATAAATTAATATACTTAATAGGACACCACATCTAGCCCAAAAGCCTAAGCTAATGGGCTTGGGTCCACTTAAGTATATTAACCACTTTTATTCTTTATACTTTCTCAATGTGGGACACAAACCTCACAAGTGCATGCACAACAAATCTCCCCTCACTTGTGAGTCTCTACCACATTGACCAAATTTCCCCATACACAAGAGTGTCACGCGTACTCCAAGAGAAACCACTCTTTTTTACCGGAGTCGAACCAAACGCGTTGAACCAAGACACTCATATCAGCAGCAGCGGAAGCTAACCATGAGCTCTGATACCAATTGTTGGGGAGAGAAACACCAAGGGGAGTCAAACAAGAATAAATTAATATACTTAATAGGACACCACATCTAGCCCAAAAGCTTAAGCTAATGGGCTTGGATCCACTTAAGTATATTAACCACTTTTATTCTTTATACTTTCTCAATGTGGGACATAAACCTCACAAGTGCATGCACAACAGGTAGTGACTGTAGGTGAGGTGTTTTGCCTGTGAGGAGTGACGTTGGGTGAGGGAGATTGACGTGAATGTGCAGTTGGGTGCACACTTGCTGCTGCTGGAGATATCACAGGCTGGATGAGAGAGAGGTGAAAAGGAGCTGGACCCAAAATTGATGTAGACACAGACGATTTTTCAACTTGGGAACAAGGAAAAATTTCTTCTTGGAAAATCACATCTCGTGAGAAGTAAACTCTACCAGTTTGAATATGAAAACATTTGTAACCTTTGTGTAGAAGACTATATCCAAGGAATAGACACTGAAGAGACCGAGGTTACAACTTATTAGCATTGTATGGTCGTAAGTTTGGCCAACAAGCTGAACCAAAAACCTTTAAAAACTTATAGTCAGGCTAGACTTTGAAAAGAATTTCGAATGGAGATTTGTTTTGTAGAATATTTGTGGGCATTCGATTTATAAGATAACATGCAATGACAAAAGCATCTTCCCAAAAACGAAGAGGAACAGATGCATGAGAGAGAAGAGCTAATCCAGTTTCGACAATATGTCGATGTTTTCTTTCAATAGCCCCATTTTGTTGATGGGTATGAGGACAAGATAGTCTGTGAGTAATGCCATTTTGTTGAAAATATTTATGGAGTGAGCGATATTTGCCTCCCCAGTCAGATTGAACACACTTTATTTTTGTGTTAAAGAAGTGTTCAACATAAGATTGAAATTTGACAAAAATAGCATAAATATCACTCTTACGCATAATTGGAAAAAGCCAAGAGTAACGACTAAAATCATCCATAAATGAAACATAATATCTAAAACCAGATTTGGAACAGATGGGGGAAGGACCCCAAACATCAATGTACATTAATTCTAAAGGAAATTTACTGCGATGTAGAGATTTGGAGAAGGGTAGTTGATGACTCTTGGAACCAAGGCAAGTAGCGCAAGAGGTGGGTTCCTTTTTATTTTGCACAAATGGAAGCTTGAATGAAGATAAGACACGACGAACAACACTTAGAGCTGGATGACCCAACCGGGAATGCCAACTAGACATAGATGCACGTTCACCCACCAAGGCAGTTGGATCACGCGATTTATTGACGTTTGAAAAAGAAGGAATGAGGTAAAGCCCGTGATTACTCCGACCTTGCAGAAGAGTATTCCCCGTAACTTGGTCCTTCACAAAAAATTTATATGGATGAAACTCAAAGTAAGTATTGGTAGCTTTGGTAAATTGATGCACAGACAATAAATTTTTTCTAATTTGAGGGACATGAAGAACATTATTTAATTTAAATTTAAAGGAAGGGTAGAAATTTGGGCAATCCCAATATGCTTGATAGAAAGGCTAGTACCATTACCAACACAGATTTGGTAAGAACCACCATACTCTTCAGCCTTCAAGTTGAGATTGGCAAGATCTAAAGTGATGTGATGCGAGGCCCCAGAGGAGAGAGGTGCAGCAACATAGGCTTGAGCATTTGATGTATGCTCTTGTTGAAAGGACTCATCAAAACGGTGGTTACACGTGAGAGCTCCATGACCAGGTTTTTGACACACCTGACAAAAAAGTTTAGACTAAAAATGAGAGGGTCGTCCACCACGCCCCCTGCCTCTTTGATTTCCAAATAGGTAAGGTGGACAATTTTGCTGATAATATCTCCCACCACGACCAGCAGTAAAATTGGAGGAGGAATGGCGTCCTCCACGTCCACGATTAGGCCTATTTTTAGCCACAAAGTTTGTATCTACAGGGGCAACATCCAAGGTGGCAGTATTGCGAAAAAGGCGGTGCTCATGAGCAAGGAGATGCCCATATAGATCATCAAGCGTCATAGGAGTCACACAGGTGGTAACAAACGTGACAAAAGAGTCATAGTCTGACCCAAGCCTGGCAAGGAGAAATGCAGTGAGCTCAAAATCATTGAGTGGTTGATCAACGGCAGCAAGAGTATCCACAAGGCCTGTGAATTTCTGAAAATAATCAGAGATAGAAGAATTACCCTTCTTGAGAGTAGCAAGTTGGAGATGAACTTGCATAAGCCGAGCCTGAGAGTGAGAGGTGAGCAGGCGTTCAAGAGTAAACCAGAGATCACGGGAAGTTGTACACTTGAGCACATAAGTGAGGATGGACTCCGTTAAGGAGGATGTAAGAGCACCCAAGATTAATTGATCCTGCTGATTCCATGTTGCATACTCAGGATTACTTTTCTTTTCGACAGTTTCAACGCCATTAGTGGTGGACACGACTTCAATGGTTTGAGGTGGAGGTTTGATAGTGCCATCAACGAAGCCATAGACAGAGTGGCCTCTAAGAATGGGCACAACAGTAGCCTTCCACAATCGATAGTTATCTTTGGAAAGTTTGTGAGTAATAGAATTGTGTATTGTGATGGCAGCAGTGGTGATGGTGCATGTGGGGTGGGAACCACAATAGAAGACGATGCATCAGTCATTGTGGTGGAGAGAAGTGAGAAAAGAAAATTCTGTATGGAAAAAGTAGGAGGATAAGGATAAATTCTCACTGTGAGAAGCGAAAAGTGAGAAAAAAATAATTGTGTAGAAGGGGAGGCAGTAGCTAGGCGTAAGAAAAAAAATTCCAAAGAAGGATGGGTAGTAGCAAGATAGAAAAACTGACATGAGTAAAAAAATTGGCTTTGATACCATATAGAACTTGATAATCAAAAGTGTTTTGGAATGTACTGTCTTACCTTTACATTGGTATAGGCTTTGTATTTATAACTGAAGTTGTTACAATAGATAACAATATTTAAATTCAGAAAGATATCAAATTACATTTGAATTTAAACTTTAACTATTCTGATGCTTATCAGTGTAACTGTATAATCTTTATCTTGGAGACTCTTATCAGTGTAACTGTATAATCTTTATGGAGACTCTTTTGAATTTGAACTTGAATATTATCTTGAGACTTATCCTTATCCTTAACAGTTATAAACCAGCCAATCTGATCTCCTACTTGCACAAGGAAGAAAACAAACCATATTAACGGATCCACGTGAGTGACTTGAGAGGTGGAGGATTGAAACCAAATCGATCACCGCATCCAATACTTCATTTCTCTTTCATATTTTTTGTCAAAA
This sequence comes from Carpinus fangiana, assembly GCA_006937295.1. Lineage (NCBI taxonomy): Eukaryota > Viridiplantae > Streptophyta > Magnoliopsida > Fagales > Betulaceae > Carpinus > Carpinus fangiana. The sequence goes on from CM017326.1 coordinate 26,833,781, forward strand.
AAAGGCTATAATAATAAGATCGACCACTATAAATAAATGGTAGGTTGCATTGCATAATTGGAAAACAATATTCTTCATGGCTGCAGCGGCATTGCCGGCGGCGCTTGGCGACGTCATCAAGCTCCTTCCCACTGGCACAGTGTTCCTGTTCCAGTTCTGCAGCCCCATCCTGTCCAACTATGGCCAGTGCCACTCCTACAACAAGTATCTCACCGCCTTTCTTGTCGGCTGCTGCGGTTTGTCTTGCTTCTTCTCTACATTTACGGATAGTTGTGTCGACGTCGACGATAAAAACAAAATCTACTACGGTTTTGTAACACACAAGGGTGGTCTTTGGACCTTGCCCGGGACAGAGCCTCCGCCAGCGCCAGAGCGGGTGAACCGCGTGCCGGACAAGATTGGGTTTGCAGACTTTGTCCATGCTATTTTGGCTGTGATAGTGTTCGGAGCAGTGGTGCTTTTGGACACAAATACTGTAAAGTGCTTCTATCCGGTGACTGAGTCAACTCAGAAGACTATGCTCTCGGTCGTGCCGGCAGTTGTCGGTGCCGTTTGTAGCGTGCTTATACCCTTGTACCCTTGCAAGCGACATGGAATTGGATACCCTTCAACTATGTCTTCATCAAAGAAACCCAATTCAGAAATACCGTTGACCGGAGAACCTAAGGAAGGGGAAGCTCATACAAAGGCTTGACACACACGCACACACATATACATAGTTTTTGCTGTTCAAATTGTAACTTATAATTTAATTAGCTTTTCATTGTTGTATAATTAAAAACAAAATAAGAAAAAGAAGAAGAGATCGAGGCTGGGTGTGTGTGGGTTCTGACCTTTTGAATAGGTATCAAGTCTTTATTATGCATTAATCGGTAATAATTTCTCATTTTTCTTTGTTTTCTACTTCTGTGAGATGGTTATTAATTATTGGCTTTACTTTTTCTTTATGTTAAGCGTGTAAAGAGGTCAATGAATTCCATGTAATTAGCTAAGAGATCCTTTTATTTTTTTTATTTATAAATGTAAAATTAGTTCATGTTGTTTGAAGTTTTGACAAAACGAAATGTTATATAAACTCTCACTCTCATACTTTTTAACATGGCTTTTAAAATTACCATTTGATTAAAATTCAATAGTGATTCATTTCAAATTCAATGATAATTTTAAAAGCCATGTCAAAAACTCAGAGAGATATATGGGCGAACCACCCCTTGGCCATTTGAGGTGGTTTGGCTATCCTTAGGTCGGCCAAATGAGGTAGCGAACCCCCCTTGTGTATTTTATTTTTTTTATATTGTAAGAACTAAATAGCATGTGTCAAACTATGATTGGCTTGTAGAGGAGAATTTCTTAAAGAAAGATATAGCTTAAATGAAATATGGTACGTATGGTTTCGTAATGCACTTGCTATATATATATATATATATATATATATATATATATATATATATATANAATAAAATTGTAGTGGCCTTCATCACCGGTTTTTTTAGGCATTAGTACCAAATTTGAGGCATTAGCACCAAATTTGTGAGGCATTAGCACCAAAATTGAGGCATTAGCATCAAATTTAGGATAATCAAATTCATTTTGGGTGATACCATCCCTAAAGGGTTAACCTTCTACCCTTAGGTTTTAGTTTTGAATAAAAAAACAAGTTTTAAAGCATTAGAACCTAACTATTAACTCATAAAAATTAATCTGTTAACAAAAAAATGGTATTACAATTTTATTTTTTCTTAAATAATGTTCTATGTAAGCCTGGGAGAACGCCAGTAGAACACTACGGGGAGAACCCCTAGCAAACCCCATTAATTAAGCCAAGGCTCACAGCACCGAAACTATTGTCCAACGCAGGATCCTTTACACAAACGTGCAGGACTATATACTACTACAATTGGTCTGGGATAAAGGTGTATAGCTCAATATCGTCGTTAAGTATTCTTTTATACCTCTTGTGTTATTCAAAAAGTAATGCCAAAAGTTTAAATCACACACGCATGTTGAATATTATCAGATTCGTTTGATTATACACCAAGAAATAGATTAGATTGATAACTATATATATATATATATATATATGTATAATATAAAAGTCAATGTGATGTGAAAACAACATATAGGCTTGAATATGGGAAGAAGCCACACATGCATATTGATCAGTGATCACCCATTTCTTCTTATCCGATTGGAGAACATTTGATAATCACAAAAACAAAAAATAAAACACAATACTGTACGTTGATTATTTGACCAAGAAAATAATTAACTGAATATTACGTCCTGATCATGCATGAATATTACTATATTAAAATCTGCTTAAAATTTTCAAGTAATTAATCTTCAAATACACATACTATTATTAACTTTGTTGGGAGATAAAGCGATTATAGAGTTTTTACTAAGAACACATTAATATACATAATTAAACACAACTCTAGTCCAAAAGCCTAAGTTAATGGGCTAAGGTCCACTTAAGTATATTAAGCACTCTTTTCTTTTATATTTTCTCAATATAGGACACAACAAACTTAAACTTAAATATTAATGTGTGTATATATATATATGTATATATGCAACGTCAAGCACTAGTACAACAACAAGCATATATATGCCTTAATTAAAGTACGGATCACCCCCCTGAAGTTTGTGGTGATTTTCAATTCGGCCACTGATATTTAAAAAATCGCAATGTGCCCTTCCAAAGTTTCAAAATTTCTCAATGTAGGCACTTTTTTCCAAAATGCCCTCAACAGTAACTTTTTTGTTCCCAACATGTCCTCAACAGTGATTCTGGCGAAAATCTCGCCGGATTCCGGCGAGATCTGAAAAATTCGTCGGAATCCGGCGAAATCCGGTGAACTCACTTCTCCGACGCCATGTTCCCGGCCAGATTTGCTCTTTTCCGACGATTTTAGGCCCTAAAAAGATCAGAAAAGAGAGAAAAAAAAAAAAAAAAAAAGCCGGCTAGATTTTGCCGGATTCCGGCGAATTCGTGCCGAATTCCGGCAAGTTTTCGTCGGAATCACTGTTCATGGTTTGCCTGAATCACTATTGAGGGCATTTTGGGAAAATTTTTTTGAAAGTGCCTACATTGAGAGAAATTGAAACTTTGGGGGGGCACATTACGATTTTTTAAACATCGGTGGCTGAATTGAAAATCGCCTTAAACTTCAGGGGGGTGATCCGTATTTTCCCCTTTAAATTGATTAATAATGTAATGTGCCAAATATTAGATGGGTTTTCCCCACGCTTCATCAAAACATACGCTGAGACTAAAATTTGGACCGAGTGTCTCAATCACTATCGATCCTCAAAATTACTTGGATTAGAAATGAAGCCCACCCTTCCGAAAATTATAAGCCATGCCATCCATTTGATCATCTCTTCCATTTTACGTAAAAGCAAGCTGCTCTTGTATATATATATATATATATATATATATACCCCAGAACCAGAAGAGTTATTAGTTGCCACCAAATTAACATAATTTTGATCCAATGGCAATGGCTGCAAACAACTCTTCCTCCCAGACAACCATTAAAGACAAAACACTATCAGGAGTTGGCAACCTCGTCAGGCTCCTCCCGACCGGCACTGTCTTCTTGTACCAGTTCCTCAGCCCTGTGCTGTCCAACAATGGCCACTGCAACACAATCAACAAGTACCTCACTGCCATTCTTGTTGGTCTGTGCGGTTTGTCTTGCTTCTTTTCTACCTTCACAGACAGCTACGTTGGAGATGACGGTCAAACACACTACGGGGTTGCAACAGGCAAGGGTCTTTGGCCCTCACCGGAGTCTAAGACCGTGGACTTGCCGACGTATAAGCTTCGGTTTTCCGACTTCGTCCACTCCTTTTTCGCGGTGATTGTGTTTGCGGCTTTGGTGCTGTTGGATGGAAATGCAGTGGGGTGCTTCTATCCTGCGTCTGGGTCCATTGAGAAGACTTTGCTCCAGGTGCTGCCACCTGCTGTTGGTGCGGTTTCTAGTGTGGTTTTTATGTTCTTCCCTAGTAACCGCAATGGAATTGGATACCCTGCAACTGCAAGTGAGCCTTCACAAGATTCCAACTCTGGTAGACAAGTATCTGTATCCACCACGAAAGCCTAATTAAGGAAGTTTGTGTTTGTGTTTGTGTGTGGTTTTCTTCTTATTCTTCGATTGTATTCGATCATGTTTGTTTGTCTAAATTAAGGTTTGATATATATATATATATATATATATATGTTTGGTGGCATCAATTCACATATTGAAGAAATGAAAGATGGAAAAGAGAAAAGAGAAAAGAGAGTAATAACTCGTTAAGTTTGCCGCTTAATTGTTTTTTAAAAGTAAATAATTAACCCAGGTGGCATATATGCCGCTTACCTCATGATTATGCTTACGGTACGTCACCCACAATCTAATTCTATTAGTTAGGTTTCTAATACTCCAAAGCTGGCTACATAGTCTCCCTTAATTTTAATTCTTAATTAATTTCGTAGATTAAATCGATCCATCTTCAAATTAAGAACCCACGTTTCATGGAGAGATGGAGGGAGCCTAGCAGTACCCGTGGGATTTCGTTTTGCCCCCGATGATGAAGAACTTCTTGTTGACTTTCTTCAAAAGAAAGTCTGGGGAGAGCCGCTACCTCATGATTGGGTGGTTGAATATGACATCTGTTAGGTCTAAACTTTTATCTATATGGGCCCTTCAGCCCGTTGGATATCTAGCCCAAAGATAGGACAGGACCATAAAATTTTTTTGGTTTATCTAAGAACGATCAGGTAATTGGTAGCTATTTAATTCTCCCGAATGTCATTCCCAGTTTGAAGGTTGTTCGATTTCCCGAACAACCATTTCAGCTCCCCGAGTGTTAGTTTCCCGATTATGAAGATTCTGTGATCCTCGGATCGCAGCCGAAGATCAACTTCGCCGACCATGGTGACACCATTAGAACTCCTATAAAAGGAAGGTCCCTCTCGCAAATTAAAGGTATCCTGCTCTCTCACAACTTACTCATTCTCTTCAAGTTATTTTGATCTTCCATAATCAAAGTACTGACTTAGGCATCGGAGCTCCCGTCGCCGGGACATCCCCAGCCTTCCTTATAGTTCTCTGTTTTACAGCCAATCCTATCCACAGATCATCATCACCGAAATCATCCGCAACCAAGATCCAGCCATCTGACGAATCAAGATCCACCACGTCATCCTTGGAAAACTGTGTTCTAACAGTTTGGCGCCGTCTGTGGGAATCGATTTATTCAAGATCCTTTCTTGCAAAAAGAAAAAATTCTGAAGGATGACCATCTCGTCGCCGTCGCGCGAAGGAATACTGGAAGATCGAGCAGCACCCGCAGATGCCAACACACGGATAAGCTCATTAGAAGAGGTTATAAAACGAATTAGCGAATCAATGGAAGCCATGAGGAAAACCAATGAAGATCTCGTGTCTAGGTTACCCCTTCGAAAGCAGCTCGGGCATGAAGAGAAGCGCAAATCGGCGGGAAAAGAAAAAATACGAGATAAGGAGGAAGAAAGTTCTGTCCACATTGATCATCACGGGACGCGTAGCGAGAAAACCCCTTCCACCGAAAAATCACAAACCAGAACCCCAACCGGAAGCGAAGAAGCATCCTCATACCAACCATCTCGGCATAGTAGGTCTCATAGAAGTCGAGCTAGCAAAACAAGCGGGAAGAAAGATCAAGTGGAACAGGACATGAAAGATTTTCAAGAAAAATACAAGGAAATGATCCTCTTTATGAAGAAAGGAGAAGAACAATCCACGGCCGAGCATCTGATGGAAAAAACGACTTTACCCTTCACCACTAGGGTGTTAAATTTCCCGCTCCCAGACAAGTTTAAAGACCCTCGAGTGGACAAATACGACGGAAGTGGAGACCCATCCGATCATGTGGAAGGATTTCGCGCCCACCTCGCGCTTCATGGAACCCCAGACGAGATAGCCTGTCGAGCCTTTCCCTTAACTCTAAAAGGAGTAGCGAAAGATTGGTTCAGTAACCTGAAACCCCAGTCCATTGACAACTTCGACACATTAGGACAACAATTCCTGAACCAATTCTTAGCTGTACGCAGAAGGAAGAAAAATCCCGCCTACCTCTTATCCTTAGTTCAAGAAAAGGAGGAACCCCTGAAAGATTATCTTCATAGGTTTAACCAGGAAAAACTGACGGTCGAAAGTCCAGATGATCAAACGATTCTGTCAGCTCTAATGAACGGTATTAACGCAGATGGCCCCTTAATGGCCGAGTTAGCCCGAAAACCCACTTTAGGCACCCTCCCTCAGTTCATGAGGAAAGCCGAGGAATTTGTCAACCAAGAAGAAACTATCAGTGCATTAACCAAAAGGAAAAAGGTTAGACCAGAAGAAGAGGGAGATAAAGAGGAAGGACTCTCAAATAGAAGAAGAAAAGCCCCGAGAACAATGGAGCGAAAGGCTGAGCCCTTTCAAGTAAGAAATCAACCCCACAGTCAAAAGTGGACGCCCCTGAACGCTAATCTGACAACCGTGCTTATGGAAATCAAGCGTGATCCAGCTTTTAGATGGCCACCAAGAATGAGAACTCCCCCAGAGAAACGGAATAATCAGAAATTCTGTGAGTACCACAACGATCACGGACATCAGACCGAAGATTGTATGGTGTTAAGAAGGGAGATAGAGCTCTTAATTCAAAATGGAAAACTACTCAAGTTTGTGGATAGCGAGAAAAGAAGCAGTGAAGAAGGTCGAAGATCTCACCGGCAGGGAAATGCGGATCTATCAAGACGGGCCTCTCCAGAAAATCGACTTGATCGGAAGGAAAGACGAGAGCCCAGCAGAGGGCCTAGAAGATTGAGGGAAGGACACGACCAAAGGGGCGAAGAAAGCATGAACAATGAAAATCGACCGCAAAATCAGTTGGTGGTCAGGGAGATTCACACCATTTCAGGGGGATTAGCTGGAGGAGGCGAATCCACGTCAGCAAGAAAAGCTCATGCTAGAAGCATCCACGTAGAAGAAGTATACCAAATAGTTCGGCCGCGAAAGATGCGAAAGAGAAACATAGAAACAATATCCTTCTCTGACGAAGATGCTAAGGGAGTGTCGATGCCCCATGACGACGCGCTGGTAGTAACCATGACTGTGGCTAACCACACCATCCACAGAATTTTGGTCGACAACGGTAGCTCAGCTGAAATCATATACTGGTCGGTGGTACAACAGATGGGGATACCACGAGACAGGATTAAACCTTTCGGATCGCCCTTGGTTGGTTTTACGGGGGAGCAAGTTCAGACGATGGGGGTAATATCATTGCCGATTACGTGCGGAACTTCACCTAAAGATTCAACGGTAATAGTGGACTTCTTAGTTATCGACCGACCTTCTGCGTACAACGCGATTATCGGCCGCCCCGCTTTGAATAAGCTGAGAGCGATCACATCGACTTATCATCTGATGATGAAATTCCCGACCGATAACGGAATCGGAGAACTTAAAGGAAATCAAGCAATCGCGAGAAGGTGTTATAATATATCCCTTAAGGGAGTAGTGAATTCCGATTTCCTTCCCGTAAGTATGGTCAGCGGAAATAACGGGGCAGAAATAAAAGGGAAACCCGCTGAGAAGTTGGAAGAAATAATCGTGGGTAACGGAAAAATATTGAAAATCGGGTCCTGTTTAGAACCGGATATCCGAGGAGGAATCGTTGATTTCCTTCGTGAAAATGTAGACGTCTTCGCATGGACCCACGAAGACATGCCCGGAATTGACCCCGAAAACATAATTCACTGCTTGAACACCAGTCC
>CM017326.1:26842512-26875194 GCA_006937295.1 Carpinus fangiana
GATATATATATATATATATATATATATGTTTGGTGGCATCAATTCACATATTGAAGAAATGAAAGATGGAAAAGAGAAAAGAGAAAAGAGAGTAATAACTCGTTAAGTTTGCCGCTTAATTGTTTTTTAAAAGTAAATAATTAACCCAGGTGGCATATATGCCGCTTACCTCATGATTATGCTTACGGTACGTCACCCACAATCTAATTCTATTAGTTAGGTTTCTAATACTCCAAAGCTGGCTACATAGTCTCCCTTAATTTTAATTCTTAATTAATTTCGTAGATTAAATCGATCCATCTTCAAATTAAGAACCCACGTTTCATGGAGAGATGGAGGGAGCCTAGCAGTACCCGTGGGATTTCGTTTTGCCCCCGATGATGAAGAACTTCTTGTTGACTTTCTTCAAAAGAAAGTCTGGGGAGAGCCGCTACCTCATGATTGAGTGGTTGAATATGACATCTGTTAGGTCTAAACTTTTATCTATATGGGCCCTTCAGCCCGTTGGATATCTAGCCCAAAGATAGGACAGGACCATAAAATTTTTTTGGTTTATCTAAGAACGATCAGGTAATTGGTAGCTATTTAATTCTCCCGAATGTCGTTCCCAGTTTGAAGGTTGTTCGATTTCCCGAACAACCATTTCAGCTCCCCGAGTGTTAGTTTCCCGATTATGAAGATTCTGTGATCCTCGGATCGCAGCCGAAGATCAACTTCGCCGACCATGGTGACACCATTAGAACTCCTATAAAAGGAAAGTCCCTCTCGCAAATTAAAGGTATCCTGCTCTCTCACAACTTACTCATTCTCTTCAAGTTATTTTGATCTTCCATAATCAAAGTACTGACTTAGGCATCGGAGCTCCCGTCGCCGGGACATCCCCGGCCTTCCTTATAGTTCTCTGTTTTACAGCCAATCCTATCCACAGATCATCATCACCGAAATCATCCGCAACCAAGATCCAGCCATCTGACGAATCAAGATCCACCATGTCATCCTTGGAAAACTGTGTTCTAACAACATCTATGGTGACAAGGAGCCATGGATGATCTTTGATAAGACTTTAAAACAAATTTTCTTCATATTCGCGAAGCTGAAGAAGAAAGGCAAATCAAGAATGGATAGAGTAGTGGGGTCGGGAACTTGGAAGATCGAACGCACCGAAGCAATTTGTGAATTGTGATGATGAAAATAAACTGATTGGCTTCAAAGAATCTTTCTTCTTCGAATATAAGAAGAACAAGGCCAAAGGTGCTGAGCCCCGCTAATAAAGGGTCATTATACTACAAAAAAATAGGAATTTAGTGTTGGTTTTTTAGTGTCAGTTTAAAGCTAAAAGTTGACACTAATTCAATAGTGTCGGTTTAATAGTGTCGCTTTTAAAAAGAAACAAATCATGGGTAGGAAAAACTGGATTAGTGTCGGTTTAGGCAAAACTGACACTAATTAGTGTCAGTTTTGCCTAAACCGACACCTTAGGAAAGGTGATGGTTTTTAAAAAACAGTCACTAAATTTAATTTAATTTTTTTTTAAAATATATTTTTCTGAACATGCCGGTTTGCAATTATATGTAGGGTTTATTGCACATATATGTTGGGTTTATTGTAGCAATAAACCTTACATATATGTGCAATAAACCCCACATATATGTGCAATAAACCCTACATATGCCATATCACAAAATAAACCCTACATATGTGCCAAAATAATTTTTTTTTAAAAAAATAGAAAGACTTTATTACAATATGTAGCTTCTTGTGGTTCATTATTTAAATAAATTCATGCAGCTTCTTACACAATACAATGCAAAACAATATCACAACTCAAAATCACAACCCAACAACACTTCAAGTCAAACTCATAAATGATATCCAACTCGATCAATACTCAAGTTTAACTCATAAACAATATCCAAAACAACACTCAAGTTAAACTCATAAATAATATCCAAAATAACATAATAGAAATATATTGTCATAGTATGTATCCAAAAAGCAATACTCAATTAAGAGATTAAACTAGACCAAACAAAATATTTCATTGAGATGGGGATCACTTCCAAATTGCTTGCTAGCTCACTCTTAGACCAACGGCTGTTAATGATTAGCTCAATATATTGAAAAAGAAAAAAATAAAATAAAATCTTAAAAGTCATATATGTGAAAAAGATGGATATATTCCATTGAGATGTGAATATATATGTACTTTATGTAGAACAACGAGAAATGTGTGCATTTCTATTCAACACAGCGCCTACTATTCCATCATCTGCATTAGCAACTCCATCATCTGCATTTGCAGCTCCATCACCTGCATCTATTACTTAATCCCTTAAGTAACATGTATTTAAAAAACAACCAATCTATTTTATATTTGATGTAATTCTTTTGATGGGTATGATTTATGGTGCAATTAATGAATGAGCTCAACCATTAATTCATTATGAACTTTTCTTAGTGTGTCATATAATGTTCACACTAAAAATAGTTTAATTCATTATGTAAAAATATATTATACATACATGCACTTTCAAAAAGAAAATTAATCCAGCTATAAGTTCATAGGGGATTCTTAAAAGCGAAGAAATTAAGCAATGAGAATGTCTCCAGCAAAATTAGTTGTAGTTGCTCATGATAGATAGACGTTGTGAGTATATCTATAAACCCTAATATATATATATATATATATATAAAAGACTAAAAAAAAAAAAAAAGAGAAGAAAAAAAATAAAAAGTAACAAAGAGATGGTAAAAAAGAGAACATACATTAAGAGATGGTAAAAAAAGGAGATAGAGAGTGGATAGAACATAAAAAATTGGGAGCATTTGTATGGTGAGAATCTACGACATGCACATGCCTTGGAAATAGATTTGCATGTCTACGTTACATCTAATGGAGAAAGTTAAAGAATTAGAAAACAATAATAATAATAATAATAGAGAAAGTTAAATAATACTCATATATATGAGTTGTGAATTGAATTAGCGGCGACTTTCAAATGTCGCCGCATATGACATGATAAAATTTTTAAAAAAATATTAAAAAACAATTAGCGACGACTAATGTGGCCGTTAGCAAAACAACGGTGACCCTAATAATGGCTGCTAATTAGAGGTCAATAGTAAGGCTGACAATTTAACCCGTGACACGCGAACTCGACACGACACACGACACACGAAATCTGGGTTAGGGTTGGTTTTAATCGGGTTCGGGTCATAAACGGGTCGACTTGTTTATGACATGTTTATAATCGTGTCGTGTCGAGTCAACCCGCTGGGTTCGCGGGTTGACCCGTTTAGCTTCTCTGTCTCTTTTTTTTTTTTTTTTCTCTCTCTCTCTCTCTCTCTTTTAATTAAAAGCTTAAAACTGTAAAAGTGTAAAAACTAAAAACTATTCACTATCAGTGGAGGCTGCCTTGTGGTTCTTTTGCTTTACTTGGACTTGTAATCATTCAAAAATATTTTATCATATTATTCTATACCCTTCGGTTTATTGTAACAAATTGTTTTTATATTTTTTATTTAGCTTGCTTTAGAGTTTGTAGAATTGCATTTGAGAAAGAAGAATGTGTTATTAGAGAAAAGAACATTGTATTTGTTACTTTGGTTGCTAGGATTTTGCTATTAAAAAGTTCAAAACTAAAATAAATTTACATTCGGGTCGTGTTGGTGTCGGGTTCGTGTGTCGTGACACGACACGTTTATATAAACGGGTTCGCGTCGTGTGACCCGTTTATGGACCGTGTCGTGCTCGGGTTGAGGGCTTCGACACGTTTAATTAATCGTGTCGTGTCGTGTCGTGTCGAGCATAATCATGTCGGGTCATAATCGGGTCGGACCCGAACCCGACACGGCAACCCGAATTGCCAGCCCTAGTCAATAGCGGTGACTTTGAGGTCACCACTATTGAGAAGAGGAAACAAAACAAAAATTCAGAAGGTCATTAATGGTGACAAAAATGTGGCTGCTATTTGGTCCAAAACAGTGGTGACCCTAATAGTGGCTGCTAATGAGGGGTCAATTGGGAATTGAAAAATAATTTTTTTTAAAAAAACAAAAATTCAAAAGGTCATTATTGGCGACAAAATGTGGCCGCTATTTGGTCCATAATAGCGCCGACATTGGATCATGCATAAGTTTTCTCTTCGAGACTATTTACGCATTGAAGATGTAAGTATATCAACTCCTTCAATTTCATCCATCTTTATTTGTTTTCTTGATTGAAGCTTCTACCTTCTATTTGATTTTATCTTCTTTTTTTTTTTTTTTAATTATTATTATTATTATTATTATTTTGGTTTTCAAAACTAAATAGAAAGTGTTAAGGGTTGGTTCTTTGATAAATATTAGGGTTAATGTTGTTTTCTTTCGTTAGCTTTTGAATATTACTGGCATCTAGGAAAAGTTCAGTCGACGTTGTTCCAACACCCCATATAGCCCACAGAATTTGAATGATCACCAACGAAGATGATGACGGATTGCCACTGCATGCACTGTCGTTTTAAAATTGTTCGGACATTTTGATAAGCCCCGAATGTTACACATTCAAGCCCCTTAACTCGCATATGTTAATTCCTTAGCGTTGTTATTTGTTTGATTTTGCTTTGTTTTTGTGTTTCAGGTCAAATACATGAGTTCCATTGAAAATTGGACTGAAAGGGACAAGTTGGAGCCATACTGTGCTGGGGAACGATTGCTGTTGCAAATGTGATCGATCGCACCTGTGATCGATCGCCCAAAGCCTAGGATCGATCGCATTTGCGATCGATCGCACACCCTTGTGATCAATCACACTCGGGCGTGCACAACACGGAAATCGCTTTTTGACAGCTTGGACTTAGTTTTTAGTCTTCCAATTGAATTGGGAGACTGACCTATGATTATAATTAGGGTTTTAGGGTTTCTAGGGTTTCCTAGTCCCTATAAATAGACTCTTAAACATTGTAAAAGGGAGTCGTTTCCTAGAGAAAAATTCAGAACTTGTTTGTGGAGCTTATAAGATCATGAGCGGCTAAACCCCTTTGTAGGGTACCGATGTAGTCCTTTCCAAGCACAATGGTGATTATATTTGATTTTTAGTTATTCAATTTATGTATGTTGATTGCACAACTGTGAGAATTGCAACATTTGATTTTTGTTCTTAATATTAATTGCAATTGTTCTTCATTTACAAAATCAATATTTGCGAAATTCTATTCTTGTCTTAGAAATTATTTTGCCTGTATTGAACTCAAATCAACCTTATTTTATGTGATTATAAGATTGATGGTTGTGCAATGGGCTTTAATAGACATATGATGAAGAGGATTAGGATAGGTCATGCCTAGGAAAGACAGGTCGTACTACACCCTAGTTTAGTGTAATTTAGGTAGACGATCCGTGCCAACCGAAGATAGATTATCCTTATCCTTTGATATTGTATTTTCTTGTTCTTTTATAACATACATATCATAAGTTTCTAGAATTAAATACGGTTACCATTGTTATGCGGATTGTGGTGAAATCGGTACCTTACTCTCTCTCTCTCTCTCTTATATATTCCCTTTTAACTTTGCGTTTACTTTCATGCACTTTAAATTTACAAAACAAATCAAATCTCTTTTTTGCTTAATTAGGTTAAATTTCGTCTTTCGAATTTAGTAACGAAACCCCTATAGTCCTTGAGGTTCGACACCCTCAATATAGCCATATCCTACGAGATTCGTTCTATTGCGAGTGGTTTTTTTATTATTGATAACTTTTGGTCGTAAAATAACCACATCAACTTTTTGGCGCCGTTGCCGGGGACTGTTAACGGTTTAGTTATTAAATTTTAAGGATTACGTTTAGCTTAATTTTTATTTTTGTTTTTGTTTTTCTTTATTTTAATCTTTTTTCAAGTTCACGTTCAGCTTTGCAGGTGCCCAATCTATAATTGCGATCTATCATAGCCCGTGTGCGATCATTCGCAGTGTTGCACACAACAAGCTGCTGCGATCGAACTTTCTGCCCCTGCGTTCGCTCCCCTCTTCCGCAGTGCGATTGAACGCACCCTAAAGTGCAATCGAGCGCACTCTTGACAGCACCTGCTGCAGCCCCATTCCAATGCATCTAAGGGCCGTTTGTGGGCTTTTCTTTTTAGCTTTACTTTAATTTTCTATTTTTGTTATTTCCTGTTTTTATTTTTATTTTTATTTTTATTTTCTGTTTTTATTATTGGTTTAGTTTATGTTAGGTCGCCGATCTTTGTCCTTGCCTTTACTTACTTGTGACCCCGACATTGAACACACTCTTAGACAACTTAGAGTCGAAAGGAAATCTAATTTGCCTAAAGAGCACACCACTGATACCATGGCCGGAGCTCCTTACGTAGCTTTGGAAGATCACTATATTCCACCCACATACACTACCCCCTCATGTCTCAGGTTGCCGAACATTACGGCAACCCACTATGAGATTAAGCCTAGCACCATACAAAGCTTACCAACTTTCCTAGGGCTTACCTATGAGAATCCTTATGATTTCCTCAGTGAATTCCAAATAATATATTCTACCATTCAATTGACGGGATTCACTGAGGATGCCTTAAAGATGCGTCTCTTTATCTTTGCCCTCAAAGATAGAGCCAAACATTGGTTCCAGTCCTTAGAGCCTAATTCTATTACTTCTTGGGATCAATTGCAACAAGTTTTTCTCAAGCAATATTTTCCCATAGGAAGGACTAATGACACTAGGAGAGCTATCACTAGTATCACACAGTATGAGGGTGAACCATTCCACGAGACGTGGGAAAGGCTTAAGGACTTGCTTAGATCATGTCCACACTATGCTGTCCCCAAATGGCAACTAGTGCAGAGTTTCTATGATGGTCTGACTGAGTCTAGTAGGATTACAGTAGATGCATCATGTGGGGGGACATTCATGTTAAAAAGTGAAGATGAAGCATGGGCTATGTTTGAAAATTTGAGTAACAACTCTCGTCAGCAGGCTTCTAACAGACGGAGAGCACCCGCACCTAAAGCACCAAAGACTGAGAGTCTTCTTGAAGTAGGGCACTCTTCAGATATGGCCACCCAAGTAGTTGATGCAATCACCAAGAAGTTGGATCAATTGATGACTGCTGGCTTTGCTCCTAATGCTGCTCACATAAGCACCCAACCTGAACCATGCTCATTCTGTTCTAGCACTATGCATCAAGTAAATAACCATCCTACTGCTGTAAATTATACTGATGTTTCTAATGAATAGGTCAATGTAGCCTTCTCCCGATCGGGTAATGATCTGTACTCCTAACACTTACAACCTGGGGTGGAGAAATCATCCAAATTTCTTCTGGAAGAGTCTAAATACAGAAAACTCAGCACAAGGGCAGCACAATCAGGCTCAATCTAGCAGGCAACCCTATCAACCGCCTTCAACATACCGGCCTCTACAGCAGCAATACCAGGCTACCCCACCGCCTCCTCGGTCAAATTCAAACTTTGAAGAGCGGATACTCAAAATGATGAGTGATATGTCCGACAGAATGGTGGACGAGGTAAACGGTAAGGTTGGCAAGATAACCAACATAGTGGGTGAGATGAACAACATGATGGTTGAGATGTCTCAGACAGTAAATTCGCACTCTCAGTCAATTGTCAAGCTAGAGGTTTAGGTGGGACAAATAGCTAACAACCTTAACAAAAGGGAAGAAGGGAAGCTTCCAAGTCAGCCGGTGGTAAATCCTAAGGGACTATACATGTTAGAAGGAAGCACTTCTCATCTGGAGCAAGTTCAAGCTATTACCACATAGCGAAGTGGAAGAGTGGTAGACAATCATGTGGAAGAAAAGAAGGATGAGCAACTTGAGACCCCACAGACTATGCATCAGGACAAGGGTAAACAAGTAAGCATTAAGGTATCTACTCCATCCGCCCCCACTCCAGAGATACCATATGTGCCTAAAGCTCCATTCCCAGAGCGTCTCAAAGCACCCTCCCACTTCAAGAAACAAGAAGAGAAGATACAAGACATGATGGAAACCTTCAAGCAGGTTAAAGTCAACATCCCACTCATAGATGCTTTCAAGCAAATTTCAGCTTATGCAAAGTTTCTCAAGGACTTGTGCACTCAAAATAGGAAGAATCGAAAGCACATTCCTAAAAAAGTTGTTCTCACTGAGCAAGTGAACTCCCTGATTCAGCATAACACTCATCCCAAATTCAAGGACCCTAGAACACCTACAATTTTGTGCATCATTGGAAACACCGAGATTGAGAGAGCTCTCATTAACTTAGGAGCCGGTGTAAATTTGATTCCATACTCAGTGTATCAGTAACTTGGCTTAGGGGAACTGAAACCGACTAGTACTGTCTTGCAACTGGCTGACCGATCCATCAAGAAACCCCGAGGAATTGTGGAAGATGTCATTATCAAGGTGGACAAGTTCTACTATCCAGTTGACTTCATAGTTCTTGACACAGAACCTGTCCCTTATCCAGAAAAGCAAATTCCTGTCATCCTTAGGCGTCCTTTCCTTGCAACGGCCAATGCATGCATAAATTGCCAAACTGGAGTGATGAAGATTTCTTTTGGGAATATGAAAATCAGGCTGAACATTTTTACTGCCTTCCAGAATGCACCTAATCAAAAGGCCTGTTTCTTCTTGGATGCCATTGGAGAAATGGTTGAAGACCTACCGCCTGCGTCTTTATCTGAAGCCCCATCATGGAAATACCCACTAGAGCCTATGCCCCTTACTTCAAGTACCCCCCCACCTGATGACAACCCTACATAGGGCATATTTCATGCAGAGGTTACTGAAGTGAACTTCATTGGGGTGGACAAATTTTTAGCAAGCTCCCAAGTTGTCCCAGTTTTTGTGAACACCTACAGAGACAAAGGGTTGAACATGGAACCAGTTCGGGACAAAAATCTAGAGTATTGCCATGGGGAGACTCAAGACCTTTCATCTGAAAAAAGCAACTTAGGAATAGTAAGGAGATTTCTCTTCCTTGTGGAATGCTACATGATCATAAAGAAGAAATGATAGAAGAGCTTGATTGGACTTCTGAAGGATCGAGGTAAGATCCTTCGGGACTCAGAATTACTTTGAGCATTACCTCATAGGATCAAGCCCAGACCCTGTGCGCTTGAATCCTCACTTCACCAGGGTACCAGATCTCCATCCAGGTTTATTTTCTCAATTGTTGTTTCATTTTTTTTGCTTATATTTTTCTTTACTTAGTTAAATTTGGGGTTCAATCAAGGTGGAAAGTGACATTCTGAGGAAGCGAACGATCAAACATCCTTGGGCGATCGTTCGCAGAAGTCCCTCCAATAAGGCTGTCGCTACTGATGACACGAACGATCGCACCTCCTTGGGCGATCATTCGCAGAAGTCCCTCTAATAAGGCTGTCGCTACTGAGGAAGCGAATGATCGCACCTCCTTGGGCGATCTTTCACCAAAACCTCCTCAAACACCTTGATCCTTCTGAGGAAGCAAACGATTTCCATTTACATGGCGATCGAACGCTCTCTCGCCATGCGCCCGAAGGCGTACGAGTGCCTCCATCCCATGCCCGCGCCTAAGCACGAGTGCGATCGTTCGCCCGTTACGGTGCGATCGAACGCATTCGAGGGAAGTGTCTCACGTGACCTGTTTAGGTCACTGTTACCCTTTTTTTCCCCCACCATTTTTCCCCTGCGCCAAAGATCCCTCTTCATTTTAACAACAATGTGTTGCACTTGATTGTTTCTTGGTTGGAGTATCAACTTCTTTTTTAGGACGTGTTTTTGGATACAAGTTTAGGGGTATGATATACCCACATCAGCTCATTCAGGTACTCCTATACCCTTAATCTTATTTTTCAGTTCTGTACATACATTGGAGATAATGTATGATTCAAGTTTGGGGGTATGAGAGACACATTTATTACACATTTGTCCTGTTTTTGAAAAAATAATAATAATAATAATAAAATTTTAATTTTTTTTTTTAAAAAAAAATGCATGTTCATGTGGTCTTAAAATTTTGGTTGACCTAAAAATTTGTGATTTAATTTCATCAGTGAGCTTAAAATTTTGAACACATGATCTGATGTTGGATTTTTAAGTTTGTTACTTACTTTAGGTAATTGAAAATTCACATGTTTGATCTGCTCTGACACAAGCACATTAGCACATGATTGGTGGGGTATGACATATGGTTTTAATGTGTATGTTTCTATGTTTTGGGTGACACTGGATGACATATTGGTTGAATACATTGGCATAAGCATATTAAAAAAAAAAAAGATCATTGATAAACTTTTCACTAAGTAACTGGGCCTCTTGCCTCAAAGCACTGAGCGTTCACGTCAAAAGTTGAAGAGAGTTGATGTGGTTAACATTATGGCTAGTTTAGTTTCGTAACCTTTTTGACTTGAGTTAGTAAGTCCTTAGGGGTGTCTTTACACCTAATGCCTTAAAACCATCTGGTTTGAGAGTCATTGGCTCAACACTCGCTACATAGGTCAATTAGAAAGCTTAAGGGAACTAAACACTGTAGAGCCGAATAATAAAGGAAAGAATAAGAAAAGTATGCCATTGTTGTTCATTCTGATAGGACTTTCAGTGAATCTTGAGATATTGAGACATTGCACATTGAAATTATTTGGAAGCTTTATAGTCTTGTGCTAGTTCACTTTACACTGTTTCGAGCTTGTGATGCCTTAGCTTGCCTGTTGTAAGTAATTAGACTTTAAATTCCAATTCATTGTGAAGATGGAGTTTAACTTTTTAAGCTTGCTAATAAATGAAAATCATGGTTTTGAGTGACGCTTTAATTTTTAGATAACATGAACTGTGCATAATGTTTGTGGGTATCATTTCTGGAAAACCCTCATGAGACTTCCCTCATCCTCTAAGGAATTCCTAGGGATTTAAAAGACTTGTTGCATACGCTAAATGCAACCGTACATCCCACGAAAGCTGGATTTATCTTTATGTTTTTCAGTTTATTTTTTGTTTTGTATTGCTAAGGTACTAGCAATATGTAAGTTTGAGGGTGTGATAAGCGCCGAATGTTGCACATTCAAGCCCCTTAAATCGTATATGTTAATTTCTTAGCATTGTTATTTGTTTGATTTTGCTTTATTTTTGTGTTTCAGGTCAAATACATGAGTTTCGTTGAAAATTAGACTGAAAGGGACAAGTTGGAGCCATACTGGGGAACGATCGCTGCTGCACTTGTGATCGATTGCACTTGCGATCGATCGCCTAAAGCCTAGGATCGATCGTAGGTGCGATCGATTGCACACGGGCGTGCACAACACGGAAATCGCCTTTTGACAGCTTGGACTTAGCTTTCAGTCTCCCAATTGAATTGGGAGACTGACCTATGATTGTAATTAGGGTTTTAGGGTTTCTAGGGTTTCCTAGTCCCTATAAATAGGCTCTTAAACATTGTAAAAGGGAGCCGTTTCTTAGAGAAAAATTTAGAACTTGTCTGTGGAGCTTAGAAGATCATGAGTGGCTAAACCCTTTTGTAGGGTACCGATGTAGTCCTTTCCAAACACAATGGTGATTATATTTGATTTTTAGTTATTCAATTTATTTATGTTGATTGCACAACTGTGAGAATTGTAATATTTGATTTCTGTTCTTAATATTAATTGCAATTGTTCTTCATTTACAAAATCAATATTTGTGAAATTCTATTATTGTCTTAGAAATTATTTTGCCTGTATTGAACTCAAATCAACCTTATTTTCTGTGATTATAAGATTGATGGTTGTGCAATGAGTTTTAATAGACATATGATTAAGAAGATTAAGATAGCTCATGCCTAGGAAAGACGGGTCGTACTACACCCTAGTTTAGTGTAATTTAGGTAGATGATCCGTGCCAACTGAAGATGGGTTATGCTCTTCCATTAATTGTATGAAATTTATTAAAGGATTTTATAGTTTATGCCTAGGGAAGATGGGTTGTGCCGCATCTTAGTGGTTAGGTGGACGATCCGTGCCAACCAAAGATAGATTATCCTTATACTTTGATATTGTATTTTCTTATTCTTTTATAACATACATATCATGAGTTTCTAGAATAAAATACGATTACCATTGTTATGCGAATTGTGGTGAAATCGGTACCTTACTCTCTCTCTCTCTCTCTCTTATATATTCCCTTTTAACTTTGCGTTTACTTTCATGCACTTTAAATTTACAAAACAAATCAATTCTCTTTTTGCTTAATTAGGTTAAATTTCGTCTTTCGAATTTAGTAATGAAACCCCTACAGTCATTGAGATTCGACACCCTCAATATAGCCCTATCCTATGGGATTCGTTCTATTGCGAGTGGTATTTTTATTATTGATAACTTTTGGTCGTAAAATAACCACATCACATTTTCTCAAATAGTTGAATCCTACATGAACATATTTTAAGATAATTTACCGAAGAATTTCATTGATTCTTTAGGTTTTGAAATGGATAATATCCAGTTAGTTATAATTGATGAGTATTTTGGTTTTTTCATTTTTTTAAGAGACAAAAATACTCATCCATTATAACTAACTGGATATTATCCCATTTAAATGAACTTGAGAGGATCCTAATTCTTGTTTTAAGGTTTTAACATATTGGAGCAACTTGATTAATTAGTATGATCATTTTGAAACTTTAAATTGAAATAAATTACAACAAATTCAATGTTTAATGTTATTGTACTCGCACAAAATATCATTTAAAAATTAATATATACCATGCATGTCAACTAATTGAAATACACTACCCAAATCCATCAAGGTTTAACGTTTTTGTATTCACACAAAACATCTTTAAATATTCTACAACTAAAGTTATATATTTTTCGATGACTATTAACTATCTTTTTGTTTCATGGGTGTTTTGCAGTTTGACGAGTACACTATTTGTAGAATCATAAATAAAGACATGGATAAGAAGCTTCCAACAGGATAGTCAACAAGATTTGCGCTCAGAGGGAGATGAGGCAACAACACCACATTTGGACTCGGAACAAGCTCCGAAAACATTACTATTTTCGAACACAGGCTGGGTGCATGTTAGGGCAACAACATTGGAATCAACACTTTCGGCGTATGAACTTGAGAGGCAAGCTCGGTTGTCTCAATGCAGCATTTGATTGCTCATTTATATAATTAATCGACTTGAGCGCTAGATATACGTATGTGGTGCTAGTAGCTGCACGCCATTCAATCAACATTTGAAGAATTGCCAAAAGAAAATGACAAATATTATGCTTAATGTTACGTTCTAATTACATTTTATCATTTTTTTTATTGTTTTATTGGTTAGTTCTGGAATTATCCGACTTTTTTATTGTTATAATATTTTAATTTTAGTTTTTCCTTTTATTAAAATTTTCTTTTATTGATTTGTTATTTTTATTAATTATTAGAATATATATTGCTAATTAATAATTTCAATAGAATATTTCAATTTCTAATATATATCCAAATTCATATGTATACCTCTATGACCACGTCCATTTTTTTTTTAAAAAAAAAAAATCATTAAAAATATAGAAAGGAAAGAAGAAAAATCATCAATCTCATGAAAATCCCAACTTATTCTATTTAATTAATGAGATACTTGCAGAGAAAAAAAGATAACCTAATGGGTTCATTTCCTAGTTTCTCCAAACTTCCCTCAATTAACATGGAATTTTTCTCTGGCTTCCCATGATTTTTTTTTTTTTTTTTCTTCTATCATTTATTGGTTAGTGCTAATATGACTTGAAAGACTTCTCTTGGGTCACAATCATTCTATGGATTTATTTTCTGATTAAATTTGGGTTATTCATTTAGTTTATTGTATAAAAATATAGTTTAAGATTGACGGGAACATAGCTCAATTGGTAGAGCCTCTATCACTGCTTGGATAGAAGGAATAGGATCGAAACCTCACGTTTCCATACCCTTACATGTATTTTTCAAAAACACTTATCAAATTTTTACCAAATTAATTTTATTTGTTAATGATAAAGTAATGACTAAGTGATTAAATTTATTTAAAAAAAAAGATTAAATTTACATCTTCCTATCAACTTAATTTTTTGGGACAACTGGTAATTTAACAATCCCAAAATATACCCTCTACCCAATCAAATCTCTAATTTTACTTTATTTCAAAACCCAAAACTTAAAATACTTGTGGGTAAGGCTGTAAACGAACAAAACTACCTATGAGCTTGCCCAGGCTCATCTCGTGCGCGACTCGATTAGTAAATGAGCCGTTCATGGACAAGATACCATACTTGATTATTAAACGATACATACCCGTATAAAACTCGGCTCACTCATTTAAAGTTCGTAAACATACACTTATAATGGCTAATCTCGCTTATTAGCACGATTCGTATATATTTATATATTTACATATTAATTCATAAAAATGTGTGTGTGTGTATATATATTAATCAATTAATTAATAAAAATAACTTATACAATATATAATTTAATGATAGAAGTTAATCATATGGCCATATCTTAAATGATCTAACTATTAAGTATCAAGTGCTAGTTGAATCAACAATTTGAATTGTTAACCCCCCAAATCAGCTTCGACTCTTTATTTTGTCTTCTTCCTGTCTTCATTAATATTCACATTTGAGTGTAACCCTAAATCATTTCAAATTAGACATAATGTATATATGATGCTCCTTACACTTAGTGACAACACCTCCACCTAGCTCTGCTTCATGCGGCAGTGGTCATAATAGTGTTAAGAGAGAGAGGCAGTTACGTGACTTAAATATAGGTGTTGTTTGGGAGTAATGCTATAAGTCCATCTCGGGTCTATCTTAAGTCCATCTAAGAATGATGTGGCTATTAAAATCACCATTGGACTTGTGATTAATCATTATTGGATGTTCATCAAATGCTCATTTTAATAGCCACATAATTCTTAGATGGACTTAAGATGAACACAAGAATGACTTTTAGAATTACTCATTGTTTGGTATAATCTTTCTCCTCTACCCCATAGATCTCTCACATTCACCTAATTTCCTTGATGGTCTTATCATTAATAAAATTTGTTTATTATGTTTATTTGAATTTTTTTATACTTAAATACAAAATTTAAATAATATGATGCATGCCAAGCTCGAGTTTGAGTATTCGGCTCGAGCTCAGCAAAAAATTTCCGCCAAGTTACTACCAATGATATTTTTGTTGACGCTATATTTTTTCCTTCTAACATGAGCAATGACTATCAATGTCGACACAAATGTCGTCACTAATAGTCGATTATTAACGACGACCCTTGAAAGTCGACGTTTATAAGCACTTAATTATCAACGTCAACTTTTGAGTCGCTGCTAATAAGGTTGTTATTAATGATGATTTTTTTTTTGTAGTTGAAGAATAAAAATGCGCTAGTTTTTTTACTATGCAAAAGAAAAATATTTTCCTTCATTCATGAAAAATATATATATTTTTTATAAACCCCCTACCATCTATTTTTTGATAACTGCCGTTAACTAGGGTTAAACGCACCGTTTTATCTTTATTAAAATATTAATTTTTTAAAATTTAATTTTAAAATTTAAATCTTAAAAAAGAAGAAGACAGGAGTGGCCAAACCACTCCATAGGGGTGGCCGGCCACCTTAGGGGTGGTTCAACCCCCATAGGCCAAGGGGGTGGTTTGGCCACCCCTGTCTTCTTTTTTTTTTTTTTAAAAAAAAAAAAAAAGATTTAAATTTTAAAATTAAAATTTTAATAAAGATAAAATAGTAAGTTTAACCTTAGTTAACGGCAGTTATCAAAAAATTGATGGCATAGAATTTATTTCCATTTTCACTAACTCAGGGGAGTTTTTTTTCGAAAGAAAAAGAAAAAGAAAAAGAAAAAACTTAAAAGAGTTTTTAATTTTAGAGTGTTGATTCAAGAAATTATTATACATTTTCTCTATTATTATTATACTCCAAAAGTAGTAGCATTTTTTTGTATCTCAACAACGCAACTTTCACCTCCATCTCATTTTCACGTTGCTTGTAAAGCCATACATGTAAATAGTTGAGAGGATATTGATCGAATTGGACTTCTTACATCAAACTCCACCAAAGTTTGTTTTGTACAAGAATTTCGGGCAGAAAGATAGAAAACATAACTGAAATATGTCACATGTGGTTTCGTGACCTACTTGATAGCTTCATTTTACACAACAAACCAGTAGAATGGTAGATACTGGGGTAAAACGAACCGTTTTATCTCATTAAAATATTAATTTTTTAAAATTTAATTTTAAATTTTTAAATATAAAATAAATAATAATAATAATAATAATAATAAAGGAACAGAAGTGGCCGAACCACCCAATAGGGGTTGGCTGGCCACCCCACGCATTTTGCCTGGGGCCACCCCATTTTGCCTGGGGGTGGTTCGGCCACCTCCTAGAGCTACACTCTCGTGAAAATGGCCAAAGATGGGTTTGATGAAGGTAACTTGATGTTTCTGCAGAATTTTCTTATGAAGTTTAAAATTCATGGAGATGGGAGTAGTTGGCTGATTTAAGAGCTGGGTGTTTATGCTTGTTGTGTAGATTGTGTGTTCTTGAACATTAGGTGATTTATTGTTTTTCCATTAGATTTTCCCTTCTATATTTCAAAACAAATATAATAATTCTTGAGGTAGAACGGTAAATCCCGTCAAGATTCAGATCTTTGGAGAATATGGGAAGTGGATTCGAGCTACATGATCACTGCAGATGCTGGTTTAGAGATTAGTAACAGCTCGATCATTACCTATGCTTCCATAACTGAAGAAATGCGAGAATACCAGCTTGAGCAGCAATCTTTGCAAAGCAACCCTTCCACCCATCCAATCCCATCCTCTCGAAAACATCAATACAAAGCTTATACTCTGCCTCAAACAAATGCTTCACTGCAAATTCCAAATGCTTACCCCACTGCCTTGCATATCATTGAATTCAGATACTGAGATCTCAATTACAAAATTTTTTTGTGCAGCTGGTTTGGCCCTAGGGCCAAACTGAAGAAATGCGAGAATACCAGCTTGAGCAGCAATCTTTGCAAAGCAACCCTTCCCCTAATCTTTTTTTTTTTTAGATTTAAAAATTTAAAATTAAATTTTAAAAAATTAATATTTTACTGAGTTAACAGTAGTTAACAAACAATTGACGGCAAAGATTTTATTGTAATTTTAAATGACTCAGGGAATAAATATTCGGAAAAAAAAACTAAAGCATTTTAAAATTCTTTAGGGCTGACTTAAGGTATTATTATATATTTTTCCTAAAATTAAATGAGTTTAATTATTTAATTAATATTTTAACACATCTACTATTAATTATTTGACCAAAGAAATTAAGAAATTGTATATTCTATACGTCCTCATGATCAGGTTGTCCGTAAAAGAGAAATGCTAAATTAATTAAAGCGTGCTTAATTTTTTGAGCAATCCTTTAAATAGAGGGTAAATATATAATAAACGCTTGAGTCAGCCCTTCAAAATTTTAAAATGCTTAAGTTTTTTTTTTTTTTTTCCTAATATCTACTTCCTGGGTCATTTAAAACTACAATAAAATTCTCGCCATCAGTTTTTCGTTAACTAACCAAAAAAGCACCGTTTTTGTTTGATTAAAATATTAATTTTTTAAAATTTAATTTTAAATTTTTAAATCTAAAAGTATTTTTTTTTTTTTTTTTTTTTTTAAAAGAACAAGGGTGGCCGTTTGGCCCTAGGGGGTGGCCGAACCACCCCCTTGGCCCAAGGGGGTGGCCGAGTCACCCCCTAGGGCCCGGTCTGGGTGTGGCCGAACCACCACCATTGCCTAAGGGGGTGGATCGGCCACCTCCTGTATTTTTTTATTATTTTTTTTAACAGGGTGGTTCGACCTCCCCCTTAGGTGGTTCAGCCTAAGGTGGCCGATCCACCCCCTTAGGCCATGGGGGTGGTTCTGTCAACCCCAGACCGACCGATTTGGTGGTGGACGAGCCACCCCCATGGCCCAAAGGGGTGGCAACCACCCCCTATAGGGTGGATCGGCCACCCACTTTTTTTTTTTTTTTTATAACAGGGGGTGGCCGAACCACCCCCTGTTAAAAAAATAAATAAATAAAAAATACAGTGGGTGGCCGATCCACCCCATTGCCTAAGGGGTGGCCAGTAACCCCCTATGGGGTGGTTCGGCCACCCCTGTTTTTTTTTTTTAACTGGCCACCCCCTTAGGCCAAGGGTATTGTGGTTCGGCCACCCCTAGACCGTCCCCTAGGGGGTGGCCGAGCCACCCCCCTTGGGGCTTGGGGGTGGTTCGGCCACCCCTAGGGCTAAACGGCCACCACTGTTCTTTTTTTAAAAAATATATATATATTTAGATTTAAAAATTTTAAATTAAATTTTCAAAAATTAATATTTTAATCAAACAAAAACGATGCATTTTGGGTCAGTTAACTAAACACTGACGGCGGGAACTTTATTGTAGTTTTAAATGACCCAATGAGTATATACTCGAAAAAAAAAAAAAAAAACTTAAGCATTTTAAAATTCTGAAGGGCTGACCCAAAGGTTTAATATATATTTACCCTTAAATAGAAGTATAACTTGAGCTTAATTGAGGCATAAAAAGGTAATAATGTCGAGCACTACGTACAATAATTTAAACAAATACTAATGTTACGTGCCAAGTATATGGGAAAGTATCTTATTTTTTTACTTTTTAACAAGAAATATGAGTTTTCCCACACGCTTCATGTTTAGACTAAAATTTGGACCTTCTAACGACAAAAAACAAAGTCAAGTATTTCATTGAAGATATTGGTTGAGACATCTAACTCACATTTTCAATTACAGAGGTGGTGGTGGCGGGTTTAGACTTGAAAGTGTTCAAAAATAGGGGTTTCGATTTGTGTTCGTGTAAGGTTCATGTTATATTGGGTCTGGTTAATTTAATTAAATGGGTCAAATTTTTTTTTTAACACCAACTCCTTAATTTTGTATTGAATTTATAACAAATTAACAGATTGTATCAAAACATGACTATATATAAGACTATTATGTTAATGCTAATTCAACCAATTTAATTATATGGGTCAAATTTTTTAACTGTAAAATGAGCCGAGTGTGAAAAATTGTTAGCCTTGCCTCAAAGCATGGATTAGAAATGAAGCCCACATTTCTGAAAAGTACAAGCGATGCCTTCCAATTCTCTTCCATTTTACGTAAAAGCAACCAGCTGTGTATCTCATCAGCTAGCCCTATATATACCCCAGAAGAGTTAGTTGCCTCTTGCAAGAATCCCTCCTACCAAACACAATCGATCCGATCCAATGGGTGCAGCCAACTCTTCCTCCAAGTCCAAGGGAAGCTCCCAGAAAACCATCAAAGACAAAACATTATCAGGAGTTGGCAACCTCATCAGGCTCCTCCCCACCGGCACTGTGTTCTTGTACCAGTTCCTCAGCCCTGTGTTGTCCAACAATGGCCACTGCAGCAAGACAATCAACAAGTACCTCACCGCCATTCTTGTCGGTCTGTGCGGTTTGTCTTGCTTCTTTTCTACCTTCACAGACAGCTACGTTGGAGATGACAGTAAAACACGCTACGGGATTGCAACAAGCAAGGGTCTTTGGCCGTCGCCGGAGTCTAAGAGCGTGGACTTGCCGACGTATAAGCTTCGGTTTGCCGACTTCGTCCAAGCCTTTTTCGCGGTGATTGTGTTTGCGGCTTTGGTGCTGTTGGATGGAAATACGGTGGGGTGCTTCTATCCGGCGTCTGAGTCCACTGAGAAGACTTTGCTCCAGGTGCTGCCACCTGTTGTTGGTGCGGTTTCTAGTGTGGTTTTCTTCTTGTTCCCTAATAAGCGCCATGGAATCGGATACCCTGCAAGTGAGTCTTCAAAGGATTCCAACTCTGGTGGAGAAGCATCCACCACGAAAGCTTAATTAAGCAACTTTCTGTTTGTGTGTGGCTTTCTTCTTCTTGTGCGATTGTATTCGATCATGTTCTAAATTAAGGTTTGAGATATATATGTTTGGTAGCATAAAGTTGTAACCTTGTAATATTATTCACAGTAATTTAAGAGCATATCCATTTCTTACTTTTATCCAAAATAAATAAGCGTAACATTAAAGAAACCATCTACTTCAGATTATGCATCTTAAATGTAAAATGCATTTTTGTTGCATTTGTGAACAGTGCACCACTCTTTACATATTCATCTCATTAATATATATATTATTTCTCTCTTCACATCTCTATTTTTTCGAAATTCTCTCATACTATTTCTCTTCTACATCTATCTTTTCCCAAAATTTTCTCATATTATTTCTTTCGTATCTTTTTTCTTAAATGTTGAAAAGCTTTAGGAAAAATACAATCCTTATAAAAAAATTGAAAAAATAAAATTTAAATGATATAGATAAAAAAAAATTATATAATTAGATGTATGTTATTTTTTAAAACTTATTAATTAAACTAGATAAAGTGGGCTTTAATGAGCTATTTTGCATAAAAATATACATAAACCAATGTGAATGCTCACAAAGGGGGTACATACGTTTGGATTCAATTCATGAGAGTGATTCAGGGCTTATTTGGATATACGTTTGAGGGGCTTAAAAGTGCATTTAATACTCAAAAAGCCCAAAAATAACCTAAATGCACTTTTGGCCGAAGTTGCTTGTCTCCAATTGTAATTTGTATGTGTTGATTATCTCAACCGGCCCAACAATTCCACCATACATAGACCCAGTCACCCAGCCTCTCTCAAATGAGGCCCATGGACCCACTTCAGGCCTACCTACTATGCATCTTCAAGCCCCTGGACACGTAAGCCCACTCTTGGCCCAACCTGCAACCCACTGGCCAACTTGCATTTGTTATGTTGCCCCCTCAAACTACCGAACCAAACATCCATGGATCAACTACTCATACTCGGCCCAAGGCCCCAAGCCATCCATCCTCCCGTCCTCAAGCCCACAAACACCTCCTCATCAAATTAAAACAAGGGGCCACACCTTGTTAAGCAAGATTCTATGTATAAATTATAAAGCAACAGATTTTCAAACACAGTCAATCACACAGCAAAATAGAGATAATATTGGGAATTCAATTCATTAGAATTTTCTTTAAATTTAAGATTCTCAAATTTATAAATTTTATATGTTCATCTCATTTAAGTGTACGTCTAAAATAAGCCATGTTTAGCATTTAGTAAAGAAATTTAATGAAAAAGCTATGTTTTCTTATTAAATGCTGAATCGTAGCTTATTTTAAACGCTTAAATGAGATAAACAGATATATTTATAAATGTGAAAATCTCAAATTTTAAAATATTTCTAGAAATCTTAGTCCCATCAATATCTCTTCATTAGCGGCGACAAAATGTGGCCGCTATTTGGTCCAAATAGCGGCGACCCTAATAGTTTCCGCTAATGAGAGGTCAATAGCGGCCACTTTGGGATCGCCACTATTGAGAAGAGAGAAATAAAAAAAAAAAAACAAAACAAAACAAAACAAAAATTCAAAAGGTCATTAGTGACAACAAAATGTGGCCACTATTTGGTCCAAAACAACGGCGGCAATAATAGTGGCCTCTAATGAGGGGTCAAAAGCGGTGACTTTGGGGTTTTGTGGCCGGATTCACATCTCTCTTTTCTCAAAATTTTCTCCTATTATTTCTCTTATCTCTTTTTTCTCAAAAGTTGAAAAACTTTAGGAAAAATGCAATCCTTATAAAAAAAATTAGCATATATTTCCCCATCTTCTTAAGCAAGATTCTGTGTATAAATTATAATGCAACATATTTTCAAACACAGCAAAGCAGATATTATATTGAGAATTCAATTTCTGAGAATTTCTTTTAAATTTAAGATTCTCAAATTTATAAAATAAGTCATGTTTAGCATTTAGTAAGGAAATTTAATAAAAAACTATCCTTAAAGAATTTAATAAGCTACGTTTTTTCATTAAATACCTAAACATAACTTATTTAAACGGGTGAGATTTATGAATTTAAAAATATCAAATTTTAAAAAAAATTCTAAAAATCTCATTCCCATCAATAGCTCCCCCATCAAAAAGAAACAAATGAAAATTTTGTAATGGAGCGACGTGGGGTCATTAATGTCTCGTTAAGCATTCCCTCGCGTGCAGTTTACTATTCAAAGAAGGAGGAGCCTCTCCGGTCCATTTGGACCGGATTGTTCCTGTTAAAAGTAGGGGAAAATACTTTAACAAGAACCTGCTCCCCTCCGGTCCATTTGGACTGGAGAGGATACCGGTCCAAGGAAGAGAGCGGCGGCTGTAGAATTAATTTACGGAAAAAAGCTCGAGGTTTCTACGCATTTGTGGCGAAGGTGGCTGGCACAGAGGAAAAGTCAGCCAACCTGATCTCCTACTTGCACGAGGAAGAAAACAGACCATATTGATGGATCCGCGCGAGAGTGACTTGAGAGGTGGAGGATTGAAACCAAATCACCATATCCAATACTTCATTTCTCTTTCATATATTTCGTCAAAAAAAGAAAAAAAAAGAGGCTATAATAATAAGATCGAGTACTATAAATAAATGGTAGGTTGCATTGCATAATTGGAAAACAATATTCTTCATGGCTGCAGCGGCATTGCCGGCGGCGCTTGGCGACGTCATCAAGCTCCTTCCCACTGGCTCAGTGTTCCTGTTCCAGTTCTTCAGCCCCATCCTGTCCAACCATGGCCAGTGCCACTCCTACAACAAGTATCTCACCGCCTTTCTTGTCGGCTGCTGCGGTTTGTCTTGCTTCTTCTCTACATTTACCGACAGTTGTGTCGACGTCCACGATGAAAACAAAATCTACTATGGTTTTGTAAAACCCAAGGGTGGTCTTTGGACCTTGCCCGGGACAGAGCGTCCGCCAGCGCCAGAGCAGTTGAAACGGGTGCCGGAAAAGATTGGGTTTGCAGACTTTGTCCATGCTATTTTGGCGGTGATAGTGTTCGGAGCAGTAGTGCTTTTGGACACAAATACTGTAAAGTGCTTCTATCCGCCGGCGACTGAGTCAACTCAGAAGACTATGCTCTCGGTCGTGCCGGCAGTTGTCGGTGCCGTTTGTAGCATGCTTATACCCTTGTACCCTGGCAAGCGACGTGGAATTGGATACCGTTCAACTAAGAAATCCAAATCCAATTCAGAAATACCGTTGACCGGAGAACCTAAGCATCGGAAGGGGAAGGCTCATACAAAGGTTTGACACACACACATATATAGTTTTTGCTGTTAAAATTGTAAGTTTTAATTTAATTAGCTTTTCATTGTCGTATAATTAAAAACAAAATAAGAAAAAGAAGAAGAGATCGAGGCTGGGTGTGTGGGTTCCGATCCTTTTGAATAGGTATCAAGTCTTTTATTATGCATTAATCGGTAATAATTTCGCATTTTTCTTTGTTTTTTTGAGATGGATATTAATTCGGAAAATTATATCTAAACACTTTGGATAAGCATGTCAAAATTTTAAAATTCATAAGTTTTTTTTTAAAAAAATTTAAATCTAAAAATGAAAAAAAAAAAATGGAACATAGGGGTGGCCGAACCACACCATTTTGCCTGGGGGTGGCTTTAGGGGTGGCCGAACCACCCCCTATGGGATGGTTCGGCCATAGGGTTCAGCCACCCCTGTGTTCCTCTTTTTTTGTTTAAATTTTATTTTATTTTATTTTAATTTTTAGATTTAAAATGTAAAATTAAATTAAAAAATTATTATTTTAATGACGTAAAACAGTGCGTTTTGACCTAGACTAACGGTTATTAATTTAAAAAAAAAAAAAAAAAAAAAACACTTAAGAATTTTAAAATTTTGGCATGCTTACCTAAGATGTTTAGATATGCATGATTTCCCTATTAATTATTGGCCTCTACTTTTCTTTATGTTAAGCATACATGTAAAGAGGTCAATGAATTCCATGTTAGCTAAGAAAATTTTTTTTTTTTTAATATAAAATTGTTCCATGAGAAGTTTTGACAAAGAGAAATGTTATATACATTCACTCTCATAACTTTTAAAATTATCATTGGATTAAAATTTAATAAGGATTCATTTCAAAATTTAATGATGATTTTAAAAATCACGTCAAAGAGTGAAAACAAAAGTATGCATAACATTTCTATTTGACAAAATGCTTACTCAGTTTTAAAAAGTGATTAAATACAAGTAAAAAAAAAAAGATACTAAGGGATGGTCGACTACCCTCTTTAGCAAAATGGGGGTTGACATATAAGTTCCTAATTAACCACCCCCATTACGGCAAAACAAAATTGAGGGGGTAGTTAATTAAGCCATGTCCTTTGGCCTCAGAGGACGGTCTGGTGGGCACCGAACAACGCGTTCGCACGGGCCCACGGCAATAAGCCAGAATATGTGGGTCGTGTTCGCGGTGTTAGTAAAAATATTTTATTTATGCGAGGCAATATTCATTTATATTATACACTGTCCCATGCAAGGTCCCAGAATCTTGGAAGCATACCAATATCCGAAATGATTGAAAGAGCAATTCAAGCAGAATGGGAGCAGCAGAAGCAGCAACTGGATGCGATGTTGGCCCAACAGAGGGGGGTGATTACTGCGCCGATTACTACGGCGATTACTGAACAGGTTGCTGCACAGATGGCGGCATATGTGGCCCGGATTCGTGTGCTTGAGGGATCTAGACATGTTAGCTCCGAGCCGAAGGTGACTAATGCTAAGGCTTCGCACGACTTAGGGTCCCCTGCACGTGTTAGTGTCTAATCCTCTGTAGATAGCCGATCAGGTAACAATATATTATTTTTGTTTCTCATTTAATAACACGATCATCTAGTGTAAATGACTATCATGTTAACTGTTAATAATTTGGTACAATAATCAAATATTGTGCATGTATTTCTAAACCCACATGGATGTATATAACACATATTAAACCATAATATATGTAGATGACGATCAGAATGAAGCCCAACAATGGATCCCAGTTGGACAAAAGTCGCGTTTGTCAAAGTGACATTGTGACCGTGGTTTTACATATATCGCGGAACGTATATGTGCACCATTTAAATTTATATTTTTTTATTATTTTGTGTGGATTATCATTGGAACTTAGTTGTTCTTGGGTGGTTTGGTGGTGACTGCTAGTGGGATATTTGCATATGTAATCTTAGCATTTTTTACAATTTGTTGAAACTGGTTGGGTTGGCTACCTTTGAACAATAATGGAGATTATAAAAATTTATTAATTTTATTCTTTGTATTGGCTACATTTTATATATGTACCATGTCTTCTCATTGATTATTTGTTTATTTTATTATATACATTTAGTGCGGAGAAGTTCTTGGTTGGTTTGGTTGTAACTACTGGTTGGATATTTGCATATGTAATCTTAGTGTATTTGACAATTTGTTGAAACTAGTTGGATTGGCTATCTTTGAACAATAATAGAGATTATAAAAGTTTATTTATACGTTTTATATATGTACCATGACTTCTCATTGATTATTTGTTTGTTTTATTATATACATTTGGTGCGGAGAAGTTTTTGGTTGGTTTGGTTGTGACTGCTAGTTGGATATTTGCATATGTAATCTTAGCGTATTTGACAATTTGTTGAAACAGGTTGGGTTGACTACCTTCGAAAAATAATGGAAATCATAGAAGTTTCTTTAGTTCATTATTTGTGTTGGCTGCGTTTGATATTCTATCATGTTTCTCATTTATTATTTGTTTCTTTTATTATTTCTAGTTAGTGCGGAGAAGTCAGCGGTCTCTATGATATTCGTTCACTTGGATTTGATGGAGGAGGTGGTGTTTTTTTGAGTCACGTATTCACCACGTCACCCCTTTGAACTTTTTTTTTTTTTTTTAATGTTTTGTTTATATATATTTGGATCTATATTTGTTTATTAACAATGTTAATGTATGGAGACATTTTTACTTGTTAGATTATTAGTAGTTCTTTGTGCGTGTTAATTATAATTTAGGATGGATGATTGTTTATAGTATATGATTCTAATTTAGGATGGATGTTTGTTTATAGAATATGATTCTAATTTAGGATGGATATTATTAGTAGTTCTCTTGATGAGATTGATAAGATAAGATCTTGATTATATTAGGTGCGGCGACTTTTAAATAATGGCTTGAATTATTTGGAAAATTTAATATAGATAATTGAACCAAAAAGAAAAAATCAACTTCAAGACGTTTTTGTGACGTGGCAAATTCTATGCCACGCCACTAAATATGGTGACGTGGCGAAATCTGCCACGTTACTAAGGGGGTGACATGATAATATTGCCATGTTACCCAAGGGGCAACGTGGCAGTTTTAGACACATTACCAAAGGGGTGTGTTAGAATTCACCACGTTACCCCTAGGGTGACGTGGAATATTTTGACACATCACCCATTTGGTGACGTGGTAGGTTTTGACATGTTACTAAACGGGGGGTAACATGGCCTTTCGATGCAGCGTGACTTAGTGGGATGTAGTGAAGAACAACAAATACGCAGCGGATAGATAATTCTAGATCTTGAGACTATCAATGATCTAAGAACTCTTCTTGAAAATCTGAATACTTTCTAGCATTTTGAACGAAAAAGAGATATAAATTCAACTATGAGTATTCTCATTAATCAATATCAATAAATAAACAACAACTGCTTTACTGGAGGGTATAAGCATATATTTATAGCCCAAGACTCCTAAACTTAATAAAACACAAGTTAAAGACCCTCAAAACCCTAAACCTAATAAAACATAAAATAAAGACTAACAAAGAAACCTAATTCAAATATAAGACTGAAAGATAAGATAGATAGAATGACGAAAGTTTCGATCTACATCATCCTCCTCAGGTTGGAGAGAATTCGCCATCGAATTCACATTCTCATCATCAAAGTTCGTAGGAGTTAATTTTCACCCTACATCATTCTCCCCATGTTGGAGAGAATTCGTCCACAAATTTCACTGGTTCTTTCCACGATCCTTTGGATGCCCAACCAATCCATTCTATCTTGTACTTCTTAACATCAAAGCAACTTGATACCGAAACATAAACAATTTGCAAACCTTCATGACATAACTTCGAGTATTATATTTAAAGTTATTCACACCAATTTCCTCCACCATGCCAACATCAACGTCAAGATTTTGTTTAGGAAAAGTTGATAGAAAAGTTTCAATCCCAAGAAAATCAACATAAGTAATTTTCTCAAGATCCCATTGAGATATTTCACTCTTTGGATTTTCTTAAAACATAAGGTGAACATCATTCCCTTCAACAATATTTATGATATCGAGAACTAAGATTAATTCCTCCAATAGATCATCTTCGTCAGGATAAATGTCATAGATTGGTGGAGATGCCCAATCTACTGATAAGTCTTCATCAATTAATTTGGTTGCGACCAAAGAAACTCATCGATCTTCAGGCACTTCCTTGAAGTCGAGAACCTCTCCAACTCTCGCTACCCGATCCAGGAATTCTTTGGGTAGTAGATTCCCTTGGAATTTTGGAATATTAAGTTTGAACCCGTTCACCCACTGAGTGGCATGAGCTTGCGTATGGTGCTAACGTTCGTGTGTTCAGCGCTCCGCATAAGGGTTATTGGATCCATTCCCATTGTGACCACCAATGTTGGATAATTAGGTAGTGAGGGCTTTGATTTGATCCCCCAAAACCGTGAATTGCTCCTCCATGTGTCATCAATGTTCAACTATAAATTTGTCTTCTGCCCTCGTGTACCATGGTCTTAGTTAACGACGACGAATGTTCGGACCATCCATGTCGGCTAAGTGATCAGTAGGGACCCCATGTTGAGTGCGTGTACGCCCCTTCTTAGGCACGGTTAGACCACCAAACCTTTCCTCCATGTGCCACAAACAAATTACCGGTTGCTCCTTACGTGCTATCTTCGTATGCACGTACACTTTGTTCATGTCTGCCAGACGGTCGCTCCTCCCCATTCATGGAAAGTAACCTGATACCAACTGATGCAACATGACTTAGTGGGCTATAGCAAAGAACAACAAATACACAGCGGATAGATAATTCTAGATCTTGAGACTATCAATGATATAAAAACTCTTCTTGAAAATCTCAATACTTTATAGCATTTTGAAAGAAAAAGAGGAATAAATTCAACTCTGAGTATTCTCATTAATCAATATCAATAAATAAACAATAACTGCTTTACTAGAGGCTATATACATATATTTATAGCCCAAGACTCCTAAGCCTAATAAAACACAAATTAAAGACTCTCAAAACCCTAAACCTAATAAAACATAAAATAAAGACTAACAAAGAAACCTAATTCAAATATAAGACTAAAAGATAAGATAGATAGAATGACGAGAGTTTCGATCTACATCACCTTTCCTACCACGTCACCAAAAGGGTGACGTTTCAGAATTTGCCACGTCACCCTATTTTAGTAACATGTGAAATTCTGACACGTTACTATTTGGAAACGTGTAAGAATTTGACACGTCACTAAAATTTCAGTAGTAACTTCCTGATTGCTAGCCCGTCACACACGTTACCCTTTACACATCACTAACTGTTAGTAACGTGCCAGTAGTCTTGACACGTCACTAATGGTCCATTACCAAAAAAATGATTTTTTGTAATGACTCATCATTAGACACACTACAAGAAAACTGGTGATTAGAGACCAAACGAATAGCGACAACCCAAAAGTCACCGCTAATGACTAATTATTAGCGGCGACTATAATATGTTGCCGACAAATATGTCACCGCTAATTGTGGACGCTAAATACCAAAAAAATTGGTATTTAGCAGCGACCTCAGGTCGCCACTATTCAGTGGAATACAATGGCAACTTCATGAGTCGCCGCTGATAAGGGGTCAATAGCGAAGACATTGGCGTTGCCGCTAATGAGAAGAGAAAAAATTAAAATAAAAAACTCATTAGCGGCGACTATAAAGTTGCCACTAATGAGGGTCAACAGTGGCGACTATAAGTAGTCGCCACTGATGAGGGCTCAATAGCGATGACTATAGAGTTGCCGCTAATGATATGAGAAAAAATTAAAATAAAAAATAAAAAGCTCATTAGCAGCGACAATAAAGTTGCCACTAATGAGAGGTCAAAAGAAGCTACTCTAAAGTCGCCGTTAATGACATGAGAAAAAAATTAAAATAAAAAATAAAAAGCTCATTAGCGGCGACAATAAAGTTGCCGCTAATGAGGGGTCAACAGCGGTGACTCTAAGTAGTCGCCGTTGCTGAGTAGTCATTAATGGCGACAAAAATGTGGCCGCTATTTGGTCTAAACCAGCGGTGACCCTAATAGTGGCTGCTAATGAGGGGTCAATTGGGAAGAGAAAAATAAAAACAAAAAACAAAAATTCAAAAGGTCATTATTGGCGACAAAATGTGGCCGCTATTTAGTCCAAAATAGCGCCGACATTGGATCATGGATAAGTTTTCTCTTCGAGACTATTTACGCATTGAAGATGTAAGAATATCAACTCCTTCAATTTCATCCATCTTTATTTGTTTTCTTGATTGAAGCTTCCACCTTCTATTTGATTTTATCTTCTTTTTTTATTATTATTATTTTGGTTTTTCAAACCTAAATAGAAAGTGTTAAGGGTTGGTTCTTTGATAAATATTAGGGTTAATGTTGTTTTCTTTCGTTAGCTTTTGAATATTACTGGCATCTAGGAAAAGTTCAGTCGACGTTGTTCCAGCACCCCATATAGCCCACAGAATTCGGGTGATCACCAACGAAAATGATGACGGATTGCCACTGCATGCACCGTCCTTTTAAAATTGTTCGGACATTTTCTCAAATAGTTGAATCCTACATGAACATACTTTAAGATAATTTACTGAAGAATTTCATTGATTCTTTAGGTTTTGAAATTGATAATATCCAGTTAGTTATAATTGAGAAGTATTTTGGTCTTTTCACTTTTTGAGGAGACAAATATACTCATCCACTATAACTAACTGGATATTATCCTGTTTAAATGAACTTGAGAGGATCCTAATTCTTGTTTTAAGGCTTATTGGAGCAACTTGATTAATTAGTATGATCATTTTGAAACTTTAAATTGAAATAAATTACAACAAATTCAATGTTTAATGTTATTGTACTCGCACAAAATATCATTTAAAAATTAATATATACCATGCATGTCAACTAATTGAAATACACTACACAAATCCATCAAGGTTTAACGTTTTTGTATTCACACAAAACATCTTTAAATATTCTACAACTAAAGTTATATATTTTTCGATGACTGTTAACTATCTTTTTGTTTCATGGGTGTTTTGCAGTTTGACGAGTACACTATTTGTAGAATCATAAATAAAGACATGGATAAGAAGCTTCCAAAAGGATAGTCAACAAGATTTGCACTCAGAGGG
The DNA here is from genome assembly GCA_006937295.1 of Carpinus fangiana. NCBI lineage: Eukaryota > Viridiplantae > Streptophyta > Magnoliopsida > Fagales > Betulaceae > Carpinus > Carpinus fangiana. The sequence continues at coordinate 26,872,876 of CM017326.1, forward strand.
AGATAAGGCAACAACACGACATTTGGACCGGGAACAAGCTCCGAAAACATTACTATTTTCGAACACAGGCTGGGAGCATGTTAGGGCAACAACATTGGAATCAACACTTTTGGCGTATGAACTTGAGAGGCAAGCTTGGTTGTCTCAATGCAGCATTTGATTGCTCATTTATATAATTAATTGACCTGAGCGCTAGATATACGTATGTGGTGCTAGTAGCTGCGCGCCATTCAATCAACATTTGAAGAACTGCCAAAAGAAAATGACAAATATTATGCTTAATGTTACGTTCTAATTTCATTTAATCATTTTTTTATTGTTTTATTGGTTAGTTCTGGAATTATCCGACTTTTTTATTGTTTACAATAATCTAATTTTAGTTGTTCCTTTTATTAAAATTTTCTTTTATTGATTTGTTATTTTTATTAATTATTAGAATATATATTGCTAATTAATAATTTCAATAGAGTATTTCAATTTCTAATATATATCCAAATTCATATGTATAACTCTATGACAGCGTCCATTTTTTAAATAAAAAAAAAAATCATTAAAAATATAGAAAGGAAAGATGAAAAATCATCAATCTCATGAAAATCCCAACTTATTCTATTTAATTAATGAGATACTTGCAGAGAAAAAATGATAACCTAATGGGTTCATTTCCTAGTTTCTCCAAACTTCCCTCAATTAACATGGAATTTTTCTCTGGCTTCCCATGATTTTTTTTTTTCTATCATTTATTGGTTAGTGCTAATATGACTTGAGAGACTTCTCTTGGGTCACAATCATTCTCTGGATTTATTTTCTGATTAAATTTGGGTTATTCATTTAGTTTATTGTATAAAAATATAGTTTAAGATTGACGGGAACATAGCTCAATTGGTAGAGCCTCTATCATTGCTTGGATAGAAGGAATAGGATCGAAACCTCGCGTTTCCATACCCTTACATGTATTTTTCAAAAACACTTATCAAATTTTTTCCAAATTAAATTTATTTTTTAAAAAAATGATTAAATTTACATCTTCCTATTAATTTAATATTTTAGGACAACTGGTAATTTAACAATCCCAAAATATACCCTCTACCAAATCAATTCTCTAATTTTACTTTATTTCAAAACCCAAAACTTAAAATACTTGTGGGTAAGGCTGTAAACAAACAAAACTACCTATGAGCTTGCCTAGGCTCAGCTCATGCGCGACTCGATTATTAAATAAGCCGTTCATGGACAAGATACTATACTTGATTATTAAACGATACATACCCGTATAAAACTCGGCTCGCTCATTTAAAGTTCGTAAACATACACGTATAATGGCTCAGCTCGCTTATTAGCACGATTCATATATATTTATATATTTACATATTAATTCATAAATGTGTGTTTGTGTGTATATATTAATCAATTAATTAATAAAAATAACTTATACAATATATAAGTTAATGATAAAAGTTAATCATATGGTCATATCTTAAATGATCTAACTATTAAGTATCAAGTGCTAGTTGAATCAACAATTTGAATTGTTAACCCCCAAATCAGCTTCGACTCTTTATTTTGTCTTCTTCCTGTCTTCATTAATATTCACATTTAAGTGTAACCCTAAATCATTTCAAATTAGACATAATGTATGATGCTCCTTACACTTAGTGACTACCAAGAGGGACTTTTAGAATTACTCGTTGTTTGGTATAATCTTTCTCCTCTACCCTATAGATCTCTCACATTCACCTAGTTTCCTTGATGGTCATATCATTAATAAAATTTGTTTATTATGTTTATTTGAATTTTTTTATACTTAAATACAAAATTTAAATAATCGGATGCATGCAGAGCTTGAGTTTGAGTACTCGGCTCGAGCTCAGCAAAAAATTTTCGCCAAGTTACTACCAATGATATTTTTGTTGACGCTATATTTTTTTTCTTCTAACATGAGCAATGACTATCAATGTCGACACAAATGTCGTCACTAATAGTCGATTATTAACGACGACCCTTGAAAGTCGACGTTGATAAGCACTTAATTATCAGTGTCAACTTTTGAGTCGCTGCTAATAAGGTTGTTATTAATGATGATTTTTTTTGTAGTTGAAGAATCGAAAATGCGCTAGTTTTTTTACTATGCAAAAGAAAAATATTTTCCTTCATTCACGTAAAATATATATTTTTTTTATAAACTCTCTACCGTCAATTTTTTGATAAATGCCGTTAACTAAGGTTAAATGCACCGTTTTATCTTTATTAAAATATTAATTTTTTAAAATTTAATTTTAAAATTTTAAATCTTAAAAAAAAAAAAAAAAAAAAAAAAGA
>CM017326.1:26875377-27015697 GCA_006937295.1 Carpinus fangiana
AAAAAAAAAAAAAAAAAAAAAAAAAAAACCCTTAAAGAGTTTTTAATTTTAGAATGTTGATTCAAGAAATTATTATACATTTTCTCTATTATTATTATACTCCAAAAGTAGTAGCATTTTTTTGTATCTCAACAACGCAACTTTCACCTCCATCTCATTTTCACGTTGCTTGTAAAGCAATACATGTAAATAGTTGAGAGGATATTGATCGAATTGGACTTCTTACATCAAACTCCACCAAAGTTTGTTTTGTACAAGAATTTCCGGCAGAAAGATAGAAAACATAACTGAAATATGTCACATGTGGTTTCGTGACCTACTTGCTAGCTTCATTATTTTACACAACAAACCAGTAGAATGGTAGATACTGGGGTAAAACAAACCATTTTACCTCATTAAAATATTAATTTTTAAAAATTTAATTTTAAATTTTTAAATCTAAAAATAAAAATAAATAATAATAATAAAAAAAAAACAGGAGTGGCCGAACCACCCCATAGGGGTTCGTTGGCCACCCCATGCATTTTGCCTGGGGCCACCCCATTTTGCCTGGGGGTGGTTTGGCCACCTCCTAGGGCTAAACCCTCGTGAAAATGGCCAAAGATGGGTTTGATGAAGGTAACTTGATGTTTCTGCAGAATTTTCGTATGAAGTTTAAAATTCATGGAGATGGGAGTTGTTGGTTGATTTAAGAGCTGGGTGTTTATGCTTGTTGTGTAGATTGTGTGTTCTTGAACATTAGGTGATTTGTTGTTTTTCCATTAGATTTTCCCTTCTATATTTGGAAACAAATATAAAGAATTCTTGAGGTAGAACGGTAAATCCCGTCAAGATTCAGATCTTTGGAGAACATGGGAAGTGGATTCGAGCTACATGATCACTGCAGATGCTGGTTTAGAGATTAGTAACAGCTCGATCATTACTTATGCTTCCATGAATGATTCCTCAGTGGCTCCTCTTCTTGTCTATGAATCCACAAGAACAATGTCCAACACTGAAGTCTTGGGGAAAAGGTTCAACATGTCATGGAAATTCGAAGTCGATCCCGATTTCTTTTATTTGATTCGATTACAATTTTGTGAGCGTTTCCATGATTGGATTCTGCATTCATTTTCGTTTGGCCCTTGCACACGAAAATGAAGGGCATGATCATTCGATTACAACTGCTGTTTCCATGATTGGATTCTACAACGAACAAGGGCCAAACTGAAGAAATGCGAGAATACCAGCTTGAGCAGCAATCTTTGCAAAGCAACCCATCCACCCATCCAATCCCATCCTCTCGAAAACATCAATTCAAAGCTTATACACTGCCTCAAACAAATGCTTCACTGCAAATTCCAAATGCTTACCCCACTGCATCATATACCCCTCTATGCTTTGCAATCATTGAATTCAGGTACTGAGATCTCAATTACAAAATTTTTTTGTGCAGCTGGTTTGGCCCTAGGGGGTGGCCGAACCACCCTGTACTTTTTTTTTAAAAAAAAATTAAAATTAAATTTTAAAAATTAATATTTTGATGAGGTAAAATGGTTCGTTTTACCCCAATTAACGGCAGTTAACAAAAAATTGACGGCAGAAATTTTATTGTAATTTTAAATGACTCAGGAAATAAATATTCGAAAAAAAAAACTTAAGCATTTTAAAATTCTGGAAGGCTGACCCAATGTGTTATTATATATTTTCTCTAAAATTAAATGAGTTTAATTATTTAATTAATATTTTAACACATCTACTATTAATTATTTGACCAATGAAATTAAGAAATTGTATATTCTATACGTCCTCATGATCAGGTTGCCCGTAAAAGAGGAATGCTAAATTAATTAAAGGGTTAAATACCTAATACCCCCTTGGGGTTTCACAACTTTATTTTTTTCCTCTTAGGGTTTGATTTTAATTACAGGAAGTCCCTGTGGTTTTGATAAAGGACCAAATTGGTCCTCCTATTAGTTGACCGTTAGTTGACTTAACGGAAGTCAATGTGAAAGAACGAAAATTTGACACTTGGCATAAGTGGCCACATCATCATTAACTTAATTAAAATTTTTTATTATTATTATTTTTTTAAAAAAAAAAAAGACAAAAAAAAAAAAATCGGGGCTGGCGCACTAGGGGTGGTTTCGGCCACTCCCTTGGACACCAAGGGGTGGCTCGGCCACCCCAATCCGGCCAGATGGGGGTGGCCTGGCCACCCCCAAGGTGCCAAGGGTGGTGGCCAAGCCACCCCTTGGTGCACAAGGAGGTGGCTACGGCCACCCCCAATTTTTTATTTTTGTCTCTTTTTTTTGAATTTTTTTTTTTAAAAAAATTAATTAAGTTAATGATGATGTGGCCACTTATGCCAGGTACGTGTCAAATTTTCATTCGTCCACATGGATTTCCGTTAAGTCAATTAACGGTCAACTAATAAGAGGACTAATTTGGTCCTTTATCAAAATCACAGGAATCTCCTGTGATAAAAATCAAACTTTATGGAGAAAAAAATAAAGTTGTGAAACCTTAGGGAGGTATTAAGTATTTAACCCTTAATTAAAACGTGCTTAATTTTTTAAGCAATCATATAAATAGAAGTATAACTTGAGCTTAATTGATGTATAAAAAGGTAATAATGTCAAGCACTACGTACAATAATTTAAACAAATATTAATGTTACGTGCCAAGTATATGGGAAAGTATCTTATTTTATTACTTTTTAACAAGAAATATGAGTTTTCCGACACGCTTCATGTTTAGACTAAAATTTGGACCTTCTAACGACAAAAAACAAAGTCAAGTATTTCATTGAAGATATTGGTTAAGACATCTAACTCACATTTTCAATTACAGAGGTGGTGGTGGTGGGTTTAGACTTGAAAGTGTTCAAAAATAGGGGTTGCGATTTGTGTTTGTGTGTAAGGTTCATGTTATATTAGGTCTGGTTAATTTAATTATATGGGTCAATTTTTTTTTAACATCAACTCCTTAATTTTGTATTGAATTTATAACAAATTAACGGGTTGTATCAAAACATGACTATATATAAGACTATTACGTTAATGCTAATTTAACCAATTTAATTATATGGGTCAAATCTTTTAACCGTAAAATAGCCAAGTGTGAAAAATTGTTAGCCTTGCCTCAAAGCATGGATTAGAAATGAAGCCCACATTTCTGAAAAGTACAAGCGATGCCTTCCAATTCTCTTCCATTTTACGTAAAAGCAACCAGCTGTGTATCTCATCAGCTAGCCCTATATATACCCCAGAAGAGTTAGTTGCCTCTTGCAAGAATCCCTCCTACCAAACACAATCGATCCGATCCAATGGGTGCAGCCAACTCTTCCTCCAAGTCCAAGGGAAGCTCCCAGAAAACCATCAAAGACAAAACATTATCAGGAGTTGGCAACCTCATCAGGCTCCTCCCCACCGGCACTGTGTTCTTGTACCAGTTCCTCAGCCCTGTGTTGTCCAACAATGGCCACTGCAGCAAGACAATCAACAAGTACCTCACCGCCATTCTTGTCGGTCTGTGCGGTTTGTCTTGCTTCTTTTCTACCTTCACAGACAGCTACGTTGGAGATGACAGTAAAACACGCTACGGGATTGCAACAAGCAAGGGTCTTTGGCCGTCGCCGGAGTCTAAGAGCGTGGACTTGCCGACGTATAAGCTTCGGTTTGCCGACTTCGTCCAAGCCTTTTTCGCGGTGATTGTGTTTGCGGCTTTGGTGCTGTTGGATGGAAATACGGTGGGGTGCTTCTATCCGGCGTCTGAGTCCACTGAGAAGACTTTGCTCCAGGTGCTGCCACCTGTTGTTGGTGCGGTTTCTAGTGTGGTTTTCTTCTTGTTCCCTAATAAGCGCCATGGAATCGGATACCCTGCAAGTGAGTCTTCAAAGGATTCCAACTCTGGTGGAGAAGCATCCACCACGAAAGCTTAATTAAGCAACTTTCTGTTTGTGTGTGGCTTTCTTCTTCTTGTGCGATTGTATTCGATCATGTTCTAAATTAAGGTTTGAGATATATATGTTTGGTAGCATAAAGTTGTAACCTTGTAATATTATTCACAGTAATTTAAGAGCATATCCATTTCTTACTTTTATCCAAAATAAATAAGCGTAACATTAAAGAAACCATCTACTTCAGATTATGCATCTTAAATGTAAAATGCATTTTTGTTGCATTTGTGAACAGTGCACCACTCTTTACATATTCATCTCATTAATATATATATTATTTCTCTCTTCACATCTCTATTTTTTCGAAATTCTCTCATACTATTTCTCTTCTACATCTATCTTTTCCCAAAATTTTCTCATATTATTTCTTTCGTATCTTTTTTCTTAAATGTTGAAAAGCTTTAGGAAAAATACAATCCTTATAAAAAAATTGAAAAAATAAAATTTAAATGATATAGATAAAAAAAAATTATATAATTAGATGTATGTTATTTTTTAAAACTTATTAATTAGACTAGATAAAGTGGGCTTTAATGAGCTATTTTGCATAAAAATATACATAAACCAATGTGAATGCTCACAAAGGGGGTACATACGTTTGGATTCAATTCTTGAGAGTGATTCAGGGCTTATTTGGATATACGTTTGAGGGGCTTAAAAGTGCATTTAATACTCAAAAAGCCCAAAAATAACCTAAATGCACTTTTGGCCGAAGTTGCTTGTCTCCAATTGTAATTTGTATGTGTTGATTATCTCAACCGGCCCAACAATTCCACCATACATAGACCCAGTCACCCAGCCTCTCTCAAATGAGGCCCATGGACCCACTTCAGGCCTACCTACTATGCATCTTCAAGCCCCTGGACACGTAAGCCCACTCTTGGCCCAACCTGCAACCCACTGGCCAACTTGCATTTGTTATGTTGCCCCCTCAAACTACCGAACCAAACATCCATGGATCAACTACTCATACTCGGCCCAAGGCCCCAAGCCATCCATCCTCCCGTCCTCAAGCCCACAAACACCTCCTCATCAAATTAAAACAAGGGGCCACACCTTGTTAAGCAAGATTCTATGTATAAATTATAAAGCAACAGATTTTCAAACACAGTCAATCACACAGCAAAATAGAGATAATATTGGGAATTCAATTCATTAGAATTTTCTTTAAATTTAAGATTCTCAAATTTATAAATTTTATATGTTCATCTCATTTAAGTGTACGTCTAAAATAAGCCATGTTTAGCATTTAGTAAAGAAATTTAATGAAAAAGCTATGTTTTCTTATTAAATGCTGAATCGTAGCTTATTTTAAACGCTTAAATGAGATAAACAGATATATTTATAAATGTGAAAATCTCAAATTTTAAAATATTTCTAGAAATCTTAGTCCCATCAATATCTCTTCATTAGCGGCGACAAAATGTCCAATAGTTGCTGCTAATGAGGGGTTAATAGCGGCCACTTTGGGATCGCCGCTATTGAGAAGAGAGAAATAAAACAACAAAAATTCAGAAGGTCATTAGTGGCAACAAAATGTGGCCACTATTTGGTCCAAAACAGCGGCGACAATAATAGTGGCCACTAATGAGGGGTCAAAAGCGGTGACTTTGGGGTTTAGTGGCCGGATTCACATCTCTTTTTTCGAAATTCTCTCATACTATTTCTCTATTCACATATCTCTTTTCTCAAAATTTTCTCTTATTATTTCTCTCTTCTCTTTTTTCTCAAAAGTTGAAAAACTTTAGGAAAAATGCAATCCTTATAAAAAAATTAACATATATTTCCCCATCTTGTTAAGCAAGATTCTGTGTATAAATTATAATGCAACATATTTTCAAACACAGCAAAGCAGAGATTATATTGGGAATTCAATTTCTTAGAATTTCTTTTAAATTTAAGATTCTCAAATTTATAAATTTTATCCGTTCATCTTATTTAATAATATAAAATAAGCCATGTTTAGCATTTAGTGAGGAAATTTAATAAAAAACCGTCCTCAAAGAATTTAATAAGCTACGTTTTTTCTTTAAATACTGAAACATAGCTTATTTAAACGGGTGAAATTTATGAATTTAGAAATATCAAATTTAAAAAAAAAAAATCTAAAAATCTCAATCCCATCAATAACTCCCCATAAAAAAGAAACAAATGAAAATTTTGTATGTGAAAATTTTTGGAGCTATTGAGTTTGGCATGAAAATTCTAAAAATCTCAGTCCCATAAATCAATAGCTCCCCACAATTATTTTTGTAGGAGGGAACTATAAAGAAAATACAACTAGTTTGGCATGCGTTTTCTCTATAGGAGGGAACTATATTGGAGTCCTTGAAAAGATGCGTTTTCTCTCTAGCTAGCCCTAGTTGAGAAAGAAAATTTTTTCCAAATTATTCTGTGAAAGTATTTGTTTTGGTTGTCGAGTCTGGGAGTATCAGTCCCATGGCGGATGAATTGACCAAGCTTTGGGGTAACTTAACGTTAATAGAGGATGAAGACTGTTTGGAGATTAGTGTTCAATCGGAGGAGTTTGATGCTGGGGCCACAATTGGACAAACATGTGCGATAGGAAAATTGATGGTGAACCATTTGGTGAGCAAAGAAACTATCAAGAATGCACTGATTCCGGGGTGGAAGCTGTTCGGTAATGTGTCATTCAAGGTGCTCGATGAGAACTTATTTCTGATTGATTTTTTAGACAAGAGGGACAAAGAACGAGTGCTCAGTGGAAGGCCGTGGGATTTCGAAGGCAGTCTCTTCTTAATTGAGGATTTCGACGGTCTAGCCCAACCAGCAGATTTCTCTTTTGATACGGCGTCTTTCTGGGTTCGAATGGTTAACTTACCTTTGGCATGTATGAGCGCTGAGATTGGAAGAAAAATTGGTGCTACTATAGGTACGGTAGAAGCGGTGGATGTGGGTACGAATGGGATGGGTTGGGGCGAATCCTTACTGGTGAAAATTCAGTTGGATTTGAAGAAGCCTCTCCTCAGAGGACGCAAACTTAATGTCCAAGGGAAACAAGTTTGGTTACTTTCCAGTATGAACGATTGCCGCGATTCTGTTTCAATTGTGGTGTGATTTGTCATGGGAAAACTGGGTGCCTGAATAAGAGTGAGATGAGAAATCAGGAAAATACTCCTCGATATGGACCATGGTTGCGGGCTGCTTCTCCACCTAGGAAAGCAGAACGAAGCTTTGGTAGATTCCCACCAAAGAGAGGACCAGTTATGGCTGATCCTAAGGAAAATTATGCACGAAAAAGTAGGAGGGATGATGATCGGGGAAAGGCGGAGCAACGTTCAAGGGGAACGGTTGGGGACGATGATGACGTGGCAGGTGGAGCGGGGGCGTTTAATGGTGGGAGTGATTTCAGCAGATTCGCTGCAACTGCTAGAGGAGAGTTTGGAAGGAATTGTGATGATCATGGAGAGTCTGTCATTCACACTCAAACTACGGAAGGAATAGATTGCGAAGATATTGGGATTTCTTTCCATAACAAGCAAAATGGGAAAGTGGGAAAGGAATGGAAGAAAAGTCGTTGGAGGAGGCAGTAAAGAGGCCAGTTAATGCAGGGGAGACTTTGGTGATTCAAAAAAGCAAGGAAGATATTTTTTCATACATATCTCCAGCTGGCTTTGAAAGAAGCAGTGAGGTGGGCTGGAGTGGAGAAGAAAAGGTGATAAGCCCAAATTTTAAGGGCCCTTTATTTTCTGACTTGGAAAAACAACTCCAAGTTTCAAAATTAGGGAGTGGAGGAAAAAATAGTGGGCCAAGTAAAAAGGAGTTCAGTGTGGTGGCTTGGAAGAGAATTGCTTGTGGTGATGTGGAAAAGCCGAATGACACAGGTCACACGGTTAAGCAAGGTGGGGGAAAAAACATGAACTCAGTGGAGAAGCAAAACAAATGGGTCCAGCTAAAAAGGGACAGGAGTTGAGTTTGGTTGAAAAAAAACTAGCGGTTTGGGGATGGCGGAGGCTGTGGTGCAGTCCCACAGACCTCAATGAACATTTTAAGTTGGAACTGCCGAGGGCTTGGGAACCTTCGGACAGTTCGAGAGCTTTGCTGTGTGGTGAAGCATAAGCGTCCCGCTTTGGTTTTCCTCATGGAGACCAAATTAAAAGGAGAAAAAATGGAACCTATTCGCTATAAAATGGGTTTCCCTAATATGTTTGTTGTGGACAGTGTTGGTAGGAGTGGAGGAATGGCACTACTATGGGGAGAGAATGTCAACATAGAAATTCAAAATTACAGTCAGCGCCATATTAATGGTATGGTTGAAGATCGATTTTCAGGGATCCCTTGGAAATTTACGGGATTCTACGGTCACCCGGTACCATCCAAAAGGTATGAAGCGTGGGCTTTGCTTAAACATCTTGCTAATTTAAATCATGTGCCATGGGTATGTGTGGGTGATTTTAATGAGATAGTAGAGCTGTCAGAAAAATGGGGTGGGAGTAGTAGACCGAACTCTCAAATGCAAGCCTTTCGACGGGTATTAGAGTGTTGTCATCTCTCTGATTTGGGCTTTAATGGCCTAAAATTTACAAGGACAAATTGTCAAGAGGACTCTAATTTTACAAAGGAAAGGTTGGATAGGGGTGTTGCAAATTCTGAATGGAGTTCATTATTCCCGGAAGCGGTGGTCAATGTAAGTGTGGCTGTTAATTCGGACCATACTTTTTTGATGCTTGAATTATTGAGATCCGGTGTGGAGAGAAGGCGACGTGCATTCAAATATGAGGCCAAGTGGGAGTTAGATGAGGGGCATGTAAATGTTCTGAAAGATGCATGGAACTCGACTTGGCATGGGGATGACCCGTGGGACCGGATTGGGCAAAATCTGAATTTTTGTAAGATTAATTTATTACAATGGCAGAGGAAAATTCGTAGTGAAGATACAAAAAATTTGCTTCAGCTACAGAACCGTCTTCAAGAGATTCAAGAAGGGGAAGGTGACGGTGAGGGTAATGAACGGAAGCTTGTGCAGAAACAATTACAGTCCTTAATGGACAAGGAGGATTTACAATGGAGACAACGTGCAAAGATTAATTGGCTGCGGGAAGGGGACCGAAATACGAAATTTTTTCACGCTTGTGCCACGACTCGTAGACGCGCAAATAAAATTAATAGCATCACCGATGAAGCGGGACACCTATGTGAAACAAAAGAAGAGGTACAAAATGCTTTTGTAAATTATTTTACGGGGTTATTTTCCTCTAATTCTGCAGGTGATATAAATAATTGTGTGCAACCAATTGGTCGTCAAGTTTCAGAGGAGATGAACAAGGAGCTTCTGAAACCTTTTGTGGTGGAGGAAGTACAAGTGGCACTTGGTCAAATGGGTCCCTTAAAAGCATCAGGCCCAGATGGTTTCCCAGCGGGTTTTTTCTAGAAGAATTGGGAGATAATGGGAAAGGATATTTGTCAGGCCATTTTAACTACTCTGAATTCGGGGGTCATGCCAGACGGACTCAATTCGACAAATATTGCACTCATTCCAAAGGTGAATTCTCCATCTAATGTCACTGAGTTCCGACCAATTAGCTTGTGCAATGTCTTGTATAAGTTAATTTCAAAAATATTGGCTAATCGCTTGAAAAAAATTTTAGCTGATATTATTTCCCCGGTGCAAAGTGCTTTCATCCCTGGTATATTGATTACAGATAATGTCCTTGCAGCGTATAAGACTCTCCATACAATGCAATCTAGATTGAAAGGAAAAAAAAAGCTTTATGGCAGTTAAATTGGACATGAGCAAAGCGTATGACCGGGTGGAATGGGAGTATCTTGAGGCAGTGATGGGAAAAATGGGGTTTGATTTAAAATGGATCCGGTTGATTATGATGTGTGTGACTACGGTGCAGTATTCAGTCTTGGTTAATGGCTCTCCTTGTGGGGTTATTAAACCAAGGCGGGGGCTGAGGCAAGGGGATCCTATTTCACCCTATTTATTTCTTATCTGTGCGGAGGGTCTTAGTGCATTATTGAGTAAGGCTACAACAGATGGTATTTTGACGGCGGTCCCTACGTCGAAAAGAGGTCCTTGCATTAGTCACCTATTTTTTACGGATGACAGTCTACTATTTTGTCGATCCACCCTTGCTCAATGGGAGAGTCTGACAAATATATTACGGATGTATGAGGAGGCGTTGGGACAGAGGCTAAATAATAGCAAAACCTCTATATTTTTCAGTAAAAACACATCCCAGGGAGATAGAGAGGCATTACTAGCCAGGGCCGGTATCCCAGTGATCGTACCAAATTTAGGTACTCGCAAGAGAACGAACCGTTAGGTCGTATAGCGTTGCGCAAGTACCGAGATCGAACCACAGAGAACGGAGTTTTGTAAAAAAACTAATACAACTCTCAAATTAAACGTATCTTAACCTAGTCCCAAAGAGGATTGATTTCGAACAATTAAAAGTGTAGAAATAAAATTAAACTGAAAATGTAGGAATAAAAATAACTAAGGTTAAAGACGAACCTCACCCAATAAAAATAAGCTAAATACATTAAACACTCATTCTCCGCTTTTTAAACTTTAAACCCTTCAACACACTCTATTGTGGTAATTGACACAAGTCAAACCGAATAATGTGTTTACCGTTAAGGAGCTACAACGAGTATTGATTATGGATAAAATCATTCACTGTATCCTTGGATCACAGTGGATATTGAATCACAACCAAACACTTGTTGTGCACCCGGCTTGGAACACATCACCGGATGACTATCAATGTATCAACAACACAACCATTCAATTATTTGTCACAGAAATTAAATGACGAATGCGAAATTAAATAACGGAAAATAAGCATAAAATGTAAAAGCAAGAAATATAAACTAAGGGTGAGGCTTCATCTTCAACCTAAGTTGAAGATTTTAGCCACCCATTGAACAACAAAACAAAATTGAATTGAAATAATGCATTAAAATTAAATTAAAGTAAAAGCTTACAACTAAAAGGGGCGGAGCAATGCAAACAGAAGCAAAATGCTCTCTAAAAACGCCCCAAAGAAATGTGTGTTCGACCAAATGGCCTTGGGTCCTATTTATAGGCTACAAAATCCTACGAGTGCGTTCGAACGCATGAGGTGCGTTCGAACGTACTACTGAGTTGTGCGTTCGATCGCACAAAGTGCGTTCGACCGCAGAAAATCGTAATGGCGCATGCTGAAGCGATGGACTCCTAGGGCACCCGCGCGATACGCGGGCTGACGGGGACTGCGATCGACCGTGTCCTTGCGCTCGACCGTCAGTGCGTTCGAACGCACCAAGTGCGGTCGAACGCACTTGGCAAGGGTCCAAATCTTCACTTGGTGTCTTTTTGCTCTCTTGTGGCCAACTTTTGTTGTAAAAACCTGCACAACTCAAAACACTAAAAACACCAAAAATAATTAGAAATTAACAAAGCTAAAGGCCTAACAAATATAAGTTAAAGGGGTCAAATATACACAATTTGACACTGATCACCCAGCTTCAAAGAGATATGATACGTACTTGGGCCTTCCAGCCTTGGTGTGTAAATCACGGATTTCGGCGTTTAGAGGCATCATTGACAGAGTACGGAAAAGGTTGCAGGACTGGAAGCTAAAATTTCTTTCCCAGGCTGGGAAGGAAGTTTTGTTAAAATCTGTGATACAGGCGATCCCAACATATAGCATGAGCGTCTTTCTTCTTCCGAAGACCCTATGTTCGGAAATTAATTCGTTAATGCAAAGATTTTGGTGGGGTTACAAAAAAAAATGAGGCGAAAATTCCTTGGATAAGTTGGAGGCGAATGGGTAAATCTAAAATTATGGGAGGTATGGGACTTCGGTCTTCCAACCAGTGAAAACCTTGTTAGAAGAAAAGTAATCAAGGATTCCACATGCCCATTCTGTGATCAAGAGGTGGAAACATGCTCCCACATTCTTTGGCTGTGTCCGTCGGCTAGAGATGTTTGGAGCATGGGACCACTTAAAATCCAGAAAAGCTCTCTCATTGGCCCTGACTTCATGCAGATAGTTGAAAGCATTTTTGATGTGTGCTCGGAGGAGGAAACGGTTCAGTTTGTGGGGCTGGTACGCCGCATCTGGTTGAGAAGGAACGAGGTCCTCCATGGAGGTATTTTTACACATCCACGTGAGCTGGTGCTACAAGCTTCAAGGGCAGTAGAGGAGTATAAACAGGCCCAGTTCGAGGGGGTTGTTTTTTCAGCTGTTGAGCAGGGTCCTAATGAGTCGAGTTGGCAAGCTTCTATGTATGGTTGGGTGAAGGCTAACTGGGATGCGGCGTTAGATGGAAAGACTGGGTGTATGGGCTTTGGTGTTATAATCAGGGACCACAATGGAGATGTGAAGGTGATGGGCAGTAGACAGTCACGAGGTTTCTTCTCCCCATTTGCTGCAGAAGGCCAGGCAGTGTTGATGGCCATTGAGTTCTGTGTAGTAATGGGCTTCACAAAAGTTTACCTGGAGGGAGATGCTAAAGGGGTGGTAGAAGGTGTACTGTCAAAGGAGAAAAACAATGGACAGTACGAACATGTGCTAGAAGATATACAGGAAGGGGTTCGAATTTTTTCAGACTGGAAGATGAGGTATATACGGCGTGAAAAAAATGGGGTTGCGCATGAGTTGGCTAAGCTGGCTATCTCATCTTCTTCAGTGGATTGCGTATGGCGTGAGAACTTTCCTGCATGTATTTCTAGTATTGTTTCACGGGAGCTTGCTCCTTCACATTGAGAGTGGATGAGTACAAATCTAATTTCGAAAAACCTAATGGGGGCAGCGATTGGTGTAGCCTTTGTGATGGCGCTTATCGTTTGTCTGTTATCTATTAGGGAGAAGTTAGATTTTGGACTCTTAGTTGCTTATGAGATTTATTGAAGGGGGCTGTTTTAGTCACCTTTGTGATTTTGATTAATGAAAGTGACTTCTTTTCAAAAAAAAAAAAAATGAAAATTTTGTAATGGAGCGACGTGGGGCTCATTAATGTCTCGATAAGCATTCCCTCGCGTGCAGTTTACTATTCAAAGAAGGAGAGCCTCTCCGGTCCATTTGGACCGGAGAGTTCCTGTTAAAAGTAGGGGCAAATACTTTAACAAGAACCTGCTCCCCTCCGGTCCATTTGGACCGGAGAGGATACCGGTCCAAGAAAGAGAGCGGCGGCTGTAGAATTAATTTTCGGAAAAAAGCTCAAGGTTTCTACGCATTTGTGGCGAAGGTGGCTGGCACAGAGGAAAAGTCAGCCAACCATATTGGTGGATCCGCGCGAGAGTGACTTGAGAGGTGGAGGATTGAAACCAAATCACCATATCCAATACTTCAATTCTCTTTCATATTTTTCGTCAAAAAAAAAAGGCTATAATAATAAGATCGAGTACTAAAAATAAATGGTAGGTTGCATTGCATAATTGGAAAACAATGTTCTTCATGGCTGCAGCGGCATTGCCGGCGGCGCTTGGCGACGTCATCAAGATCCTTCCCACTGGCTCAGTGTTCCTGTTCCATTTCTTCAGCCCCATCCTGTCCAACCATGGCCAGTGCCACTCCTACAACAAGCATCTCACCGCCTTTCTTCTCGGTTGCTGCGGTTTGTCTTGCTTCTTCTCTACATTTACCGACAGTTGTGTCGACGTCCACGATGAAAACAAAATCTACTATGGTTTTGTAAAACCCAAGGGTGGTCTTTGGACCTTGCCCGGGACAGAGCGTCCGCCAGCGCCAGAGCAGTTGAAACGGGTGCCGGACAAGATTGGGTTTGCAGACTTTGTCCATGCTATTTTGGCGGTGATAGTGTTCGGAGCAGTAGTGCTTTTGGACACAAATACTGTAAAGTGCTTCTATCCGCCGGAGACTGAGTCAACTCAGAAGACTATGCTCTCGGTCGTGCCGGCAGTTGTCGGTTTCGTTTGTAGCATGCTTATACCCTTGTACCCTTGCACGCGACGTGGAATTGGATACCGTTCAACTAAGAAATCCAAATCCAATTCAGAAATACCGTTGACCGGAGAACGTAAGGATCGGAAGGGGAAGGCTCATACAAAGGTTTGACACACACACATATATAGTTTTTGCTGTTAAAATTGTAAGTTTTAATTTAATTAGCTTTTCATTGTCGTATAATTAAAAACAAAATAAGAAAAAGAAGAAGAGATCGAGGCTGGGTGTGTGGGTTCCGATCCTTTTGAATAGGTATCAAGTCTTTTATTATGCATTAATCGGTAATAATTTCGCATTTTTCTTTGTTTTTTTGAGATGGTTATTAATTAGGAAAATTATATCTAAACACTATGGATAGGCATGTCAAAATTTTAAAATTCATAAGTTTTTTTTAAAAAAAATTAAAATCTAAAATTGAAAAAAAAAAAAAAAAAAAATCGAACATAGGGGTGGCCGAACCACCCCATTTTGCCTGGGGGTGGCTTTAGGGGTGGCCGAACCACCCCCTATGGGATGGTTCGGCCACAGGGTTCAGCCACCCCTGTGTTCCTCTTTTTTTGTTTAAATTTTATTTTATTTTAATTTTTAGATTTAAAATGTAAAATTAAATTAAAAAATTATTATTTTAATGACGTAAAACAGTGCGTTTTGACCTAGACTAACGGTTATTAATTTTAAAATTTACAAAAAAACACTTAAGAATTTTAAAATTTTGGCATGCTAACCTAAGATGTTTAGATATGATTTCCCTATTAATTATTGGCCTCTACTTTTCTTTATGTTAAGCATACATGTAAAGAGGTCAATGAATTCCATGTTAGCTAAGAGATTTTTTTTTTTTTTTAATATAAAATTGTTCCATGAGAAGTTTTGACGAAGAGAAATGTTATATACGTACATTCACTCTCATAACTTTTAAAATTATCATTGGATTAAAATTTAATAGAGATTCATTTCAAATTCAATGATGATTTTAAAAATCACGTTAAAGAGTGAAAACAAAGTATGCATAACATTTCTCTTTGACAAAATGCTTACTCAGTTTTAAAAAGTGATTAAATACGGGTAAAAAAAAAAAAAGATACTAAGGGGTGGTCAACAACCCTCTTTAGCAAAACGTGGGTTGACATATAAGTTCCTAATTAACCACCCCCATTGCGGCAAAACAAAATTGAGGGGGTAGTTAATTAAGCCATGTCCTTTGGCCTCAGAGGACGGTCCGGTGGGCACCGAATAACGCGTACGCACAGGCTCACAGCAATAAGTCTAAATATGCATGTCGTGTTCGCGGTGTTAGTAAAAATATTTTACCTATGCGGGGCAATATCCATTCATATTATACACTGTCCCATGCAAGGTCCCAGAATCTTGGAAGCATACCAATGTCCGAAATGATTGAAAGAGCAATTCAAGCAGAATGGGAGCAGCACAAGCAGCAAATGGATGCGATGTTGGCCCAACAGAGAGGGATGATTACTACGCCGATTACTACGGCGATTACTGAACAGGTTGCTGCACATATGGCAGCATATGTGGCCCGGATTCGTGTGCTTGAGGGATCTAGACATGTTAGCTCCGAGCCGAAAGTGACTAATGATAAGGCTTCGCACGACTTAGGGTCCCCTGCACGTGTCAGTGTCTGATCCTCTGTAGATAGCCGATCAGGTAACAATATATTATTTTTGTTTCTCATTTAATAACACGATCATCTAGTGTAAATGACTATCATGTTAACTGTTAATAATTTGGTACAATAATCAAATATTGTGCATGTATTTCTAAACCCATATGAATGTATATAACACATATTAAACCATAATATATGTAGATGACGATCAGAATGAAGCCCAACAATGGATCCCGGCTGGACAAAAGTCGCGTTTGTCAAAGTGACATTGTGACCACGGTTTTACATATATCGCGGAACGTATATGTGCACCATTTCAATTTATATTTTTTTATTATTTTGTGTGGATTATCATTGGAACTTAGTTGTTCTTAGGTGGTTTGGTTGTGACTACTAGTAGGATATTTGCATATGTAATCTTAGCGTTTTTGACAATTTGTTGAAACTGGTTGGGTTGGCTACCTTTAAACAATAATGGAGATTATAAAAATTTATTAATTTATTCTTTGTATTGGCTACGTTTTATATATGTACCCTGTCTTCTCATTGATTATTTGTTTATTTTATTATATACATTTGGTGCGGAGAAGTTCTTGGTTGGTTTGGTTGTGACTGCTGGTTGGATATTTGCATATGTAATCTTAGTGTATTTGACAATTTGTTGAAACTAGTTGGATTGGCTACCTTTGAACAATAATAGAGATTATAAAATTTTATTTATACGTTTTATATATGTACCATAACTTCTCATTGATTATTTGTTTGTTTTATTATATACATTTGGTTCGGAGAAGTTCTTGGTTAGTTTGGTTGTGACTGCTGGTTGGATAATTGCATATGTAATCTTAGCGTATTTGACAATTTGTTGAAACTGGTTGGGTTGACTACCTTCAAAAAATAATAAAGATCATAGAAGTTTCTTTAGTTCATTATTTGTGTTGGCTACATTTGATATTCTATCATGTTTCTCATTTATTATTTGTTTCTTTTATTATTTCTAGTTAGTGCGGAGAAGTCAGCGGTCTCTATGATATTCGTTCACTTGGATTTGATGGAGGAGGTGGTGTTTTTTTGAGTCACGTATTCACCACGTCACCCCTTTGAACTTTTTTTTTTTTTAATGTTTTGTTTATATATATTTTGATCTATATTTGTTTATTAACAATGTTGATATATGGAGACATTTTTACTTGTTAGATTATTAGTAGTTCTTTGTGCGTGTTAATTATAATTTAGGATGGATGATTGTTTATAGTATATGATTCTAATTTAGGATGGATGTTTGTTTATAGAATATGATTCTAATTTAGGATGGATGGATGGATATTATTAGTAGTTCTCTTGATGAGATTGATAAGATAAGATCTTGATTATATTAGGTGCGGCGACTTTTAAATAATTGCTTGAATTATTCGAAAAATTTCATATAGATAATTGAACCCAAAAAAAAAAAAAAAAATCAACTTCCATACGTTTTTGTGACGTGGCAAATTCTGTGCCACGCCACTAAATATGGTGACGTGGCAAAATCTGTCACGTTACTAAGGGGGTGACGTGGTAATATTGCCATGTTACCCAAGGGGCAACGTGGCAGTTTTAGACACGTTACCAAAGGGGTGAGGTGTTAGAATTCACCACGTTACCCCTAGGGTGATGTGGAATATTCTTACACGTCACCCATTTGGTGATGTGGTAGGTTTTGACATGTTACTAAACGGGGGGTAACATGGCCTTTTGATGCAGCGTGACTTAGTGGGTTGTAGCAAAGAATAACAAATACGCAACGGATAGATAATTCCAGATCTTGAAACTATCAATGATCTAAGAACTCTTCTTGAAAATCTGGATACTCTCTAGCATTTTGAACGAAAAAGAGATATAAACTCAACTATGAGTATTCTCATTAATCAATATCAATAAATAAACAACAACTGCTTTACTGGAGGGTATAAGCATATATTTATACCCCAAGACTCCTAAACCTAATAAAACACAAGTTAAAGACTCTCAAAACCCTAAACCTAATAAAACATAAAATAAAGACTAACAAAGAAACTTATTCAAATATAAGACTGAAAGATAAGATAGATAGAATGACAAGAGTTTTGATCTACATCATCCTCCACAGGTTGGAGAGAATTCGCCCTCGAATTTACATTCTCATCATCAAAGTTCGTAGGAGTTAATTTTCACCCTACATCATTCTCCCCATGTTGGAGAGAATTCGTCCACAAATTTCACCGGTTCTTTCCACGATCCTTTGGATGCCCAACCAATCCATTCTATCTCGTACTTCTTAACATCAAAGTGATACCGAAACATAAACAATTTGCAAACCTTCATAACATAACTTCGAGTATTATATTTGAAGTTATTCACACCAATTTCCTCCACCATGCCAACACCAACGTCAATATTTTGTTTAGGAAAAGTTGATAGAAAAGTTTCAATCCCAAGAAAATCAACATAAGTAATTTTCTCAAGATCCCATTGAGATATTTCACTCTTTGGATTTTCTTCAAACACAAGGTGAACATCATTCCTTTCAACAATATTTATGATATCAAGAACTGAGTTTACCTCCTCCAATAGATCATCTTCGTCATGATAAATGTCATAGATTGGTGGAGATGCCCAATCTACTGATAAATCTTCATCAATTAATTTGGTTGCAACCAAAGAAACTCGTCGATCTTCAGGCACCTCCTTGAAGTCGAGAACCTCTCCAACTGTCGCTACTCGATCCAGAAATTCTTCGGGTAGTAGATCCCTTTGAAATTTTGGAATATTGAGTTTGAACCCGTTCACCCACTGAGTGGCATGAGCTTGCGCATGGTGCTGACATCCGTGCGTTCGGCGCTCCGCAGAAGGGTTTTTGGATCCATTCCCATTGTGACCACCAATGTTGGATAATTAGGTAGTGAGGGCTTTGATTTGATCCCCCAAAATCGTGAATTGCTCCTCCATGTGTCATCAATGTTCAGCTATAAATTTGTCTACTGCCCCCGTGTACCATAGTCTTAGTTAATGACAACGAATATTCGGACCATCCATGTCGGCTAAGTGATCAGTAGGGATCCCGTGTGGGGTGCGTGCACGCCCCTTCTTAGTCACGGTTAGACCACCAAACCTCTCCTCCATGTGCCACAAACAAATCGTCGGTTGCTCCTTACATGCTGTCTTCGTATGCACGTACACTTCGTTCATGTCTGCCAGACGGTCGCTCCTCCCCATTCATGGAAAGTAACCTGAGTTCTGATACCAACTAATGCAGCGTGACTTAGTGGACTATAGCGAAGAACAACAAATACACAGCGGATAGATCATTCTAAATCTTGAGACTATCAATGATATAAAAACTCTTCTTGAAAATCTAAATACTTTCTAACATTTTGAAAAAAAAAAAAAAAAAAAAAAGGAATAAATTCAACTCTAAGTATTCTCATTAATCAATATCAATAAATAAACAATAACTGCTTTACTAGAGGCTATATACATATATTTATAGCCTGATAAGTGCCGAATGTTGCACATTCAAGCCCCTTAACTCGCATATGTTAATTCCTTAGCATTGTTATTTGTTTGATTTTGTGTTGTTTTTGTGTTTTCAGGTATTTAATAAAGATGCAAGAAAAACCATTAATTTTGGGTTTAAAGAACAAATTGGGAAGACCTAGAAGATGTGGAAATGATTAAATCGGAATTTATCAAATTGGAGCTAAAATCGGATTGGATTCAAATTTGGATTCTGAACAGGTCTTGGTATTTTGGCCATAACTTTCAGCTCAAATATCGGATTGAGGTGATTCCAACGGCATTGGAAAGCTGACTCAACAGGCTACAAATCATTGTGAAATAGTATTTTCCTAATTCAGACCGCCGCAATGCTAAAATCACCCCGCAAGATAGAAGCCCAATTCTGGACGAATTCTATTCCGATTTGTAATAGGATTGTCTCCTAAATTGACTAGGAGATAGAATTCCGAATTTCCTAGGTTTACTAGGGTTTCTAGGACTCTCCTAAAGCCTATAAATAGACCTCTAAGCCTCACAACTAGAGAGACAATTTCAGAGAGAAGATACTTAGTTTTAGACAGAAAATATTTCTTGGAGGCTTAGCGGAGTCATGAGCGGCTAAACCCCTTAGTGGGGTACCGATGTAAACCCTTTCCAAGCACAATGGTGATTGTATTTGATTTCATTTAATTCAATTTATGTATGTTGATTGCATAACTGTGAGGATTGCAATTTTAGATTTCTGTTCTTAATATTCAATGCAATTGTTATTCAATTCAATTTCAATATTTGCGAAATTCTATTCTTGTCTTAGAAATTATTTTGCCTGTATTGAACTCAAATCAACCTTATTTTCTGTGATTATAAGATTGATGGTTATGCAATGGGTTTTAATAGACATATGATTAATAGGATTAAGATAGGCCATGCCTAGGGAAGACGGGTCGTACTACACCTTAGTTTAGTGTAATTTAGGTAGACGATCCGTGCCAACCGAAGATGGGTTATGCTATTCCATTGATTGTATGAAAACTTATTAAGGGATTTTATAGTTTATGCCTAGGAAAGACGGGTCGTGCCGCATCTTAGTGGTTAGGTGGACGATCCGTGCCAACCGAAGATAGATTATCCTTATCCCTTGATATTGTATTTTCTTGTTCTTTTATAACATACATATTCTGAGTTTCTGGAATTAAATACGGTTACCATTGTTGTGCGGATTGTGGTGAAATTGGTACCTTACTTCTCTCTCTCTCTCATATATTTACTTTTAATTCTGCATTTACTTTCATGCACTAAAATTCACAATCAATCAAAACTCTTTTAATTAATTAGGTTAAATTTAGTCTTTAGAATTTAATAACGAAACCCCACAGTCCTTGAGGTTCGACACCCTCTCTATAGCCGTATCCTACAAAGATTCGTCCTATTGCGAGTGGTTAATTTTATTATTGATATTTTGGTCACGAAATTACCACATCATAGCCCAAGACTCCTAAACCTAATAAAACACAAATTAAAGACTCTCAAAACCCTAAACCTAATAAAACATAAAATGAAGACTAACAAAGAAACCTAATTCAAATATAAGACTGAAAGATAAGATAGATAGAATGACGAGAGTTTTGATCTACATCACCTTTCCTACCACGTCACCAAAAGGGTGACGTTTTAGAATTTGCCACGTCACCAAAAGGGTGACGTTTCAGAATTTGCCACGTCACCCTATTTTATTAACGTGTGAAATTCTGACACGTTAGTATTTGGTGACGTGACAGAATTTGACACGTCACTAAAATTCCAGTAGTAACTTCCTGATTGCTAACCCGTCACACATGTTACCCTTTACACATCACTAACTGTTAGTAACGTGCCAGTAGTCTTGACACGTCACTAACTGTTAGTAACGTGCCAGTAGTCTTGACACGTCACTAATGGTCCATTACCAAAAAAATGATTTTTTGTAATGACTCATCGCTAGACACACTACAAGAAAACTGGTCATTAGCGACCAAATGAATAGCGGCGACCCAAAAGTCACCGCTAATGACTAATTATTAGCGGTGGCTATAATATGTCGCCGACAAATATGTCACCACTAATTGTGGACGCTAAATACCAAAAAAATTGGTATTTAGCGGCGAGCTCAAGTCGCCACTATTCGGTGGAATATAGCAAGGGGTCAATAGCGAAGACATTAGAGTCGCCGCTAATGAGAAGAGAAAAAATTAAAATAAAAAATAAAAAACTCATTAACAGCAACCATAAAGTTGCCGCTAATGAGGGTCAATAGCGGCGACTCTAAGTAGTCGCCACTGATGAGGGCTCAATAGCAACGACTATAGAGTCACCGCTAATGACATGAGAAAAAATTAAAATAAAAAATAAAAATCTCATTAGCAGCGACAATAAAGTTGCCACTAATGAGAGGTCAAAAGCGGCGACTTTAGAGTCGCCGCTAATGACATGAGAAAAAAAATTAAAATAAAAAATAAAAAGCTCATTAGCGGCGACAATAAAGTTGTCGCTAATGAGGGGTCAACAGCGGTGACTCTAAGTAGTCGCTGCTGCTGAGTAGTCAATAGTAGCTCTATTGACATTAGAAACAAATTAAAATAAAAAGCTCATTAGTGGTGACAATAAAGTTACCGCTAATGAGGTGTCAACAGCTTGAGTCACTGCTAATGATATGAGAAAAAAAATAAGATAAAAAATAAAAAGCTCATTAGCGGCGAGCATAAAGTTGCCGCTAATGAGGGTCAACAGCGGCGACTCTCAGATGTCGCTGCTGATGAAAGGTCAATAGCGACGACTTTTGTGTCGCCGCTATTGACCCCTAAACAAAAAATAAAAATGATAATTAAAAAAATAAATAAATTTTGGGGCGATGCTATTAACCCTACATATATAATAGACAAAAAGTTATTTCCCAAAAATTTACATCCGATAATATGTCATTATTTCTTTTATATTAATTATTGGTGATTTTTTTAAAAAAAAGTTTTTCTATACTTATTTTATATAAAATAAATAAATATTTTTTTTATTTCTTTTAAATAAAACAAATTTCCCTATTAAATTAAAACGCTTAGAAAAATTAATTAATTTTTTTTAATATTATTATTGAAGTTTTCTATTTCTTATTCTTATTTAAATATTTGATTGATCGTGATAGGATCGAATGTTCCATCGAACATCCGATTGATCCTAATAAATTAGTTCTATTGATCGTGATTGGATCAAATGTTCGATCCAAAATCCGATCGATCCTAATGAATTAGTTCGATTGATCGTGATAGGATCAAATGTTTGATCAAACATTCGATCGAACATTTGATCAATCATAGTGAATTAGTTTGATTGATCATGATAGGATCAAGTGATCGATCAAATGTTCGATCGAACATCCAATCGATCCTTGTGAACTAGTTCGATTGATCGTGATATGATCAAATGTTCGATCGAACATCCGATTGATCAAACATTTGATCAATCCTAGTGAATTAGTTTGATTGATCATGATAGGATCAAATGTTGATCGAACATCCAATCGATCCTTGTGAACTAGCTCGATTGATCATGATATGATCAAAAGTTCGATCGAAATCTGATTGATTCTAATGAATTAGTTCAATTAATCGTGATAGGATAAAATGTTCGATCAAATATTTGATTGATCCTAGTGAATTAGTTTGATTGATTGTGATATGATGAAATGATCAATCAAATGTTCAATCGAAAATCCAATCGATCATAGTGAATTAGTTCGATTGATTGTGATAGGATCAAATGATCGATCAAATGTTCGATCAAACATCTAATTGGACTTAGTGCATTTTTTCGATCGATCGTGATAGGATCAAATAATCGATTAAACTTCAAACAAATTAAAGGTTCGATTGATCATCCGAAATTTTATTTTTCTATTATTATTGAAGTTTTTTTATTTCTTATTCTTATTTAAATGTTTGATTGATCATGATATGATCAAATGGTTGATCAAACATTCAATCGATCCTAGTGAATTAGTTCGATTGATCGTGATAAGATCAAATGTTTGATCAAACATCTGATCGATCAAAATGAATTAGTTCGATTGATTGTAATATGATCAAATGATCGATCGAACTTTCAATCGATCATAATGAATTAGTTCGATTGATCGTGATAGGATCAAATGTTCGATCAATCATCCGATCGATCCTGGTGGATTAGTTCGATTGATCGTGATAGGATCAAGATTGAAACAATTGAAATTGAATATTCGATCAGACATCCGATTGGTCCTAGTGCATCTTTCAATCGATTGTGATATGATCAAATGATTGATTATACTTTAAACAAATTATTGATCGATCGATCCTAGTGAATTCGTTCGATTGATCGTGATAGGATCAAATGTTCAATCTAATATCCGATTGATCCTAGTGAATTAGTTCGATTAATCGTGATAGGATCAATCGATCGATCATTAGTCCGATTGATCGTGATAATCTCAATCTATCAATCCAAATGCATTAGTTTGATCGATCGTGATACAATCAAATGATCGATCAAACTTAACACAATTGAAATTTGAGGTTATATTAAAAATATATATATAAAAGAAATTGAAGGTTCGATTGAATATCCGATCGATCCTAATGAATTAGTTCGATTGATCATGATAGGATAAATCGATCTATCATTAGTCCGATTGATCGTGATACAATCAAATAATCGATCAAACTTAACACAATTGAAATTTGAGGTTATATATATATATATATATAAGAAATTGAAGGTTTGATTGAATGTCCGATCGATCCTAGTAAATTAGTTCGATTGATCATGATAGGATCAAATGATTGAAACAATTGAAATTGAATGTTCGATTAGACATCCGATTGGTCCTAGTGCATTCTTTCGATCGATCGTGATAGGATCAAATGATTGATTATACTTTAAACAAATTATTGATCGATCGATCTTAGTGAATTCATTCGATTGATCGCGATAGGATCAAATGATCGATCAAACATTTGATCGATCGTAGTGAATTAGTTTGATTGATCGTGATAGTATTAAATGATCGATCAAACTTGACACAGTTGCAATTTAAGTTTCGATTGAATATCCGATTGATTCTAGTGAATTAGTTCAATTGATCGTGATATGATCAAATAAAAATGAGAAAAATAGAAAAAATTTACTAAGAATATTAAAAAATTAATTTTGTCTTACAAGTTTTAAAATTTTTTTCACTTAAAAAAAAAAAATTAATTTTTTTTTAAAAATTAACTGGCTAGCTTATATGAGTCACTAAAAAAAATAACGTAGAGTTGGATTGAATATATAGTTAGAAAATGGTGTATATATATTAAATAAAAATATAAAAATATATAATTGTAACCCAAAAAATTTAAGCTTTTTTTTTCTTTTTATTTTTCTATAGGTCTTAATTTTAATAGAATAATATAAATTTTTAAAAAATTTTTAAAAAAATTAATACATAAATCATAAGGTGGGAGGGTGAAATTTTCGGAACCAAAAGACTGAAAAAAAAGACGCTGCAGGCTGAAAAAAAGGGCGCCAGGGGTAAAGAACTTAACTTTTCTCTGATCTTCATCTTCTTCTTCTCTCATATTTTTCCCCACTACCTATAGACCCCTCCCCTTTTCCTTTTCCTTCTCCTTTCTTCTTCCCCACGCCCACTCTACCTGCTTCCTCCCATTCTCTTCCTTATAATCCGAATCAGAGAGTGGGATTAGGAGAGAAAAATTGAGAGGAAGCGGAGAACGAGACATATTTCAGAGAGAGGAGGCGGAGAGAGAGAGAGAAAGTGAACCCAGAGACAGAGACAGAGAGAGGAAGAGGTGGCGCCGTGGGCAGTTTTGAGCGCATTTGCAGGCATGCTCCGGTGAACCATTGCCGGAGGCCTCTAAACTCAAATCTCCATTTCAAGTATAAATTCTGGGTCCTATTTCATATGGGTATTGAATTTAGGGGTTTCTTTTCTATTGATTTTCTGGATTTAGCTTGAATTTGGAGGCCTCTCAATTCAGTTGAATTAATGTTGACTGCGAACAATTGGGTTTGGTTGTCTGGATCTTGTTTTGCCAATGTACTTGAAAACACGTTGGATTATATTTGCACAAATTTGAGGATTTTGTAGTGCGTTGCAGCTTGGTAGTCAATGATCAAAGCGATATTGGTTGTTATTATCAAAACAAACCTATATTGGTTCGTCTTAGTTCCTGATCTATATGCTTGGAAGTTGGAATTTCAGTTAGTCTGATTTGTTTGATGCCTCTAATTAATGTTAATCAGGTTGTTGTTTCTCATAAAGAAAGGTTATATAGTTAGCCTGTCAGGCAAAAATCGTTCATACTATTACAGCAACTCTACATTGTTTCATAGTTTATGCTACGAGTCTGGGTATCATTTGGAAAATTTAGATAACTGGGCCCTGATTTGTTTTGCTGTGACCATATCATCAGGAAACATTAGGAACTATGAAAAAAAATGTTTAATATTTTTCACCTGTACCCTTTTATCACCCTAAAAGAATTATGACTTTTTTTTGTCCCTTTGAAATGATAGTTGTGCTTTTATGAATCTTGAAGTAACATATTTTCTCCTAATTTGGTATGGTAGACTATGATGGTTTGGCTTTGGGGTATCAATTTGTGGTTTTTTTCCCAAGCCAATGTCAATTATGCAAAAAATTTTGATCTTGATCAAAATCATCCAACTCACAGAGAAATTTGGAAGGTACTAATCACAGCCAATGCAATGACTGTCATTGTTTGTTCATTACCTACTGATTTGTATTAATTTTTTTGTCTTCTGATATGATGCTGTAATGGCTTGCCTAAATTTTGTTGACCTGTTTCTAAGATACTGACTTTTGTGCTTTGGTAGGTCTCTAAGATCCTTTTGATAACCTATTTGGTTTGGGGAGGGGGCGGGGCGTTGGGTTGTACCACAGTACAATGTGAAATGAACCAAGAGCTAAATTATCTTCCTCACTGGATATGATTCTTGCATTAGGAGCCCAAATAAACATGTAGCTTTCAACATGTCTCATGGTTTTTCAATGTCATTTGACAAAATGTCTCCTTTGGCTAGCAGACAATTTGCTGTTTGTTTCCTTGTTTTTATTGGCAATCACCAAAAACCTTTTAGAACAAGAATTAGCCGAAAATTAAATAGCTGTTATACGAGTGCAAGGAAGAAATGTTGCAAGTTCTCATGTATTTAAGGTCCAACCATGACTTAGGTTTTACATTTATAATAACTGATGAAGAAAGAAAAAAAATTGTGTTTCTCATTTCATAGAGGTGTTGGGGTTACGTGTGTATACAGGAAAGATATTTTGTATTTATCCTTTCAACATTCTCTCTACTTATTGTAAGCCTTGTTAACTTGTATGTGTCTGTGTGTACGTATATATCTTATTTATTAGTATTGTGAATATTTCTCCAGTAACTCTGACCATCCATTTGATATTTGCAGTGTGCTACATGGATGACCATCATTGTGCCAACTAGCATGACAGCATATCTTTATATTTATTCTCATGGAGAAGTATCTTTGGCTGCTTCACAACCAGTGTAATAGATGCATCCTCTCATATACATTATTGACAAATTATTTTATTTAGATTATTTGATGCCGGTCATTTCGTTTTCACTGAGTTTTATTGCAATATTTTGTTTATATTTTATGAGCTGCTTCTGATATGTCTGAATTCTTACCCCCAAACAAATTCGACATGAGGTGGCTACATTCTTGGATTTACCTGGGCTAGAGCTAAACCTTAGATCAGTTTTAATGCTTATACCTGAGTGACACCCTTGGTTGCCAAAAGTATGTAGTTAGTTTTTTTGTTAAAATGTTAAACATATTAGCTTGTCGAAACAGGGCTTTCATTGATACACCAAAACATCTCACATGTTAGGGGTTCCCAGAGCAATTTATATAAGGTTTCATTCTTTGTTCAATTATGTGTGCATTAAGGTGGATGAAGAGATAAGGGATATTTATGTTGAAACTTTTATTTGGTCTTTGATGTTTTTGCTTCAAGTTTGATGCATTTATAAGACTTTGTTGACACTTATTTTGTGCATCTGTACTTGCATAGCTATTTTTCTTCAGGTATAGTAGGACTTGGGAGAAAAATAGAAATTCAAAATACAAATCTTTCTAGACCAGTCACATAAAAACAATTGAGATTATAATGTGATCTTCTGCACAGTTTTTATTTTTAGATTTTAAATTTTCCTTTTCAATAGTTATGTGAGCATAATATATATATATACATTTATGTTTGTGTTTATACTTTTAATTTAATGTAAATCATGTTTTACTCAAATAGGGTGTGAAAATACTTGTATGATGTAAGATTTTAATGGTAAGTTTGGCCTATTATAACGACTATATATATAATAAAATCCAAAATTAATTAATTATTATTATTATTTTAAAATTTTCTCATATCATTAGCGGCGACTTCAAAGTTGCCACTAATGATAGTGGAATAGAGTCGCCACTAATGATAGTGGAATAGCGGCGACTCTTGGTTGCCGCTAATGATAGCTATTGATTTTTATTTTTATTTTTAATTTTTAATTTTTTTCATATCATTAGCGGCGACTTTAGGGTTATTTCGAACCTATTTTTGTGGCAACAAAAAAAGTCATTAGCGGTGACCCTAAAAGTCGCCGCTATTTGGCATTACCGTCCGATTACTAGCGGCCACTTTGTCGCCGCTATTGGTAAATAGCGGCTAGTTTCAAAGTCGCCGCTAATGACCGAATTTTTTGTAGTGATATA
Source organism: Carpinus fangiana (assembly GCA_006937295.1). Lineage (NCBI taxonomy): Eukaryota > Viridiplantae > Streptophyta > Magnoliopsida > Fagales > Betulaceae > Carpinus > Carpinus fangiana. The sequence continues at coordinate 26,903,201 of CM017326.1, forward strand.
AATAGAAAAATATAAAAATAAAAACTTGAGGGGTGGCTGAACCACCCCTTGTGTATTTTATTTTTTTATATTGTAAGTACTAAATTGCATGTGTCAAACTATACATATATATGATTGGTGATGATATGACACAAAAAAATTATGTCAACTTCTTCTAACAGCATGAAGCTTTTTTTTTTTGGTTTGTAGAGTAGAATTTCGTAAAGAAAGATAAAAGCCTAAATGAATGGGAACAGGATCCTATTCCGAATGGAAATATGGTACGTATGGTTTCGTAATAATGCACTTGCTATATATATATATATATATATATATATATATATATAGCTTCAAGCCTTCAACTTCAAGGGCGTCAATTAATTAAGCCAAGGCTCATAGCACCGTAACTATTGTCCAACGCAGGATCCTTTACACAAACGTACAGTACTGTATACTACTACAGTTGGACTCGCATAAAGGTGTATAGCTGAATCTCGTCGTTAGAACTTAGAATAACGCTAAAAGTTAATCTTTTATACCTCTTGTTTTATTAAAAAATAATTGCCAAAAGTTTATATCTCCTGTTGAAATATATATTAAAATATAAAATAAGAAAGAGAAAGAAAAGAGAGCGGAAGCGGAGAGAGGTTTAAGCTACATCTTGTATATTCAAGATATAAAACAATATTACATAACTCTCTATTTATAGAGAGACAAAGAGTAGTGACCAAGAAGCCCTAAAATAGACATAAACTAATTAAAGAAGAAAATAAACCTTACAAAGAAATATAATAACGGAGAATAAAAATATTTTAACATAAATAGAAATAACGTGTTAAAAAAAATATTAATAAACATAATTTAGAAAATATAAAATATTCCAACATCTCCAACACATGCATGTTGAACATGATCAGATTCATCTGATTATACAACAAGAAATAGTTTAGATTGATATATATATATATATAAGTCATTTTAAATGTGATGTGAAAAATTGAAGTTCCTCGATAGCAACATATAGGTTTGAATATGTGAAGAAGCCACACATCATGCATATTGATCACCCATTTCTTCTTATCCGATTGGTGACCATTTGATAATCACAAAAACAAAACGTTGATTATTTGACCAAGAAAATAATTAACTGAATATTACGGCCTAATCAATGATCATTGACCATGATCAGTTTGCCTTTAAAAAGAGAGAAGTACTATTTTTTTTTTTTTTTTTTTTGACATGTCCACACAAGGGTAGGGGAGGGGGGATTCGAACTTGTGACTTCTGCTTCATAAGGCGTGGTTCATAGCCGATTGAGCTACCTCTTGAGGACAGAAGTACTATATTATAATGTGCTTAAATTTTTCAAGTAATTAATCTTCAAATACACGTACTATAATTAACTTGAACTTAAATATTAATGCATATATATAATATGCAACGTCAAGCACTAGTACGTACTACAACAAGCATATGCCTTAATTAAATTTTTTTTTTTTTTTTTTGTAGCCGCCTTAATTTAAATTGATTAATAATGTAATGTGCCAAATATTAGATGGGTTTTCCCCACGCTTCATCAAAACATACGCTTAGACTAAAATTTGGACTGAGTGTCTCAATCACTATCGATCCTCAAAATTACTTGGATTAGAAATGAAGCCCACCCTTCCGAGAAGTATAAGCCATGCCATCCATTTGATCATTTCTTCCATTTTACGTAAAAGCAAGCTGCATATATATATATACCCCAGAACCAGAAGAGTTATTAGTTGCCACCAAATTAACATAATTTCGATCCTATGGCAATGGGTGCAAACAACTCTTCCTCCCAGACAACCGTTAAAGACAAAACACTATCAGGAGTTGGCAACCTCGTCAGGCTCCTCCCGACCGGCACTGTCTTCTTGTACCAGTTCCTCAGCCCTGTGCTGTCCAACAATGGCCACTGCAACACAATTAACAAGTACCTCACCGCCATTCTTGTTGGTCTGTGCGGTTTGTCTTGCTTCTTTTCTACCTTCACAGACAGCTACGTTGGAGATGACGGTCAAACACACTACGGGGTTGTAACAGGTAAGGGTCTTTGGCCCTCACCGGAGTCTAAGACCGTGGACTTGCCTACGTATAAGCTTCGGTTCGCCGACTTCGTCCACGCCTTTTTCGCGGTGATTGTGTTTGCGGCTTTGGTGCTGTTGGATGGAAATGCAGTGGGGTGCTTCTATCCTGCGTTTGAGTTCGTTGAGAAGACTTTGCTCCTGGTGCTGCCACCTGCTGTTGGTGCGGTTTCTAGTGTGGTTTTTATGTTCCTCCCTAGTAACCGCCATGGAATTGGATACCCTGCAACTGCAAGTGAGCCTTCACAAGATTCCAACTCTGGTAGACAAGTATCTGTATCCACCACGAAAGCCTAATTAAGGAAGTTTGTGTTTGTGTTTGTGTTTTGTGTGTGGTTTTCTTCTTATTCTTCGATTGTATTCGATCATGTTTGTTTGTCTAAATTAAGGTTTGAGATATATATATATATATATATGTTTGGTGGCATCAACTGTAATTGTAACTGTAATTTTATTCTTTATAAAACAAAGGGGTACGTGTCTGAGGATTTATGGGAATTCGACAATTTGATTGCGGTTCAAACTATGGCAAACCTTCGCAACTCACAGTAGCATGTAAATGCCGTCTCTCTTAAACCTTCAAATAATGCCCCTGAGCCTGAGGCAGCGACATGGGTGACCCATGCTCGTGCGAAAGGAGCTTTTATGCTACTCTGTTTCTGGCCTCCATAAACAGAGCAAAACAGAGCCACACATATTGAAGAAATGAAAGATGGAAAAGAGAAAAGAGAAAAGAGAGTAATAACTTGTTAAGTTTGCCGCTTAATTGTTTTTTAAAAGTAAATAACTAGCCCAGGTGGCATATATGCCGCATACCTCATGATTACGCTTACGGTACGTCACCCACAATCTAATTCTATTAGAGCACTCACTGCATGCTCTTCAAATTCATTTTTTTGTTAGTTTGAAGAGCCAATTTAACAAAAATGGCAAAAAACCCCACTTTTTAGCCTCTTTATTTTAACAAAAAAGTTAACATTGTAAACAGTAAAACTTCAAACTTAACAATTACTATTCCCTCTTCATTTATTAAACAACTATATTTTATCTCCCCTCCTTCACCCCTCCTTTTTCCTTTTCATTTCTCTCTCCCTTTTTCTTTCCGCAGCCGTTGTTTTTTTTCTTCCCCTCTCAACGCCATCACCATCGAAGATTCAGACTTGCTCGTTGTTTGTAACAAGAGAAAATTCAGATCGGAATCGTTCATAACCTTCAAAAGATCAATATCGAAGACATCGTAGTATAGAAAATTAGCCATCGCCACCACAAAGCTCGACTTCACTGTCCCGGAGGGGCCGTACAAGAGAAAGCTCCGCTTCCAAACGCGGCCCAGCCGGTGATAATACTGTTTGGCTTTGAGGAAGGATTCGAGGTTGGACTTCACCTTGTTTTTGAGATCGTTTTCCATGGCGATAGTGTCGAACGTTGAAGGGTGCGTGAAGGGAACGGATCTCCACCGTACGTTACCTACACCACAGCGATGTCTATGACGATCTTCGTCTTCGTCTGGGCGTTTGATATTCAGGTAGAGCTTCAAGTCCCGCGGCTTCCTCTGCTCGATTTCGTCGGCCACCGTGTGGATGTGCTGGAGATACGGCTTGAGGGGAGAAACAAATTTATTGAATAATAATATTTTAATGAACAAGTGATATTGAAAAATAATATTTTAATGAAATAGTAAAAATGAATTGTTAAAATAGAGAGACTGAAAAGTGTGTTCTAAAAAGGTGAGTTGTTAAAATAACAAAATGTGTACTTTTTGTTATTTTGAAGAGCCAAATTTGAAGAGGCTGATGTGGATGCTTCTAACTAGGTTTCTAATACTCCATAGCTAGCTACATAGTCTCCCATAATTTTAATTCTTAATTAATTTCATAGATTAAGTCGATCCATCCGCAAATTAAGAACCAACGTTTCATGGAGAGAGGGAGCCTAGCCGTACCCATGGGATTTCGTTTTGCCCCCGATGATGAAGAACTTCTTGTTGACTTTCTTCAAAAGAAAGTCCGGGGATCGAGAGCCGCTACCTCATGATTGGGTGGTTGAGTATGACATCTATGGCGACAAGGAGCCATGGATGATCTTTGATAAGACTTTAAAATAGGTTTTCTTCGTATTCACGAAGCTGAAGAAGAAAAGCAAATCAAGAATGGACAGAGTAGTGGGGTCGGGAACTTGGAAGATCGAACGCACCGAAGCAATTTGTGATGGTGAAAATAAACTGATTGGCTTCAAAAAATCTTTCTTCTTCGAATATAAGAAGAACAAGGCCAAAGGTATTGAGTAGCCGCTAATAAAGGATTACTAGCGGCAACTTTCAAATGTCACTGCTAATGACATGATACAAATTTTAAAAAATAATTAGCGGTGACTAATGTGGTCGCTAGCAAAACAGCGGTGACCTTAATAGTGGCCGCTAATGAGGGATCAAAAACGGCGACTTTGGGGTTGCCGCTATTGAGAAGAGAAAAAAAAAATTAAAACAAAAAAAAAAAATTCAAAAGATCATTGGCGGCGACAAAATGTGGCTGCTATTTGGTCAAAAACAGCAGCGACCCTAATAGTGGTCGCTAATGAGGGGTCAACAGCAGTGACTTTGGGGTCGCTGCTAATGAGGGGTCAATAGCGGCGACTCGACTTTGGGGTCGCCGCTATTGAGAAGAGAAAAATAAAAAAACAAAAATTCAAAAGGTTATTAGCGGCGACAAAATGTAGCTACTATTTGGTCCAAAACAGCAACGACCCTAATAGTGGCCACTAATGAGCGGTTGATAGCAGCGACTTTGGGGTCGTTGCTATTGAGAAGGGAAAAAACAAAACAAAACAAAACATAACAAAAATTCAAAAGGTCATTATCGGCGGCAAAATGTGATCGCTATTTGGTCCAAAACAGCAGCGACACTGGATCATGCATAAATTTTCTCTTCGAGACTATTCACGTGTTGAAGATGTGAGTATATCAACTCCTTCAATTTCATCCATCTTTATTTGTTTTCTTGATTGAAGCTTCCACCTTCTATTTGATTTTATCTTATTTGATTTGATTTGATTTTATTATGGTTTTTCAAAACTAAATAGAAAGCGTTAAGGGTTGGTTCTTTGATAAATATTAGGGTTAATGTTGTTTTCTTTCATTAGCTTTTGAATATTACGGGCATCTAGGAAAATTTCAGTCGATGTTGTTCCGGCATCCCATATAGCCCACAAAATTTGGGTGATCACCCACGAAAACGATGACAAATTGCCACTGCATGCATAGTCGTTTTTAAATTGTTCTGACATTTTCTCAAACAATTGAATCCTACATGAACGTACTTTAAGATAATTTACTGAAGAATTTCATTGATTCTTTAGGTTTTAAACTGGATAATATCCCGTTAGTTATAATGAATGAGTATTTTAGTCTTTTCACTTTTGGAGGAGACAAAAATACTCATCCACTATAACTAGTTGGATATTATCCAGTTTAAATGAACTTAAGAAGATCTTAATTCTTCTTTTAAGGTTTTAACATATTGGAGCAACTTGATTAATTAGTATGATCATTTTGAAACTTTAAATTGAAATAAATTACAACAAATTCAATGTTTAATGTTATTGTACTCACACAAAATATCATTTAAAAATTAATATATACCATGCATGTCAACTAATTATTGAAATACACAACACAAATCCATCAAGGTTTAACCTTTTTTTTTTTTTTTTTTTTTGAAAGAAAACATAACTTCATTCAATTATAAATGAACTTGTTCTGCACTTACAATTTCCTGCACTAGCATAGGAAAATTATCATACCATATGTGTTCACCCCCTATAGAAAGAGCTAACTTTGCTAGACTATGAGCAGCCCCGTTTGCCCCTCGGTGTACATGAGAAACTTTCCAATCATTGAAGTTCTGAAAAAAGCAATTTGATATCATTCAAAACTGGACCATTTTGTCCCCAACAGAGCTCCGGTGAATTGAGTGCCTGCACCACTTCTAAAGCATCACCCTCAAGTTCTAGGTACGTTGCTCCCAACTGGACTCCAAGGACTACCGCTTTCCATGCCGCTAAAATTTCAGCCGTGGAAGGATCGCTAATCTGATTTAGGATGGAGCTAGACATAGCCAAAACACGTCCCTCATGATCCCTTGCTAATATTCCCATACCCATCTTGCCTGTTTTAGGATCTAAGGTCGCATCCTAGTTGATTTTCAAGACTCCAAATGGTGGCTTTTTCCAAAACATCTTTAAATATTCTACAACTAAAGTTATATATTTTTTTATGACTATTAATTATCTTTTTGTTTCATGGGTGTTTTGAAGTTTGACGAGTACACTATTTGTAAAATTAGAAATAAAGACATGGATAAGAAGCTTCCAAAATGATAGTCAACAAGATTTGCACTCAGAGCGAGACGAGGCAACAACACCACATTTGGACTCGGAACAAGATCCGGATCCCCTCAAATTAGAGGGGAAATATGAGAATCTGATATTCTAATCTTGGCCGTCTAATTTTATCCAACGATCCACAAATCGCCTCCCACTATAATAGTTAATAAAATAATACTTAATTTTTTAAAAGAAAATAAAAATAAAAATAAAAATAAAACTAAAATAAAAGATAAAAAACAATGGGTGGCCGGCCACAGTTGAGCCATGGGGTGGCTTCAGCCACCCCGGCCAGTCTAGGGTGGCCGAAGCCACCCCACGGGCCAAACCCATTTTAAAAATAAATTTTGTTTGGCCCTTGGGGGTGGTTCGGCCACCCAAAAGGCCCATGTGGTGGCTTCGGCCACCCTAGACCGAGACCGGTGGTCGAAGCCACCCTATGGCTCAACTTGGGTGGCCGGCCACCCCATTGTTTTTATCTTTTATTTTAGTTTTTATTTTATTTTTCTTTTTAAAAATTAAATAATATTTTATTAATTATTTATAGTGGGACACGTGGCACTCTGTAAAGCGTTTCGATAAAATTGGACGGCTCAGATTAAAAATATGAGAATCTCATATTTCCCCTCAAATATGAGGGGATCCTGATCCGGCAACAACACCACATTTGGACTTGGAACAAGCTTTGGAAAGATTACTATTTTCGGATACAGGCTAGGAGCATGTTAGGGCAACAACATTGGAATCAACACTTTCGGCGTATGAAATTGAGAGGCAAGCTTGGTTGTCTAAATGCAGCATTTGATTGCTGAGTGATGAGATTCATATCCACGCTAGTATTATTTTAATATTATTTTATTATTAAAAAAATGTGAACAGTAATATTAAAATAATACCAACGTGGATACTGTTCATCCATGCTGGTTGTATGAATATCATCACTCTTAATTGCTCATTTATATGATTAATCGACCCGAGCGCTAGATATACGTACGTGGTGCTAGTAGCTGCGCGCCATTAAATCAACATTTTTGAAGAACTGCCAAAAGAAAATGGCAAATATTACGTTCTAATTTCATTTAATCATTTTTTATTGTTTTATTGGTTAATTCTGGAATTATCCGACTTTTTATTGTTACAATATTCTAATTTTAGTTGTTCCTTTTATTAAAATTTTCTTTTTTTTATTTGTTATTTTAGTAATGATTAGAATATATATTGCTAATTAATAATTTCAATAGAATATTTCAATTTCTAATATATATCCAAATTCATAGGTATACCTCTATGACCGCGTCCAAAAATAAAAAATAAAAAGCAAAAAGCAAAAAAAAATCATTAGAATTATAGAAAGGAAAGAAGAAAAATCATCAATCTCATGTAAATCCCAACTTATTCTATTTAATTAATGAGATACTTGCAGAGAAAAAAATGATAACCTAATGGGTTCATTTTCTTGTTTCTCCAAACTTCCCTCAATTACGTGGAATTTTTCTCTGCTGGCTTCCCATGATTTTTTCCTATCATTTATTGGTTAGTGCTAATATGAGTTGAGAGCCTTCTCTTGGGTCACAATCATTCTATGGCTTTATTTTCTGATTAAATTTGGGTCATTCATTTAGTTTATTGTATAAAAATATAGTTTAATATTAACGGGAACGTAGCTCAATTGGTAGAGCCTCTATCATTGCTTGGATAGAAGGAATGGGATCGATACCTTGTGTTTCCATACCCTTACATGTATTTTTCAAAAACACTTATCAAATTTTTACCAAACTAATTTTTATTTGTTAATGATAAAGTAATGATGATTTAGTGATTAAATTATTTCTTAAAAAAAAAAAAAATGACTAAATTTACATCTTCCTATCAACTTAATCTTTTAACATAGCTGGTAATTTAACAATCCCAAAATATACCCTCTACCAAATCAATTCTCTAATTTTACTTTTTTTCAAAACCCAAAACTTAAAATACTTGTGGGTAAGGCTGTAAACGAACAAAGCTATCTGTGAGCTCGCCTGAGCTCAACTCGTGCGCGACTCGATTATTAAATGAGACATTCATGGACATGAAACTATACTTGATTATTAAACGATACATACCCATATAAAACTCAGCTCGCTCGTTTAAAGTTCGTGAACATACACATATAATGGCTCAGCTCGCTTATTAGTACGACTCGTATATATTTATATATTTACATATTAATTCATAAATATATGAATATATATATTAATTAATAAAAATAACTTATACAGTATATAATTTAATGATAAAAATTAATCATATGGTCATATCTTAAATGATCAAACTATTAAGTATCAAGTGTTAGTTGAATCAACAGTTTGAATTGTTAACCCCCAAATCAGCTTTGACTTTTTATTTTGTCTTCTTCCTGTCTTCATTAATATTCACATTTGATTGTAACCCTAAATCATTCCAAATTAAACATAATGTATGATGCTCCTTACACTTAGTGACCACGCCTCCACCTAGCTCTGCTTCATGCAGCGGTGGTCATAACAGTGTTAAGAGAGAGGGGCAATTACATGACATGAATATAGGTGTTGTTTGGTATAATCTTTCTCCTCCCACTCTATAGATCTCTCACATTCACCTAGTTTCCTTGATGGTCGTATCATTAATAAAATTTGTTTATTATGTTTATTTGAATTTTTTGATATTTAAATACAAAATTTAAATAATCCGACGCAAGCCGAGCTCAAGCTTGAGTACTCAGCTCGACCACAACAAAACTTTTTGAGCTGAGCTCGAGATACTCACCTTGGTGAGCCAAGCTTGGACACTAAATGGGGCTCGTGTCAAGATCAAATTCAGCAAAAAATTTAACCAACCAAGCTTGGATCGACAAGCACTACCCACCCAATCCAAGCACTATCCGCTCAAGCTCGGCTCATTTACCCCCTACTTGTGAGAAATGTTTTCTTTTAATCTAGGTACGTACACATTAACTTGAAAACATAGCAAACAAAATCCTAATATAACAAAGTTATAATATGACTTGGTATATATATATATATATGTTGATGTCTGATGGATGAAATGATAATGTTATTATTTTTTAAAAAATTTCAAAAATTAATTAAGTTGAATATTTTTCGACCACCACTGTGTTCTTGTACCAGTTCCTCAGCCCTGTGCTGTCCAACAAACAGCAGCAACACAATCAACAAGTACCTCACCGCCATTCTTGTTGGTCTGCGCGGTTTGTCTTGCTTCTTTTCTACCTTCACAGACAGCAACGTTGGAGATGACAGTAAAACACACTACGGGATTGCAACAAGCAAGGGTCTTTGGCCCTCACCGGAGTCTAAGACCGTGGACTTGCCGACGTATAACTGTATAAGCTTCGGTTTGTCGACTTCGTCCACGCCTTTTTTGCGGTGATTGTGTTTGCGGCTTTGGTGCTTTTGGATGGAAATACGGTGGGGTGCTTCTATCCGGTGACTCAGTCCGGCGAGAAGACTTTGCTCCAGGTGCTGCCGCCTGTTGTTGGTGCGGTTTCTAGTGTGGTTTTCTTCTTGTTCCCTAATAAGCGCCATGGAATCGGATACCCTGCAAATGAGTCTTCAAAGGATTCCAACTCTGGTGGAGCAGTATCCACAACGAAAGCCTAATTAAGGAAGTTTGTGTTTGTGTGTGGTTTTCTTCTTCTTGTGCTATTTTATTCAATTCGATCATGTTTGATTGTCTAAATTAAGGTTTGAGATATATGTGTTTGGTGGCATCAAGTTGTAACTTGTAATTTTACGGGATAAATGCAAAATTGGCCCTTGTGGTTGATATAAATTACAAATCAATCCATGCGGTATAAAAAATAATTTATAAGTCCTCAAGATATGTCAAAATAATAATTTACTCTCTGAAATCAATTTCTGTTGAGGAACTTAACAAAATATGTTACTTTGCCATGTTATATCCAATAAAAACACAATATGTACTATTATTAATTTCGGACATTAAAAATAATAATTATGATTTTTCATATCATTTTTTGACGCCAGCTAGCTAAGATCACATATTAGCCCTCATTCCATATCATATCATTACAGTAAATTAACTTAATATCTTATTTCCCCAAAATGTTGCCTCATAGTCATCTTCATCTTCCTCAACCACTTCACAAAATACGACCATCAAATTCTCGCAAAATACTATCAAATCGTGGCAAAAATATGAAAATGAGGGAAGGTTACACACGAAGTAAAATTTTGGATATAGAATTACGTTAATTTACTGTAGCAATGTGACATGACAAAATAACGGATTCTATTAAGTTATTTAATAAAAATTGATTTTAGAAAGTAAACTGTTATTTTGACTTACACTAAGGACCTATAAATTATTTCAGCCACCCCTCAAGTTTTTATCTTTATTTTTTTCTATTTATGTTTGGTACGTACTGCGGAGTGCATATGGCCTTTGGGGTGATTTAACCACCCTACACTTTTACTCTCACACTATTCAAAAGGATCGGAACCCTAACACCCAGCCTCTCTTCTTCTTTTTCTTTGTGTTGTTGTAGAATAAAAAAAGAGAGAAAAGAACACACATATGTCAAACCCTTTTATTTTGTTTTTAATTATACATATATTTATTGAACATCAAGCGGATCCACTTGTTACAAGGGATAAATTAGATTAAAAGTTACAATTTGAACAGCAAAAACTATATATATATATGTCAAACCTGTGCAACAAGCCCCCCTTCCTTAGATTCTCCGGTCAACGGTATTTCTGAACCGGAGACGTTGCATTTCTGTGATGAAGACATGGTTGAAGGGTATCCAATTCCATGTCGCTTGCAAGGGTACAAGGGTATAAGCACGCTACAAACGGCACCGACAACTGCCGGCACGACCGAGAGCAGAGTCTTATGAGTTGACTCAGTCACTGGATAGAAGCACTTTACAGTATTTGTGTCCAAAAGCACCACTGCTCCGAACACTATCACCGCCAAAATAGCATGGACAAAGTCTGCAAACCCAATCTTTTCCGCCACGCGGTTCACCTTCCCAGGCGGTTTTGTGATGCCCGGCTCAGGCGCTGGCGGAGGCTCTGTCGGGAGCGAGGGCCAAAGACCACCCTTGCGGGTTACAAACCCATAGTAGAGTTTGTTTTGAACGACACAACTGTCGGTAAATGTAGAAAAGAAGCAAGACAAACCGCAGCAGCCGACAAGAAAGGCGGTGAGATACTTGTTGTAGCATTGGCACTGCCCATAGTTGGACAGGATGGGGCTGCAGAACTGGAACAGAAACACCGTGCCAGTGGGAAGGAGCTTGATGATGTCGCCAAGCCCCGCCGGCAATGCTGCAGCCATGAAGAATATTGTTTTCCAATTATGCAATGCAACCTACCATTTATTTATAGTAGTCGATCTTATTATTATAGCCTTTTTTTGACGAAAAATATGAAAGAGAAATGAAGTATTGGATGCGGTGATCGATTTGGTTTCAATCCTCCACCTCTCAAGTCACTCACGTGGATCCGTTAATATGGTTTGTTTTCTTCCTTGTGCAAGTGTTGACTGGCTGGTTTAACCAACTTTGCAATAATGGCTGACTTTTCCTCTGTGCGACCTTCGCCACAAATGCGCATAAACCTTGAGCTCTTGTCCTTAATTCTACAGCAATAGCCGCCGCTCTCTTTCTTTGAACAGTTAACCGCACTGACGAGGGAATACTTAACGACGAATGGATTAGGATCCTGGATAATATTTATGATGGTCAAGAAGTAAAAAGATAATAATATTTGTTTACTATAACTACCTGGATATTATCCGGTTCAAATGAATTGAAAAAAATTCTGCTCTCGCTCCAACACAAAATTCTCTTTTGTTTTTGTTGATGAGGAGATATTGATTGTCTCATTAAATGCTGAAACATGACTTATTTCAAATGCTTAAGTAAGATGAACAGATGAGATTTATGAATTTGAGAATCTCAAATTTGAAAAGAATTCTATGGGATCTCAGTCCCTCACGCCAACATTGGACCAAACAATCTAACCATGACCATCCTAACTAGGAACCCCAACCTCTCCTATATATATATATATATATATATATATAAAACAAAATTCTCTTTTGTTTTTGTTGATGAGGATATATTGATTGTTTCATTAAATGTTGAAGTATGACTTATTTTAAACGCTTAAATGAGATGAACGGATGAGATTTATGAATTTGAGAATCTCAAATTTGAAGAGAATTCTATGGGATCTCAATCCCTCATGCTAACCCTAGACCAAACAATCTAACCATGACCATTCTAGCTAGGAACCCCAACCTCTCCTATAAATATAACTAATATAAATATATATATAACGAGAATAACTTCTATGTGGATGGTGCACAAAACCCCTCTTTTGTGCCCACCATTCATAACTTGACACATCAGCATGAAACACAAAAAAAAAAAAAAAAAAAAAAATGAAACCACACCAGATTATACTAAGAAATTTTTTTTTAAAAAAAAAATTAATTAATTTGTTTTAAAAAAAAAAAAAAAATTGAAGGGGTGGTTGGTTGGCCACTCCCTCTCCCACTTGGGGTGGTCGGCAGCCACCCGAAATGAAGGTGCCCAGATCTAGCTAGGTGGCTGCGTGGGTCAACCCCAGGCCATGGGGTGGCCAACAAGCCACCCCATGGCCATCTCTACTTCAATGGTGTCAAACCCTAAGGTTTTCTTCGACATGGAGATCGTCTCCAAGCCCACTGGCCAGATCGTGATGGAGCTCTATGCGGAGACCACTCCCCACACAGCCAAGAACTTTCGTGCCCTCTACACCAGTGAGAAGGAAACTGGTTGCTCAATCACAAATAGATCTTCTTCTTCTTTTTTTTGACATGTCCACACAAGAGAAGGGGGAGGGGGATTCGAACTTGTGACCTCCGTTTCATTAGGCGTGGTTTACAGTCAATTGAGCTACCCCTTGGGGACGTCACAAATAGATCTTAGTTCTTCATCTATACCGCCAAGACCGAGTGGCTCGACGACAAGCATGTGGGCCTGGACATCATGAAGGTGATTGAGAAGGGCGAGTCCAGCTCCAGCAGGACCGCCAAGCCCGTGGTAGTTGCCAGCCACCCCCATGGCCTAGATTTGATGGCTTGCGCAGGCTACCCCAACCCATGGAATGGCTCGCCGGCCACCCAATGGCCTAGATGGTGGCTCGCACGGGCCACCCCAATTGGCAGCCACCACCTTGGCCATGGGGTGGCTAGGTGGCCACCCCCATGAGCTGGGGCCGGCAGCAAGCCACCCCACTCCCTTTGAGGTGGCTGGCGTTTAAAAATAAAATAAAATAGTTCGTTTTTTAAATTTTTTTGTTTATATTTAGTATGAAGTGTGGTTGTCTTTTCTTTCTTTTTAAGTGTAAGCTTAATATAATGGGATGAGGTTTCAACTCTGAATTGGTGGTACAAAAGTCAAGAATGATGATGCACTCATATAATATAGTGGACAGTGGAGTGATTACCATTTCCCACGGGTGGGTGGTAGTGGGGTTGCTTGACGCGACCCAGCCTTTCTAGTGCTAGCTAGGGTGCAATCATGGGGAGAACGTGAGGGTGGCCCGGGTGGGTTCGCCACCATCACCCACATAATGGATTTTTCCTTACCTGACCTGGGGGTTTTGCAGTCATTTTCTTTAAAAAATTATTTGCCCTCACCAATTTCCAATTCTAATGAATTAATTAATATGTAATTAATCTGTGACAAACCAAAACACCCTTATACCGAGAGAGAGAGTCGACTCACAGTGAGTTTCGTGGCATTTTACAAATATCCTTGATGTAAGTGGACCTTATAAATGCATACAAATATCCTTTTTTTTTCTTTTTTCATGTGGAACTCCCTTTTCCTATATATATATATATATATATATATATATATATGTAAGGCAAAAGACCAAAAGTATTGTAAGAAGCAGTTAATTTTGAAAACCATTTTTCTTTTTTTTCAAAGAGATGATTGGTGTTAATAATTTATTCATAATCTCTTACAATTTCAATAAATCAACGATTAAATTTGTGTAGTTTATCGTTAACTTTTTTGGAGATCCACATAAGTCCACCAATTTAATGGTTGATTTGTAAGATGATATGTTAAAAATATGTGCAAAATATTCCATTGACTTATGTATGGTTGATTTATAAGATAATATGAGAAAAATATGTACAAAATATTGATACAAATCATTTCTCTTTTTGGCAAAAAGTTCTAATAAACATGAAAAGCACACCCACTATTTGCCACTTTTGAAAACCAAATCGGCTTTTTGATAATGACCAGATTAGTATTTAACCCTAATTAGTTAATTACCATCAAATATTACAATTTTACTTGGCAATTAAGCTTCATATTACAATTCTTTACCATCAACTCTTATTAATTAATAATTTCATATATCCTACAAATTAATAATAAAGTAGTTTGTGAAGCAAAATGTATTATATATTTACACTTGCGATAATTAAAGACTAGCTAGCTAGGGCTTTAGCAGCCAAATACCTCTTGAATAACACTGGCTTGTGATTCTTACAACCTTTTTTTTAATCTTCCTGGGTTGCCTAAAGGCAATCCCTTGAGCACTCTCCCCTACTTTCTTCATTTCAACCTTTACAATGTGGTGATCAGAAGTTCCTTTTGATGAAATCACAGAGTATGAACCTGGAACATACTTGTACGATGAATCTGATGATGCCAATATGTAATCCACTCGGGTTCCATACTTGCATGTCCCCTGAACATCTGTTCTACCAAAAATCCACAATCACGAAAAATTCTTTCGGAAAAGAATACAGATAGAGTTGAAGGCCGGAACAATCTATAACGTTGTCATGTTTTTTAATAGCACGTGAGAAGTACATGTTTTTTAATAGAAACCGAGACAAAAGTCACTCACTTTGGCCTTTGGCAAGGATGACCACCGGCTCACATTCCCCTGCAAAGTCCTTTGCATCTTTATAGCCTTTCCCCTTCAAAAACTTCATCCCCTCCACCTTTGGCGTAGGCTTTCCTATCTTCTCATAATACTGCTTTTTTCATATATTGGATTAGTATCAGACAACAATGACACACTGCAACTTATGTAGATTGTCTCAGAGTATCAGACATTTAAAGAAGAGCCAGTAAATGTAGCGAAGCGTTACCTTGACAATGTCTGTCCATCTCTCTGATGAGTAATCTGATACATCGAGAGAATTCAGTCCCCCTGCCAGTATGTGGGGGCGATCAGTTGATTGAATTATTGCGTTCATCTGCTTCATCCTCCAGTTCTCATCCAAATGATCAAGTTGGGTGCAGTAGAAGTCAATTTCTCCAGTCCATGGCACTTCAATTGTCACCTTTAGTAAGTTCCTGAATTCAACATTATACATAATAGAGTTAGAAGGTTCACTGCAATTGTGCCAACACCTTTCCAGTTATAAATTACTTGTTTTTGTTTCGACTTAAAATGGTTTTTAAAAAATGTTTTTCCTATTTTTCGGTGTTTGAAAAATTGTAGTCAAACCGAAAACATTTTCGGTTGATTTGGAAAACCTTCTTTAGTTTTCATAAAACAGTTTCTCTTTTTTAAAACCGTAAATTATTTTTTAAGATTAATTAAGCTTCTCCTTCTAGCATGCATTTTTTATTGCAGTTCATTTTCCGCCGTTGCTAGAGGTCGCCAGCAACCGCCAGAAGTTGTTGGAATCCGCAGCCGGAGTTTACCGGAATCCACCACCGATGGAGGTTGTCTAGGAGGGAAATCAATGACGGAGGGAGAGGGGACCGGCTTGAGCCATGGTCCCCCTCCAAAATAAAGGAAAATATATATATATATATTTGGCCCCCTTCCAAAAAAATTTTGGCCCTATTTTCAGATTTTATGGCCATATCCAATAAAAAAATTTGGCCCTATTTTTTATTTTTTTGGGCTATACCCATTAAGTTTTTATTTTTATTTTTGGCCCTTACTTTCAAATGCTCACTTTTTTGGCCTTTTCATAAAAAACAACAAAAATAATTTTTTTTAATAAAAAAATTCTTAAGAACCAATTTTTTGTTTTACTAGCCCCCTCTCATAAAATTTTCTGGCTCCGTCCCCGAGAGAAATGCATAATATTTTGCTTTGAATCAAACGAAGCCTTAAACGAGGAGTTGGGTTTTGCATTTAAGATTCTTGCTCTATTCACATAGTAGTTGTTCCTTCTCCAATCTGATTCTGTTCACAACGGGTGCATATAGGAAGCTCATATTTTGATATTACAAGACTGTTTTGGCAATAACCTTGTTTCTCAGATATGCCAATAGTTTTAGGACAACTTTTAGATTCATGATTTTTATGCCTTTCTGTTCTAGGAAAACCAAGTACAACATGCCATAATTATAATAAAAACAGTATAGTAATATAACTTCCAAATAAAGTCAGTCTGCAGAAGGAAAAGTACCTGAAATCATCATCATTTGCAATCTTCTGGACTTGCCACCTCTTAATTGGCCATTTTGACAGGACAGCATTACCATATTCTGGAGCCCAGCTCTCAGCAAAGACATATTTCATCCCCAAGGCAGCTGCCAAATCAGATAGAGGCCCCATGCCTTTCCCTTCCTCTGCCTTCACATCTTGCAAGGCCAATATATCAGCATCCACCTCTCTGAGTACTTCCAGGATGGTTCTGCCGCTTCCCATGTAATCATCACTTTGACTGATAATCATACTGGAAGGAAAGCACACAGGAGACCTCACTGGAACCCCACTTCTTTGGACTCTTCTAGAAGTCATGTGTGATGATTCCTCTTCCTCATCATCTTCCATAGAACTAAGCAGCTTAGTATTTGCCAATGAGATCTCATTATCAGGAAGATTGATGGAAACCTTTAACTTAAATCTTGCAAGCGTCTTTTGCCTAAAGACATGTTCAGGACTACTCAGCGTTGCACGTATGGGAGATTGCTTCAATATACTCCTGGGACGAGTATTCATATAATCTTCCTCTTCACGATTAACAGTAGCTCGTTTTTCAGCCTTTGGAACAGCAGGTGCCAGAGAGAACATGGCAACGTTGAATGTGGCAGCGCGAATCGGCCTTTCCGAATGACCCAATTGGCCATTTACACGAATTGTAGATTTATTGGCGCCCGGTTTCTCTTGAGACTGAAGTTTAGAGTTCAATTTTCCAAGCCTCTTGATGATAACTTTTGGCCTGGGGCGCTTCCATATCAGGCGGCGGATCCTTGAGCAGAAGCGCCGGAATTTCCTTCTGAAGAGGCTTAACAAGTAAGATGATTGACCATTGCAAAAATTCTCAGGCACCATTATTGGTTTAATAAGGAAGGTCTAGCAGTCCTTCACTCTAATTACTTGAGACCAAGGGAAGTCATGTGAAAACATAGAGGATAGAGATAGAGTTAACATGAAATACTACGTTCCCGGTGAAAAAGCCAAATGTTGATGGAGAGAGAAAAACGAAATGGACAAAGAAAGATTCCAACTGCTCCAAGTGATGTGGTCGTTGACAATGGCTTGTGTTGTTGAGCTTCTTTTTCTAACACACCCAACTACCTCCATAATCAGTGAAATTATGTTGGACGAGTTCTGAAAGCAATCTTAGACAATCACGAGCAGGAAATTAGCGGTCTCAAGAAAATTCTTAAAAGGTTGAATACGTATTAAAGCGTGAATTCGATTCTCCGCAATAAAGAGTCAGTCACACAAGCTTAATTATTATTATCTATTTTGGTAAAGTAATCATAGTTGATCGCCCATTCTCGACTTTTTTAGTTTAAAAATAAATAAAAAAATTAAAAAAAAAAAAAGAGAAACTTCACTTTGGCCTTCTGAACTTCTACGCGATTTTACAAACCCCCCCTCAAACTTTAAAATCTCACTTTGGATCCCTGAACTTTCAATTACTCTCAATATAGATCTCTCTATCAGATTTTAAACGTTACATGACATTTATACCTCCAACTTTCGTATAAAATTCTAACTTCCAAAATGTTTTTTATTTTAAAAAAAAAAACAAAAATTATAAATATTTTGATCTTTTTTTGTATTTTTAACAGCTAAAATTAATGGAAAGATTTTAATTGAAAGCAATTCAAAGTTTAGGAGGTCAAAGTGAAATTAAAAAAAAAAAAAAAAATTGTAGCTTTAATGAACCTTTCTGAAGTAGGTCTAAAGTCTAATAGAATCCTGAAACATTTCATTACAACTTCGATGAAAATAAAACTGTTCCATATATAGTGCTATTAAATGTTTGACTGCCTCTGTTTTGGTAAGTTGATAGATATTTGGTGTCATCTGGTGAGTTGGTTGCAGACTCTGACGTTAATTGCCGTCTTCAAGAAAGTAATGACATCTAAGAGTTGATTTTTGGGTCTGCTAACTTTTCTATCGGCTTGGACGCTTGTGGATGTAACGTAAAATAAGTCAACAGGTAGGTGGAGACTGGAGAGAAAGAGAGACAGAGACAGAGAGGATTGAATCATCAAATAATTTCTCAGAATTACCAGTAAGAAAATGAAAAGAATAATATCTTCCGTGTCACTCATGGGAATTGCATCAAATTCTCACCATAACTTGCAACACATCCCTTTTATCAAGAAGCTTCTCTCAATCGGTTAACTTCTTACAACAACAATTTCCTCTAGTAATGGACGTCTCAAGGCACTTGCTTATGCAGGAGCTGTTTGTTTCTCTTCACAACAGTCGAGCCAATGCAGACCCACAACCCACTGTTCTCAATGCTTTACGATGCAAATCACATCAAATAGTTAACTCCCTTCAATCAATCAATCATTGCCAAACAAGGCATCCAGAAGGTTAGAGGCAGAGTTAGAGGCTGAATTGCTACTTCCACTCTCATCAAAGAAACCATAAGAAGCATTTTCCCTCCTAGATTTGCGCTCTTCAATTACGGCATCATCTGTTTCTGAACAGTAATTTCGTCTCATCTGTCGTACAGGTCTCTCAGCCACAACAAACTTGCTCCCATCACGGCTTCTCTCGGGGAAGCCTGCCCAAACTGAAGATAACCAACAATGAGAAGTTGGTCAAGTTCTGATTACAATAATGATATACTAAGTTTTTTTTTTTGTTTTCAATCAAAAGTAAATGAGACTCAAATAGATGTCTCAAGAACACTTGTATGCAGTGCAAATTGGCTCACTTGATTGAAATGCGAAGCCCTCCTCTCCAGGGTGGAACTAGAATTTCAGGTTTGAGGGGACAAAACATTAAAAAAAAAAAAAAAAACTTGGGGAGAGCGATTAAAAGTTTTTTTTTTTAGAAGAATTTGTATAGGTTTTTTTAAAAAAAAAAAAAAAAAAAAAAAAAGAGAATATTCCCCAAGCTCTATTGTGGTTCCGCACCTGCTCATTTGAATGCAAAGTAATTTGTCTCTTCCTTCTTTACACAAGATAAGATTCAATTCTCTACTTAAATTTTACCTGTAACCAATATATAGTAATTCATGTCAACAACACCTTCTACCGTCATTATGGGAGGAGGAGGTGCCATTTGAGTTAAAGCTCAATGGTTATCTATGATGCTTATACAATGAACAGCATGTAAGTAGAAACCCTAAAAGGTGCTACTTATTCAATAAGGACTTCGATGATGTTCAAGCAAATTACCTCCAAAATGATGCAATACAATAGAAGCCGCTATTGTAACATTCAGCGAAGCAGTACCACACCCATACTGCGGGATATAAACAAAAAAATCGCATATCTCACATTCTTTAGCAGAAAGGCCTGTTCCCTATAAAGACAAAGCATCAAACAACATAGCCTAACAACAGGTAAACCCAAATGATCACAAACTACATTGCAGTTTCTTCTTCTGCAGAGCTTTAGTGCAATACAGAAAAATGCCAACGCAACCCTCAGTGGCACTTCTAACTTATCACCAAGTTGGTACCGTGGGTAACTGATTGAATACACGAGCCCAACCCAAACTTGTAATGTTTAAATTTGATTCATCCAAATATTCAAAAGGAAAGCTTCTATCCACTATATTACATATCTCAACTCAATTTGATGCTAAAAACCTACAGCAATAAACTATCAAGTGTTTTGCAGCAGAAGAAAGATATCAAGGAATTAATGCACAGACTGCAAACAGATGTTGTCAAATTATCCTCACCTCAACAACATGATTACTAAACAATTGAATTGACTCAGTACATTGTCATTGAAATAATAAACCATACGATTCAGGAATTCATACTTGAATGGAAATTCCATCAAGAAACAGAAAATTAATTGATATCTCCCAAATTCCTAAATTACCAGTAGAACAAGAAAATTCATGCTAAACACATATAACTATCAAAAACCCAAATATGGGTGCTCAAATAGAAGTAGTTCGATCAGTATGCATGAATTATAGTGATGTCATACCTCGTTTCCGAGTAGAAAAGCGGTGCTTTTCTTGAAAGGATGCTGATTGACAGCCATAGCAGTGTCCGTGATCTCCACCCCACAAATATCACAATCTTTATCCTGAAACAGAAGCACCGAGTTAACGCATTTGCATTCCAAACCCAAAAGAACCAAAACAAAGACTTTTTAAATAGAACCCCCACAATATCACAATCATTCTTCTGAAACACAAAAACCCCAGTTCAAGATTTTACATTCCAAACCGAAAAGAACCGACTTTTTAATCTAAGAACCCGCAGATATCACAATCTTTCTCGTGAAACACAGACACCCAGTTCAAGGTTTTACATTCCAAACCCAAAAGAACCAAAACAAAGACATTTTGCAATTAATCGGACCTTGAGGAATAGGCGGGCGTCAGAGAGGGAGTGGAAGTGGCGGAAGCGGAGGTGGGAGGTGGAACCGTGGCTTCCAAAGGTGTTTAAATCCCGGCGGCCGACCAGTATTAGTTCGGAGACGCCGAAGGCCGTGGCGCTCCGAGCCAGTGTGCCCACGTTGTGCCGTTTCGCTATGTTGTGCACCACCACGTAGCACTCAACGGTCATTTTTCTTGGTAGAATGATCTTTGTGAGAGTGAAGGAGAGAGCTGAGAGTTGTAGGGTTTTTTTATTATGCTTTTGACGCTCTATGGAGTCGGGGAGAAAGAGTTCAGGTCTGGCCGCCCACCATGACCCAACTGGAAGGGCAAGTCTTACGTTTGTGCCGTCGAACAAAGGTCGACTTAATATATTTATTGGTATTGAAATTAACGAAAATTATATATATTGCGTCGAGAATGTCGAACTCGACGCAATACGAACAGTCTTTTCCAAGACGCCTTGTGACCTTGTCTGTCGTAATGCTATGCTTTTTTTCCTTTTTCTTTTTTATTTCAACTGTTTAAATTTAATTTTTTTTATTAACAAAAAAATAAAGTAAGTGAAATTAAATTTAAACTGTTACTTACAAAATATAAAAAATAAACTGTAAAAAAAAAAGTACATATTTTGTAGCTTTTGTTACCGCACTTAAGCCCAAAGTCTTAAAAATTACTGACTAAGAAGAGTTGTGTAAGTGTAAAGTAATTTAAGAAGCCCTAGCCTTGAAAAACATCATTTGCATTTTGTTATTCACATGAAGGATAAGAATTCATGTTATTAAGCTGCCCGGATTTCTAATTTAAGGTTGCGAAGGCTTACTTACCTCCAAGACAACTTAGGATGCAAAAGTCAATTGTCCAATTAAAACTTGACAACCACTTCTACTAAAAATTCAGACGGCCTAATCTCAATCATCATTTGAAAGGTTAAAAATATAAAAGAATGCCTCAAAACTTTTAAAGGTATAGCTTTACACTTAATGATGATATGTTTAATGCAATTTCTTCTTATTTTGTTTTATTTATCTTGTCAATGTGAGAGTAAAAATTGGAGTAAATTTGGTCATATAGTGAATGGTATGAAAGTGAGTACGTGATATGAAAGTTAGTATGTGTCATTTGAAGTCTTGGAGAATTAATCATGTAAAGACTCAAGAAAGATGCACGCTCATATTTTAGCTAGAGAGGATTGAGTGTCATAAATAAAATTTGGGTTGAAGAAATTCCCAACTATATCTATGATATTATGGATATCCTATTTGGGTGTAACCATAATAGCACATATTCGCCATGAGCCGCACAGAAGGGACCTAAATAGTGGGAACCGCAGACGCTCCCTCAAGTTTAACTGAGTCATAGCTTGACCTAACCCCACCAGGGTATCAATAGAAATCAAGGTAGCTAATACTAACCAGGCATATGTGGGGATTTTCCATTGCAGAGATTCGAACTCACGCCCTAATACATACCCAACCACTTTGGAGATTTCCTTGGGCCATTGAACCACCACCCTTGATAGCGGCTCTTGTTTGATCATTGTTTAATATGTTTTATCAGTAAAGTGTTCAAATTGTTCCAAAAAAAATGTCTTGTAAAGCATATTGATTGAGATAATCTTTTCATATGCTAAGATAATGCTTATATATTTAGTATAAGACAAATAAAATTGACTTCTTTTGCTTTCCTATGTTTTATTGTGTGGAGAAGGCAAAAAGAAAACACTAATAATTTCAAAAGTGGAACAAAAATTTATATATATTTTCGTCCCTCTCCCCTTTCTTCACTCTTCTCATTGCATTCCATAATCTAAAGAAAGCAATCTTATATATATTTAGTGGATTTACAGGAGACCCAAATATTACATGTACATGCTACAGAGCAGCAAAACCATCTCTATATGTAACTTGTACCAAATCACGAGTTGTTTACAGTTACATATTTCTTTGAAGTATAAAAATAATTTATTTATTCTAAGAGTAATATTTTATTCACAGAGATTTTCCTTTGAATCATCTATTCTGATCCTCTCTTCCCCATAGGAGGATTTGTCCCCTCTTTTTCACTTATATAATGTTCGTATATATAACATTCCTTTTTTCTTTGCCTTCTTATTGTACACAACAATATCATTATTGTGAGTTCCTGTAAATGATATATGTATATACACTGCAGTTACTGCACACAGTCAAGTCATGTGTTGAAGTAGTTTACACTCTCAGACGGCAACTTGAGCAGCTGCAAGCCTAGCAATTGGAACCCTGTAGATAAAATACAAATCAGGACTTTTATTTTTTGGTATTGTGAAAGCAGAGTATAGAAAATTTCAAATTCAGTGCCATGACAAGCCAACCTGAATGGAGAACATGACACATAGTCCAGTCCAGCCTCTGCAAAGAAGGCAACGGAAGAAGGTTCCCCACCATGCTCCCCACATATTCCAACCTGTTTATCAACATCATATTTTTAAGTCTAGAAAAATAAACCATAGAAAAAACTATATCCTCCATGACAATAAGCTGCTAGCACAGCTGTTTGCATGGGATATTCGAAAGGATTTGAGAATTGATTGATATCAGGTTCAATTGATGATAGATGATAGGGCACCATGGAAACATTTCATCTTTCTGCAGTGATGATGCTGCAAGAGGGAGCCCCATCATCCTTTTCAGTTTGGGATACAATCATAAAATGGATGAAGTTAAATCCTCTGGCAACTCAAAATTAAGTAGTCATAAACGGCTAATTGAAGCTATGCATTGCTTGGCATGGTTGCATTAACATGTGTACATACATAGAACATTTGTACATACTTCAACGACACAAGCAGCTCAAAATACAAGGTTACCATATACCTTTAAGCTAGGCCTAGCTGCACGACCCCTTTCAGTGGCAATCTTGATGAGCTGACCGACACCTCTTTGATCAAGAACCTGCAAGCAACAAAATTGGACTATTGAGTCAGGAAATCAATTACAATTTTTCTCCATTCCCTTAAATAGGGAAACTTTTGTTTATGGGGTTTCATATTTGAGGTTTTGAATAAGATGACCTTTGAATTACTTACACCCACTATCTCAAGTTTTGGATTGAAGTAATCCATTAACGCAAATAATTCATGGGAGAAAATCGAGTTATTTGGGCCCTGGAGAATTGACAGGGCGAAATGCTAGTTATCGGATACGGAATATCCATCAAAAGACAAAAACGAATCCGCTATCTGTTTTACTTCAAACTTTGTTTTGTATTGAAAAGCTATTTAGTAGTTATTGTGAATGATCAACTCTTCAATCAGTTGTTAGAATCAATAGGTCTTCAAATCATTCAATGGCTTGGCTATCCACCCTAGCCGAGCCAGAACAGAGAAAAAAATCCCTATTTCATGGCAACATATCTTTCTGGCTAAAGAATGGGATATTCCAATCAGATTGTATACCAGAAAAATAATGCAAGTATGAGCTATCATCTAATGAAGCTCAAGGACTTGCATAAAATAAGACTAACCTCGAATGGATCATTTTGCAGAATGCCTTGGGCTAGGTAAATAGGGAGAAACTTGCCAACATCATCTCTACTGTAACCAAAAGTCATCTGTGTAAGATCATTGGTACCAAAGGAGAAGAACTCTGCTTCCTTTGCAATCTGTAAGCAATGATTAAAGGATACAGGGCATTAATAAGCAATAATGAATGCTACATTCTCATTCTTACATCTGAGTTGCAATTTCTAATGGTTTTCCAAGCTTGTATTCATAAAACATGGAAGGAACAATTCAACTTAGCATACCTCATCTGCAACCAGAGCAGCTCTAGGGATTTCAATCATGGTACCCACCTTATAGATCAAGGAGGAACCCATCTCAGATAACACCTTCTTTGCAACACTTCGTATTAGACTCACTTGATGTCCTAGTTCCTGCCATGAAAGATGTCATTTTTTTTTTCTCAGAAGATGGAATTTTGTGTGTTTTATCCCTTAAAAATATAAAAAGTCCGATCAATTTTGACATTATGACTGTGAGATCAAGATTGGTAGAGAAGCATATCTGAAATGCATGGAGTTTAATCACACAGACTCAGCTTTCTTGTTTCAAGTGACATACAGATATTCTAAAAAGAAAAAGAAATAAAAAAACAAAACAGACTTTGGAATAAGCAATGTACATAGAGTAGCACAAAACAGACTTCGGAATAAGCAATGTACATAGAGTAGCATCTTTCCCTCACTGTAGGCGTAGCAAACGAACCTAACATTGTAGAAGATTAAAAAGAGAAAGGAAGGGACAGATATCATGCCTGAGGTGTTCCAACAAGGGGAACCATTATTTCTGGAAGAACTTTGACACCCTGGTTGCTCATTGAGACAGCAGCCTGAAAGATTGCGAGAGCCTGCATTTCAGTGAGTTCCGGATATGATATCCCTAGCCTGTTGAGAAACAAGCAAAACCCATTTGTGAACAACATGAGATGTTTTCTGTACATTTATTGTATTTTTTAACTTGAAGTTCATGAACCATTGGAATATATAAAATGCTAGCAGCAACTACAGTGTTGAGATTTATTCCATACCCATCCCTTTTTCTGGAACAGTTTGATATGGACTCAAGAGGATAGCAAATTGATTAACCATATCATCAATTAATTACATAGTCAGAAAAGGGATGGGTAGTAACATAATGGAACCGATATAAAAGAAGAAAAGAACAGTAAACTCTCTTTTTTATTAAAAACAACTCGATAGTAAACTTAATAATCTCAATGATGAAATAATGTTCAAGACAAACCTTCTCATATACTAAAAATTCCACCCTAGAAAGAAATCTTAAAATTACTAGAAAAATTCCTTGCTACCACTTGAAATTAGATTGTAACTTGTTAGATTATTTCAATAAAATAAATTATTCCCTCCTTTTCTTGAATTTTCAACTTTTCCTCCATTTGTGTATTTCACTTTGTCCCGCATTGAAAAGTTAGAAGAACTTTTGGTGCTTTATAAAGGATTATCTTTCACCAAGCCTAAATTAACTTTTGGATACACACAGGCCTGTGGCATCACCCAGTGAGAAGCATTGGCTGCGCTTGTGTGCGCATCGCATTGGCGCTTTACGCGCACTTTGCACGTACACATCCATTGCACGAGCCTATCTGATGCTTTTTTTGGAACCTGTACAACTGCAATTCTAACAGTCATATTTTTGTTCGAATTTTGACATTAATAACTGCTTTCCAATAGTCATTTCTTAACAGTCAGTAACTGTTGTTTTCAACAATTAAAAAACTGATATAAAATGATGATTTCAGAAATTCTAACTACTACTTCTCTTTTCTCTTCTTCCTCTCTTCTGTTGTTATTTCTTGTTTGGAATAGTGTTCTGAATTTGCAATCTGCACACTACAATCAGGCTATTGCTAGTTGGCTTGTGGATTGATCATTACTTTGAAGCATGGTCAAGATGAGATGCAGCTGGTGCTCAATTTATCTCATCTTTTTCTTAGTTTAGCATTACAAGATTTAGAGCCCAACATGATGCAAGAGGGACCAAGTATGTGATGTCTGTTAAATAACACCTCTATTGGTTTTTAACTAAGAATCTATCTCCATTGTTTATTCAGAAAACATTAGGTTGTAATATGACAAACGACTAAAACAAGCAAAAATTATAATAGTTGCTATCCGAAAGCTCATAAGGAAGCCACTGAACCTGCAGCCTCGGAAACCAAGCATGGGATTTACTTCTGCTAACTTCTCGATTCTCAAAAAAACTTCATCCTCATTCATGCCAGTCTCTGCAGTTAGTTCACTTACAATATCTTGTACGTCACCTTCTGGAAGAAACTCATGAAGTGGAGGGTCTAATAGTCGGATTGTTACTGGAAGGCCTGAAATTTGACAACTAATATTGAGCAAGTAAAAGCTCAAAAAAAAAAAAGATGCAATAAATTTTCAAATGTAGAATGAGTGCCCAAAATACTGATGGAGTTGTACGTTGCACCACTGGTTTTGTGATTGCAGCTTACAAATTTGTTGTTCCACAAGGTAGAAATTTCTTGTCCTTCAAAAATTTAAATCAACATAAGAGAATAGTACCATCCATTGCTCGGAAAATTCCTTCAAAGTCCGATCTTTGATAAGGTAATAACAAATCCAGTGCAGCCTTCCTCTGTTCTGTTGTAACTGCCATTATCATCTTCCTCACAGCCTTTATCCTCTCATCTGAAGCAAAGAACTGAAACATACCAAAACAGGATAACAGAAAATTTGTAACCTTACTCTACTATATAAAAGGTGACATACCAAGTAAAGCGAAGTTTTTGTTTTTAGTCAATACCGGTGAGCATTTTATTGCGTATGAAATATGCATAGAGGAAAATGCAAAAATATAGAAATGATAAATTGTTTACGTGTCCAAAACAAAAACTTAAGTTCTCATAAGTGGAAAACAATGAACAATGAACCATGCAATTTCTATAGGACTTATTTATATGTAATATGTGTATCCTGTCTGGAAAACAATGAACCATGCAATTTACATGGGACTTCCAATCACCCCAAGGATAAATAAGTCTACAAATCAGTCAAAGATATACAGTGTCTTTTACATGTTATATTGAGGAGGACAATGGTATAAGAAAAATAGTTACCATGTGCTCTGTCCTGCAGAGGCCAATCCCTTCGGCACCATTATTTCTTGCCGTTTGTGCATCTTCAGGTGTGTCAGCATTTGCCATAACCTACTCCAGTTTCACGCCACTAAATTAAATTATAAAATCTTCAACAAGTACTGATACCGTGGTAGCACTTAATAGCAGTTACAGGAAGTGTAGCACCTTGAGACGCCTTATTTTATCAGCCCAAGACATAAAGATCTCCAAGTCACCACTTAAAGCCGGAGGAGAGAGTGGCTGTTTCCCCAATATCACTTCACCTGTTGACCCATTGAGCGAGAGCCACGCTCCTTCCTCAATCACCCTGTCTCCAATCACAACAACCTGCAAAGTTGATAAAGCAACCTTTTTGTTTATTCCCTCTTATATTACTTGACCAAAAAAAAATTGAATATTCCCTCTTGCACTGTAATTATGTCTAGGAGATCAAGTTTAAAAATCCACCTTCTCATTGTCATTTACACGGATATCAGAACAGCCAGAAATACAACACTTTCCCCATCCACGTGCTACAACAGCTGCGTGAGATGTCATGCCACCTCTTGCTGTCAAGATTCCAACAGCTGCATGCATACCACCAACGTCCTCTGGGCTGGTCTCTGTCCTCACCTTCAATTACACAAATCATGTAAAAATTCAGTTCTAAATGATTTGGGAAACTCAAGTTCAAATGCATATACAACATAAGGTATTGTGAGTGCTAACAGAATTGTGAAAAGAGCAACGAAAGTCATAATGATATCTTTTCCTGAAGAACATAATCTGTTCAACCTAACAACATTAATGTTCAATAATCCAACAAATAGCCATATCCTGACGAAGAATCCAGGTTTTGTTGTAGAGAGTTTGTTTCAGTCACATTATAATGAAAGGCTTCAGTGAACAGGATTGCAATTCCATTAGAACCATAACTGAATCATTCCTAGATTAATTTTTCCATCTAGTCGATCAGTAAGCTTATGCATCACAAAGGCTGGATCTATCTAAGACATGAGGAATTCCTCTCTGTTCAGCTCAAAACAAACTAACAGTTCCAAGAAAGTAAAAGAATGATGAAAATGGACATTAATATTAACATACCAAGATGGCACTCTTTCCTTGTGCATGCCATGCTTCAGCATCATCAGCTCCAAATACAACCTGCCCCACTGCAGCTCCTGGTGATGCTGGCAAGCCCTTGGCAACCACTTTGTCTTTGTAAGCAACTGGAGCCTCAAACTAGTCCAACAATATTTCAATGAAGTTAGGAAGACCTTTACATTACACTGTCAATGTGCTCATATGTAGAGAAATTCACAAATGCATACATTACATATGTGCACAGTGCATTATTAGAAAGATATGGGGATCTTCACGAATCACCATTGAGCAAACTAGAAATGATTAGCAGGACAGTGTTGTGTACAGCCATTAGCTTCTAGTTTTCTATCAAAGTCGGTGTTTTAAGCTCCTTCAAAGACAATTAACCAATACCAAATTTTGTTTGTGCTTAAGTTCAAAAAGTCAATTTATCGGCAGATCTATTTGCTATCAGAGCACTCTTGACATATATAAACCTGGGGATGAAGAAGTTGGTCAAGATGCTGTGGCTCCACCATCTTAATTGCAGAGCGCATATCAACAAGGTCTTCGTTAACCATGTCTACAGCTATCTTTACTGCACCTTTACCAGTACGCTTTCCAGAGCGGCACTGCAACATCCATAACCTATTTTCTTGGACTGTGAATTCGATGTCCTGTATTTATCAGAGAGGACCACGTCTTAGTATGTTATTGATGTACAATAGGGATCGCCATAATGTTTGAAAAAATAATATCAGCTAGCAAAATGTTGGCAAAATATGACCGACTTGTATTTCAGACTTTGAGAACATGAAGGCCATTATAATCTCAGAAATTAAGGTCATGAATAGTATAGGGATGAAAAGAATCATCTTTCCAAGGAGATGTAAACTTTTACCATCATATCTTTGTAATGTCGCTCTAAAATTTCACAGTTCTCCACAAGCTCTTTGTAAGCTTCAGGCATGCAACTTTTCATGGTGTCCAAGTCTTCTGGTGTCCTAATTCCAGCAACTACATCTTCTCCCTATTCAAATCCATTCTTCAGCTACACTTACAAAATCATTACAAAGATGAAACTACTGATATTTACATAAAAAAGAGATGATAGAGGCTTAAAGTAAGCTCAAGATGGGAGCAGCTCATAAAACCTGAGCATTGATCAGAAACTCCCCATAGAGCTTCTTCTCACCAGTGCTAGGATTCCTAGTGAACAGAACACCTGTCCCTGAAGTGTTTCCCATGTTTCCGAACACCATGCATTGAATGTTTACTGCGGTGCCCTTTAATCCAGTTATTTGATTGATGCTCCGGTACTTATTGGCCCTTGGGCTATCCCAAGAATCAAAAACTGCTTTAACAGCCAACTGCAATTGCTGTTTCGGATCTGCATATAGATACATGCAAAAGGAGATGAGTTTAAAGTAGGTTATGCACATCCTAGAATGGAAATATATGAACAATCTTATCCAGATTGCCTTATGCACTCTTTGTTTATCAACTTAAATATTTTTCTATGAAAATATGGAAATGTAAAGAAGTCAGTGTTGAACTTGGTACCTGAAGGAAAATTTTCACCCTTAGTTTCAAGATAAACATTCTTGTACTGTTCTACTAGCTCTTTGAGATCAAAGGCCGTTAGCTCGGTGTCAAGTTTAACTCCTTTTGCATTCTTCAACTTTTCTAACTTCTCCTCAAATAGAGAGTGCGGAATTCCCAATACCTCCAATTAAAGGTGACGAGGTTTTAATAATTTTAGTAACAAGAAAAGGCGACTGTACAATTTAATCCATTTAAATACAAAATGAATATTTTAAGTGCACACACAATTATCAACACTTTGCATTACATTTCACTTTGGTAGTTTTAATGTTTCACTGACTTTGCATTGCCCAACAAATTGTAGAAGACAGGAAACTATGCAGAGACTTGAGAAGCACTGCAAACTGAACTCAAGTTAGCATAACGAGCAACATCTAGAAGAAGCACTTACAACATTTCCAAACATGTCTAGAAAACGTCTGTACGAGTCATAAGCAAAGCGCTCTCCACTTTTTGATGCCAAACCAGTAACTACCTCATCATTGAGTCCAAGGTTGAGAACAGTGTCCATCATGCCAGGCATGGAAATCTACATATAAATAGGAGGCAGATCAATTTTTTTTTTTTTTTTTTGGGGTGGGGCGGCTGGAATGGACGCAAATGAGTTCAGGGTACATAATACATAAATAAATAATGTCTAGCTGCTCTATAGTCTATACTCATGTGGGAAAAGGCTTACTGCAGCACCAGAGCGGACTGAGAGGAGGAGGGGCTTAGAAGGGTCACCAAGAGAAGCTCCCATGTCCTTCTCCACAGTCTCCAAGCCTTCCAATATCTCCTCCCATAAACCTTCAGGCAACTTCTTTACATTTTGCTGATACTCTTGGCATGCTTCCGTTGATATGGTAAGTCCTGGTGGTACAGATAACCCAATGCTCGCCATTTCTGCTAGGTTTGCTCCCTTCCCTCCCAACTTCAATAAGACACACATACAAAGCCATCAAATTCAAACTTTTGTCGCTTTTTCTCTCTTGCTTTCCCTCTTCTCTCACATATTTCAATTTATTATAAATTTCTACAGTTATAATTGGATGTACTTGTTCTGCTTAGGAGGAGTCCTTTGGGTAGTGTCTTCAGTATTAGTTGTCATTCAAAAATTAGTTGTGGAATAGAATCCTTTTCATTTCACATTTCAAGTGAAATGGAGATGATCCATTTTACAATCAAAATTTTGTTTTTGTTTTGTTGCATCAAATGGTGTCACCTCATTTAAAATTTTAAATGAGAATAAGGTGGAAACATATACTAAAATAAATCCTCTCTATTTCACCTGATTAATTTTGACTAAGCCTCTAAGTTTATAAATGCTGTAACCATATGCAAATATCATGAGGTTTTAATAAAGAATTATTCCACTCGTGGGGAGAGATTCCAATACTCTGGTTTATGGTGAGACTTCATAGCCACCCTTAGTGAGGAGTAGTGAGACTATTTTTCTCTGAGGATTAACGTTTTTTTTTTTTTCAGTGCAGTAGCCCTTCGCCATGATCTATTAACTTATCTAGACGTCCAAATGCAACATCAAGTATATGATCAAACAGATTCTAGAGAAATAATTAAAAGGTCACGATTCATGTGCTTGTACAAAGATAAATAAAGCCTTACCAAAGACTTCATGCCCTTGTTGCCTTCACTCCTTCCTTTGCCAAAAGTAAATACTCGCTGTGTAAACCCAATGAAAAGACAAATTTAAGGCCTGCAACACTAGATATATAACACGAAGAAATGCTTCTACTAAGACAATTAGCAACCTATCTCCATACACATTTGATAGAGGATACACTCTGAAAATACAAAAAGTAATTAAAGAAACGTCAGTGACTCAAAAACCAGCTCAACCATGGTGACCAAGAGAGAGATAATGATAATACCATCAATAGAAAATTCAAAATCAAACTGACTTGTATCTAAATTTTGATGAATGTAAATTCAAATTTAAACTTTTATAATCTCAAACTATTATAAACCGTAGATATCTCCTCCGGTGGAAGGCAAGCAAGGGGAGAAAATCAAATTTTCAAATATGTTAGTCTCGTTTAATTAGCCATCAAGAAACAAGGATTATTAAAGAATATTTGCCGGTTCTAAAGTATGTTCGAATCTAGCTAGTTGCTGGTGAGCCATAAACCATTTCTTTCGTCATCAAAAGTTGATAACCAACCTGCTCCTCCATGGATATCGATCTATAAGCCCACCTCCACAAACAACTCAATCTAGCTCTCAACTGAACTCTCGCACGTTTTACCACAACAACTCATCACAATTAACCTACCTAAAAGAGCAGGTAAAAAGTGTTAAAAGACAACATTTCCTTCTCTCTTTCCAGCTGCCCACCGCCACGTTCTATTTCTTGCCACCCGGCCCTCTCCTCCAATAGTCACCTCTTTCTTTTCTCCCTCCCCACACGTCTCTCTATCCTATATTTACACGTACGCCGCCCCCACACTTTGTTTTCCCTTGGATAGATATCCAACGTTCTGTCACCGCCATGTATGATCTGCATGCTGAAGATCATACAAGCTGGATGCACGAGGCCTCCTCTTGAGCAGTCACGTAATTAAGTGAGGTGTAGTTGTGAGTGTTTAAATAATCCAAGTGTCCTCGTGAGAGAGAGTTCTTTGAGAGTGTGCATGCTCACTGTTCAGCATATGTAGCTCTTTTTTGTTTTCTTGCTTCATCGAGTTATGTTATCAAACACTATTTTATATATTGTAATTATAAAGTTGCTCATAATAAAAGCATCTTTGTTTTGTCTTTACATGATACACAAGTAGACGAGGGAGATTCAAATTAATGACTTCTGTTTTGTTAGGCATAATTCTAACCAATGGGGTTATCTCTTGAAACATAAAAACATCTTTATTAAATAAATTTAATGTAGTAAAACATATGCTAGATAGTCAAAATGACTCAAATTAATTAAATATAGATAATATTAGCACTTTAAAGCATATGCTAGAGATGCTACAAATTGCGTATTAAATGGAGTGAGGTATAAGTAACTAATTTTTGCCTAATTTTTCTATTTAAAATTTTGGGCCCAATAGCTCAAAACCCAATTTTTGGGCCTCAATTACAACCCCAAGTCCATCTCAACTTTCTTTTTATTCAAAATTTTTTATTTTTTTTTCATGTAAAAGATTGCATTGGGAGGGCCGAGCTGCGGGCTAAACAAGTGGACTTTTGGGCTAGCCCAGCCTGAACCCTCAACCACCACGGTCCCATGGAGGCAACCACCGGGGAACCGAGGGCCTACACCATGTGGCATATATGTGCAACAAAATTAGCCCGTACCTTTTGGGTAGTTGGCGTAGGGTCCGACGGCGACAATGGGGTGAGGATGGCTTGAGCTCGGGGCAGGCGGCGGAGTAGCGGCTCAAATCTCTTGGGCTTTGCGCTCTTTATCCCATTCACGATGACAAACTGTGAGCTGCGGCGGCGCGTGTTCACAGCTTGGCTGATGCGGAGGTTTTCTTTGAGAAGACGAATATTGCGATCCACATGCTTCCCGTTCAACACTCTTTCGCTGCAAGCGTCTGGTGTAGTAGTCCTCACCAGCATGGCTTCTTTCTCCGTTGATCTTAATTGATCACACCTTTTCTCTGCTAATTATGATCAATCACTACTCTGTTGCTTAAATCAAACTATAATTTAATTCATGGTTTAGATTTTTTCTTCTTGTTAATATTAATATATATCATGGATTTTCATATCCAACAGACGGATTTGNGCCTGAACCCTCAACCACCACGGTCCCATGGAGGCAACTACCGGGGAACCGAGGGCCTACACCATGTGGCATATATGTGCAACAAAATTAGCCCGTACCTTTTGGGCAGTTGGCGTAGGGTCCGACGGCGACAATGGGGTGAGGATGGCTTGCGCTCGGGGCAGGCGGCGGAGTAGCGGCTCAAATCTCTTGGGCTTTGCGCTCTTTATCCCATTCACGATGCCAAACTGTGAGCTGCGGCGGCGCGTGTTCACAGCTTGGCTGATGCGGAGGTTTTCTTTGAGAAGATGAATATTGCGATCCACATGCTTCCCGTTCAACACTCTTTCGCTGCAAGCGTCTGGTGTAGTAGTCCTCACCAGCATGGCTTCTTTCTCCGTTGATCTTAATTGATCACACCTTTTCTCTGCTAATTATGATCAATCACTACTCTCTGTTGCTTAAATCAAACTATAATTTAATTCATGGTTTAGATTTTTTCTTCTTGTTAATATTAATATATATCATGGATTTTCATATCCAACAGACGGATTTGCACACACAAAAAGTGCATGAACTCGTGACAACAAAGAGAGAAAGAGGCTCAAGCTTATTAATTTGATCGTGAAATTGTTGAAATAGCAATCATATATATGTTTACGCACCTGAAGTTGCAGAGAGAAACTCTAGCAAACAGAGCAACTGGGTCTGGAGCTCAATTGATTTTCAAAAATAGCAGTTTTTTGTTTTTTTTCGTAATAAATATCACAGAAGAGCCATGAGAGGTGACGTGAGTGGACGAAATTACGGTTATAGCTAGTTCCTAGCCAGTGGAAGCCATCCTTGGAATTATGTACAAGCTAGTGCCCACACTGCCCTTCATCAGTTGATTGAATATCTGCCATGGCTTCTACCTTGGAAAGAAGGGCCATATCAACAAGAAGTTCATGGGTGAGTGAAAAAGACGACTACACGTGGCGTCATTGGGGGGTTTTGTGTACTTTCAAGTTGGTCGGGTCAATTCTTCTTCCCGATAGGCTCATCTTGGCACGCATTTTGACAACCACCGAGGAAGTATCGAGTCTCCATGCAGCTTCGATCGATGTTAACATCAAGAATTCAAAGACGCTTGATTGCTCCTTTCTTTACGTTAATATGTAGGATTAAGAGAATATTAAGAGAACCATAACGTTTCTCTTATCGATTTCTATCTTAGTTTTAAAACTAACATATATAACCATATTCTATCAAAAAAAATGTAATGGTCCGCTATTATACGTCAAAACTTTTAAGCGCCACCATGTCTTCCCCACGCCACGTCATGAATTGTCACATTAGCATTTTTTTTTCTTTTTTTCTTTTTTTTTCTTTTTTTTTTCTTTTTGAGTGACACTGATGTGGCAATAATTGATCAATGACGTGGCATGAAAGACACATGGGGTTGCTGAAAGGCTTTTACATGATACGCCATTACATTTTTGTACGGAATAACTTAAAATAACAAGGGAAAAATTGCATGTACCAATTATAATAATTTTTAAAATCGAGGTGACAATTTCATAAAAGTACAAATCACGGAGACTATTTATTGTAGTGAATAAGAAGAAGAGCCTATTTACTGTTTAAAGTAAAAAATAAAGATTACTATAATAGAGAATTTGTTGTGCTGTGTATAGAAAAGTGAGTAATTAATTAAAGTAAAAATGTATACTTTTTTTAGTAGTTATTTTTTACTACTCCAGCTGAAAATGCTCTTGACTTATGACCTTTGTCTTATTCTTCTTCTTAAATTAACCCTTAAAAAATATCAGACTAACATTAAAAAAAAATAAAAATAGAGATATACTTGTAGAAATGATTCCTAATTATTAATTAATGATATTAGGGAAAGTAATTCTTATGTGGTCGAGGCTTCCGATGAACCCAAAAGCGTTACATGGAGGGCCCGTCACTCTTTGGCGAGAATATAGTTTGAATCCAAAGAAATGGTGCCACGTGGTTCACTTATGCACACAAAATAGGCATATGCAATCCTGCTCTCTCCTTCCTTATCTCAAACTACACATACACTGCAATCACAATAATCTTGACTACATCTCATCACTTAGGTTCGGTTCTTCTTTTGAAAAATGTTTTTTCTATTAATGTTTGGCCGAACCTTGAGCTATAATAATATGGAAATTGACATGTTTTAAAGTTAAGCCTGACCCTATGATTTTGGATCCAGCTTGAGGCACTTTAATCAACAATTACATAATCCCTTACATTTTAAGGCCAAAACAACATTTCTAGCCAGATTTTTAGTGGCATAATGCCAAGGCCTTCACTCAAAGGAGGCATGACATCGGCTCTTACCAACTGCTCTAATTATAGGGGCCAAATTAAGGAAGAAAAAAAAATGATCAAATGGAAGAGTGGGGTGGGGGATGAACAAAAGCATAAACCCTGCAATTTGCAAAGTAAGGCAACTTGATTATCTCAACTATTAAAAATGGGTCATTCGAAAGAATTATTCATTTCAAAGGAGTCCCAAAATCATTATTCAGAACACTCAACTCAATTCTGAAAATAATTACGAACGAGCATAACGAACAGGAATTCGCCGCTGTATGGTGCTCCTACAAGAAGGGCAATCTTTCATCCCCTGTTTCTCATGGAGCTCATTGCATGTTGTACATACCACCTGATGAGCACACGGGAGAAAGACAACAGACATCTCCTCTGAAAGGCACATCACACACTCCCGTTCCCGTTTCACACCTGTCCCAGAGTAGACCTGAAAATCTCTCACTACTTTTGAGATATAAGGGGTCCGGGACTCCTTTTGATCTGGGCCATTTCTGATTTCCATAAGTCTGTTGGCATAACTTCCATCAATGCCCCTTCTGAGTGCAGCAATTTTTGAAGAATCAGTTTTCAGTCTCAATTGGGAGAGTTCTTTTTCAAGCTTCTGAATGTCATCTTTGTATTTCTGCAGATTTTTTTCCGCTTTGGATTTAATCATATTTTCCTTCGATTTTGCTGAAGTTTCAATTTGTTCTCTTTCTTTTCTTATGGAATTGGCTTGCATAAGTAGTTCTTCCTTTGCTTTCTCCTCCTGGTTCCCTCTAGCCTGTGATATATTTCTTTTTGATGAGAAAGGACCCAGCGGTAAACCATAAACACAAGCACCAAGAAAAACTAGGGATGGCACCTTTGGGGAATAAGAAAGCAGTATACTTTCAAAGCTTTAATATAAGTATTCTCTAAAACCCCACATGAACATGCCCTTTTGTTTAACGGCTCATACCATACTACTAATATCATGCTTTCACACTTCTGATATGTGTTTTGAAAAAGGGAAATGTTTCTAATAATACTAAAGAAAATGAAATGGACAAAATCTCAGGAGTTTCAAAACGCATAAAAATGGCACATGTGTGCCTGTGCACAGGCCCATAAACATGTGCCTACTTAAGGTAAAGAAAAGCCCTAAAAGAAAAGTGAATCAGATGTGCTGAAGGTAAATCCACCTACCAAGATGACAAATAAAGAGATAATAAACTTCAAAAAGATTTCACAAGATTTTTCATCCATATTAATAAATAATAAAAAATACACCCACTCTTAATATAAAGAATAATGCTTCAAGTCAATCCAATCCTTGATCAGGAAATGGAATAACCTAAACCTCATATACCTAAGGCAGGCCTTAATAAGAATAATCCTACTATATGTATACTTCTTTGCATTTATTCCCCTTTTTTATCATCACATGCACCTACCTATTTACAGCGCATGCATGAGTACCATCTATACGTGAACCTAAGGTAGTCTGTCTTCTCAAAGCAGTAGGCCAGTGGTGTCCATTGCACTCAATGGAACTGCGAATTGCACAATAACTGCACGTAGGACGATGCTATGGCAAAGAATTTAAGGTCAAACTTGTTAAGCTCCTATGGCAGGTAGCAAATAATTGGATGCTCTTGACCACACCCTTTCATTTCAATACCAGCGCCACAACCACTTTTGACCATTTAAAAGATGCAACAGATAATGCACATCCAACCAGGGCAATATGTTGGCAATGAGAAACCTCTCACTGTTCACATTCACATATTGGTTGGCCTCCACTCTATGCAACTAAAGGCAACAAGAAGCCATTATTACAATATACCAAGTGGGGTATCATTTATCAATTTTTTTTTCATTTTGGTGTTGAGCGTGTGTGTGTGTGTGTGGGAAGGGGGGGGGGATTGGAAAAACTTCTAAAACATACCTCAAATTGCTCCTCGAGATCTTTGGCTTGCTCCAATTCATGGAGCAGTTGTGTTACTTTGCGTATTTCTGTCATGAGTTCTTCTTGGAAGAAGGATTTTTGCTTCTCCCATGACTGAAATTTCATGAGTGTCTTCTTCTCCCTCTTTGATACCTCCTGACAGCTTGCAGCTGACTCAGCAGCACATAATTTAGCAGCTTCCATCTCTTTCCTCAGTACAGCATTCTCCAACTGAAGCTTTTTGACAGCAGAATTGGCACGCTCAACCTGCCCACTAGCCTTGCCCAAAGCATTCTCCATCTCAGATAGCTTCTTCATAGTGTTTTCCTCCAGAGTCTGCTTCTCTTTCTTGAGCCGTTCAACTTCTTCTTTCTCTTGCCTCAGTGTCTTAAGTTCAGCCTTGTCCTTACCCAGTCTACGAGCAGCCTGCATAACTTTCTGATTTGCCCATTCTGTCCACTCCTGGAGCTGATTTTGCAGTTCCCGAACCCTCGGAACCAGTTTCAAAATCATCTCATCCTTCTTGTCCTGGGGAACCCACTGCCCCAGAGATTTATCATATGGTATCCCCGCATAACTACAATTAGGTGGCTCAGCATTGAAGCTGCCAGGCACCAAAGCAGAGTTGCTCTTTGTAGGAAGTGAAAGAGAAAGCTCAGTATCGGCAGCTGATAATGTAGGTGATGTATTAACTGCAGGCAATACAGGGGAAGGACTAACTGCGTGTAATGTGGTGGAGGTATTGGTCTTTGACAATGTAGAAGTGGTATTAACACTTTCCAGGTTAGAAGCTGCAGAAGAAGAAGAAGAGAGTCCAGAGTTGGTTGAAAGACTATGGTTCCCATTGTCTTGGGGCACATCAACTCCCATTGGCTTACTTAATTTTAAGGCAGCATTTTTTAGATTGACAGCGGTAGAGTCTGACACAGATTTTAATTTTTTATCCAAGATTAAACTACTAAAACCACTCAGCTTCCCTCCTCTCGAAGACCCTTTAGATCCATATGTCCGGTAATGTTTCTCCACATGAAGTGACTTCTGTCGGAGCATGTATTCTCTTTTGGTACTACCAGAATGTACCTTTCTACTTCCCCCAAACTTTTCTTCCACTGCAGGAGATTGACAGGTTCCTGCAACATTTATGGATTTATCAACGTTATCTGATGTATTCGAGCCCTCTTTCTCTGATACTAGTCCATTGAGAACAAGGGAACTCTTTGGTTTTGTAGTGTTGGAAGCCACTGCCACAGTGGAAGCCACTGCCACAGTGGAAGCCTCAGACTGAATACTATGAGAACAAATAAATGGTTTAGAAGGATTTGGAAGATTCAATTCCAAACTTTTGGTTTCTGTCTTCAACTGGGGTTGGGTGGAAAGGTAGGAACTCCCACTTGCAGCCCCATCACACACAAAACTGCTCAAGGGGTCTCCTTCCATTGCACAAGCATGTGACACATTCATATCACAAATTAACAAGCACCACATTGCATCCCCGGTGCTGAAGAAAGGCCTAACTTCTCGAAGAACACAAACCAATTCTGCCAGTACATACTTCTCCAGCTGCTTTAAATCCTCAAAATAGTGCTCCCTTGAAGGATCAATCTCTTGGCCACTTCTAAGAAATGCTAAAGCATTATCCACTATGTTTGACACTGTGTCTTTACACCCATAACAAAGGCCAGACCTTAAGATAGCCTTGGTAGCAACTTCTTCAGTGTAACCACAAACAACAATTTTTTTAATTGCACTTTTGAAAATGGCATCCAAATTGCTTAACACAAGTTCTTCAAGCTGAGCTTCTGTAAGATCACTCCAATCAGCATCTCGGAATTCATCTGCCTCTAATTCTTCTCTAGGCCGGCTAGGCCCGACCTCAGATGAGCCTATAGCACTAGACAATCCAAGATCAAGTTTCAAAACATCAGTGTGATCCTGGTTAACAATGCATAGGTCACAGGCACTAGGTTGTCCATGACCTGGGGTGATTTCAAATTTCTCCGCTGAAAATTCATAACTTGGGCATTCAATTTGAGTCGACAAGATAATCTTATTTTGGTCACCTACAGGCGGATCAGCCCGAAATTTCCTCTTATTCCTACTACCCTTTTCTTGGACAGAAACTGAAGGAGACAATTGACAGCTACTACTACTGCAAGGCTTAGCAACCATTGATGCCATTTTCTGCTGCACAAAACAATATCTAATACATTCATCAAGTCTATCTATCATCTATCTTTCAATCTATCAATCCACAATGCAACACTAAATTACCGATTAACCAATACTATCAAACCTATTGGAAACAAAAATAAATATTAAAATTAACATTGATAACAGAGATTCATTATCCCAGCTTATAAGATCAGCTACTTGTAACAAATACAAATGAGACGACTAAAACAGATTATTAGCCATTGCATGCAACAAGGACTAGAAAAACATACCTACAAATTTCAATATCAACAAAACGATAATCAAGGGTTCCGCAGCCGAAAGAGAACCAAAATCAGTCTTCCAAAATTACTACCGATAAACGAAAATTCAATCAATCAATGCGTTCACAACATACCCAGTTGGCAAAAGATTCAAATTCACAGAATCTACATAAATTCCTATACAAATCTAAATTCGAAACCAGCCCATAGATCAACAAAGCATCAATTAAAGTTTCGAGAATTCATATAGCCACTGACAGAATTATTAAAAGATTCCCAA
Organism: Carpinus fangiana; assembly: GCA_006937295.1. NCBI lineage: Eukaryota > Viridiplantae > Streptophyta > Magnoliopsida > Fagales > Betulaceae > Carpinus > Carpinus fangiana. The sequence goes on from CM017326.1 coordinate 26,944,501, forward strand.
CAGAAGTTCCAGAATTTGAGATTTATAATCAGAACAGCGACGATCGAGACGTACCAGATTGGAACTAATGTTCGGGAAATCAAAGTTACCAACAATCTCAGAACATCGGATTATCAGACAGAAGAATTATAGCTCTTTTTTCCTTTATTTTTCCTTTTTATTTTATGCTTAAGAGAATTGAAAGTGTCTCGCTTATATTTTTGGGTTAATGGGTGTTTTTATTTTCAACCTTTTGTATTAACCAGACCAACTAACTATAGTTGGTCAAATATGCTTCCCCCTAACTAACTATAGTTACTAGTTAGTAAAAATGAGTCACCTACTCACTTTTTTATTTTTATTTTCTTTTTTTCATTTGTGATGACTGATGATTAATGCTGGTTTTTTTTTAATTTCCAAAAAAATAAATGAAAATGAGATGATTTTTTTTTTCAAAAGTCATTGATTATAGTACCTACTCTACTGTGGTGNATATTTTTGGGTTAATGGGTGTTTTTATTTTCAACCTTTTGTATTAACCAGACCAACTAACTATAGTTGGTCAAATATGCTTCCCCCTAACTAACTATAGTTACTAGTTAGTAAAAATGAGTCACCTACTCACTTTTTTATTTTTTTTTCTTTTTTTCATTTGTGATGACTGATGATTAATGCTGGTTTTTTTTTAATTTCCAAAAAAATAAATGAAAATGAGATGATTTTTCTTTTTCAAAAGTCATTGATTATAGTACCTACTCTACTGTGGTGCTGATATTTTGTTTTTCAAAACATTTTTTCACATTAAAAAAAAATTAATCAACATAAAAATCACATTAACAAAACATTTCATACTTTTATGTCAAATCTTCAACCAACTATATATATATATATATATATATATTTTATATGTCTACACAAGAGGAGGGTTGAGGAGGATGAGAGGGACGGATCTATAGGGGGACCAGGGACGAGGGATGGGTAGGATGGCCCTGACCACTCCTCAAGTCCTCAAAAAAAAAAAATTACAGGCCATTGACCCTGTCCAAAAAAATTTATATATTGGTCCCTCCACATCGAACTTTCTAGATCCACCCCTAAGGAGGAGGATTCGAACTAGTGACCTTCGCTTCATGATACGTGATCTATAGCCAATTAAGCTACCTCCTGGGAACCTTCAACCAACTATTTGATTAAACAACTATTCAACAAAATAATAACCAAGGTCCAAGTTGAACTTGTTTATAATTAACATGCTGTCTTTTAACTCTAAATACTAGAGAAATATTTAAATGCTAAAATTATGATGATATTGTCATTCGATCGTTATCAAACTGACTGCAATTTTTTTTTTTTTTTTGTTAACGTCCATGAGATCCCTTCATATTATCGTTGGATCATTCTCAATAAAAGTCTATAAAATAAAAATGTATTTAAACTTTTATGGCTTAACTCTCTATTATTATTTTGATAAAAATAATTTATTAAAATAATAAAAATTATAGATTTAGAATACATCAATAGAATCCCAACAAACATATGGGACTTGAATATATATAAACTAATAAAATACCTTATTCTTTTTTTAAGGGAAAAATCATTCCAATTTCGTTAATTGATGAAGAATCACAAGTATAAAGCTCTTATATCACATAGCAGAAGCTTTTATAAAATTATAGTTGAAGCTACAAGATTGCAAGCCATAGATACATACATAATAATTTGACATTTAATATTTATGTATAACATCAATATCCGCTAATACATGATTAATCTTCAATTATAACAACAGACTCAACTTAATGCATAGGTAGCTCATATTTCTCGACCCTATAAGCAGAGTATAAAATACCTATTATGTCATGGTTGAATGGTGCTAACTAAATCATCATAATTTTGTTTATTTTATTTTTTTCCATTTTTTCAACCAAATTGTTTAACCTACCCTAATTAACCTACCATAGCATTAGCAACATGTTGGGTAGAACACTAATGTAATATTGATGTTGCAATTGATACACGCAACTTTCTCTCCATCTTTCTTTCTTTGTTTTTTTTTCAAAAATAGGTAATGAATAATTGAATAAATTGATTATTTACGCAATACAAACACCAAACAACAGCATATCAGCATATGTCAGAAAAAAAAAATATATATATATATATATATATATATATATGGACATGTTTTATAATGATTTTGAAAAGTACTTTTAATATGTTATAAAAGTTATGTAACGTATAGGTCCACATTTAAAAAATGTTTTGATCTATGTTTTGAATTATTAAATAATTTTGGGGAAAATAAAAAAATATTTTCAGAATTGAAGGAGGTCTTAAAATGAAAAAGTAAAAGAAAAGGCGAAGGAAAGTGCGAAAACTAGCGGAAGCCGGAAAATGGAGGAGCAGCCACGGCGACCGAACCTAAGCGAGCGAAAGCAGTCTCTGGTTGAACCACAAGCACAGCAGCAGCCAGCTCTTCATCAGAGCGACGCGGAAGAAGGCAATGAGAACGTGAAGCAGCTCAATGAGTGTTCCTCTATCTACTTGTCATTGCAGGTAATCCAATGCCAACCTCATAAAAAATAAAAAAAGCAATATGGCAGATTCGAATAACCCATTTGATCATATGCGAACCCCATATATATATATATTTTTAGCAATATGACTGATTCGAATAACCCATTTGATCATATAAATTGCAGGACTGTCTTGTTAAAACTGACAGGAATTGGAAATCTTGCCAGATGGGTATGCACTTTAATCTCTATCTCATTCTCTAAATTTTTCTTTGGTTTTATTTTTTGTGTTTGGTAGCTTATACATGTATTCGGGTTTGTGTTTTTCTTTTTCCAAATATTTTACTTTCTAAAAAATGCACAAGAAAGCTTCTTTTTTTTTTGGGGGGGGGGGGGTTGTTAAATTTTATTGTTGAAATTTTTAAGTATTTTGGGTGAATATTGTCGTGAATTCCCATTTGAAAATCTGGGCATTTTGTTGGGTCTCTTTGCTGTATATCCATGAATTTTAATGAAGCACATTTTGAATATGATCAATACTTGAATTTCTTTGTAATTCTATGTTGCTGAAATATTTGGCAGAAGTTCAAGCTTTGAAGGCATGCAATGAAAGAAGGAAGAAAGTGACAAAGGGAAATTAGGGTTTTGCTTAGAAGGGGCTAAACTCTGCAGATTACTATCCTGACCATATGTATGAAGTTTTGGTTTCTGTAGTTGATTGAACAGAAGCATCTCCTATGTTCTGTGTGTTAAAAGTTTTTGTTGATGATTCTTCAACAATATCATCTGGTGATAGATTGCTCTAACCACTTTGTTTTCTCAGAATTACCGACAGTTTGCTAGATTGTAATTCATTTCAAAAGGAAATTTAAAGGAGCAATGAATAGAGCTTGTGGGGATTCAACTTGCCATACTTGAGTATTCATGGTTAATTATTTTTGCTTTCATTTGCTGTGAAAGTGTACCACTTGGCACTTGATCTTTTCAATGAGATCTGAGAAAATAGAGTTTGTTGGAATAAAGGAAGTTCACCAGTTTTGCTTTTTAACTTTTTCATGACAGGAATCCTAATTTCTATTTGGTAATTATTAAAAATTTCATGAATGGGCTTTGTAGGACTTGATTGTTTTGCATTATGATGTTTATGGCTGAGGGATTGCTTTGGGTTAGATACATATGCAACAGGGATCTTGAGGATTTGGATTCTGGTTTTAGTTTACTTCAGTGTGGTTATACTGTGTTGTTGAATCTAATAGGATAAGGAAGAAGACAATAAAGCTAGTTGATGTATAAAAAGAGAAAGAAGACAGAGTTCCTCAAAAGGAATGATAGGTTTTGAGTGTATCATTAGGAGAATATGTTGGAAGACAACTTCCGTGGTGTATATTTCATCCTTTAGGTTGTCACTACCGGTGTGCCATGTAGTCATTGTATAGAAGGTTAGTAGTCATGTAGATGCATTATCTCCCTTCAACTCTTAAGAGCGAAATATAGCAAATGGAAAATTCATGATCACCTCATAGAAACTACAAGATCGCTCCAAGGACGCCTTTGGCATCCAAAGTTGCGAACTGATCGTAGAACCCTATTCAACAGGTGAAACACATTATCTGTTCTAAAGTTGGGCAGTAAGGGTTGGAGAACGGCAATCACTCATTCTTAAAACTAAAGAGTCAATCGTCCAACTTCTTTCAACTCTGGGCCAACAACTTAAGCAACCATTGCATGAATGAAGCAGACCAAATTGAGAACTAGGAAGGTTATTTTGTGTGCCAGAAAAGGATCAACGTCTCCTTCAACATGGGTAAATTGAGTTTTGACCATTTATTTGTGTGGTGCCTTTATGGTGATATTGCGAGGACTTGTTTGTTCCCATTCAGCGAATCATTTTCTTTAATTGCTTATCTTTTTCTGTTTCGTGGACATTTCTTTTCTTTCACAAAGATGGTTGAAAGGCCTGGAGAGATGAAGGCAAACATATTGCCACGATTTCGGTGTAAAAGCTTGGACATGTATGAAAGGAAAAATGCCGTTCCACAAAGAGATTGAGAAGAATTTCATGGTGCAAGCCTAGATGGCCCTTTATTAAAACTACTAACAAAGCCATGTGATAAGAGTCATAAGACAAACAAAAGGTTTTGTTCCTGTGGATCTTTCTGGGAAGCTTGATAAATTACACTAAACAAAAGATTGTACACAAGATGCATGTTCCTGGGAAATCAGAACCTCCAAATACTTCACAGTGAAGGAGCAGAATTTGCAGGAGCAAACTTAATGGAAACACTGTTGACACAGTGGCGTTCATCTGTAGGAGTTTTGAAACCCTCCCCCTTAAAAACATGACCCAAGTGCCCACCACAAGCTGTGCAAGTAATTTCAGTTCTCCTCCCATCTGGGTCCGGCTGCAAAATTGTTCTATCAATCATCAATTCCACTGAAAAATGTTTCATAGCAATGAAAACAACAGTAACTGAGGAACAGACTCACAGTGCGAGTTATGGCTCCAGGGAAACCCTCAAAGAAGGCAGGCCAACCACAGCCAGAGTTAAATTTGGTTGTCGATTTATAAAGTGGTGTTCCACAACCAGCACAGTTGTAAATACCTTCTTCAAAAAACTTATCATATTCCCCAGTGCCTTTCAGCCTGTAAATTATGAAATGTTAGTATAGCAACAGCCCAAACTCATCTAAAGTATAAGACTTTATTGGGTAATTTGGTATGTTAGTATAACAAAAGAACAAACTCATCTAAAACTACATGACTCAAAGGCAATGTGAGGGTGTTTATGAGTAACCACAGGTCTACATTTTCAATTTGTTTATTAAGTCAGCCATGTCTCAGAACAATTATGAAATGCTCAGGTGAATCAAAACCAAGAGCTTAGCACCTGCTCTAGCACATGGTCACATTGGCTCGATCAAAGTATCACATGCAAGATTGAGGGCTGCGACCTTGGATAACAGACTAAAACAAAACACAAATTTGTCAAGGAATAAAGACTGATTGACCAAAAAAACAAAGTTGACTAAGGAGCAATAGCAACCATCAGGAAGCATAGTTACTTTTTTTTTAAAAAAAAAAAAATCTGCATCAGAAACTAAAGGGTAAATTAATTCTTCAAAGCCACAACAGTTCATGTTGCAACTCACACAAAAGTATTTTGCATCATTAGACAACAATTACATCTGGTATGAGAAGCTTGTTACGAACTTAATTATACAACCCAATCAACCTAAAGACCATTAAATCTACAAAGAAAACTATCCAAAAATAAAAGGTTGGCAGAAAACAAGTAATAACGAAATATTGAATCCCCAAAAAAAGGAAGGTTGCCTAAGGAGCAACAACAACCATTTGGAAATAATAGTTCAGAATATTTAATATTTTCAGCATTCTGCATCAGAAACAAAAGGGTAAATTAATTCTTCAAAGCAGCAACAATTCATGTTGCAGCTCACACCCATACGTTTATCAACAAGTACATTTAGTATGACAAGAATGTTGTGGACTATCAGGTGCGTTTGACCCCAAAGCACATTTGAAAAAAATGGCCTCGTGTGGGGCAAAGCGGTTGTGCGTTTAAAAATGTGCAATTCAAAAGGTATAACCACAATTTTACCAAACCCTTAACTGTGTTTTGAAATCGTTATTTTTCAAACAACACGTTTTGAAACCGTTAAACCAAATGGACACTACATCTACAAAGAATCTAAAAACCCTTAAATCTAACCAAAAAAACCAAAGGAGAAAAATCTCACTATAAAATTGACAAAAAAAAAAAAAAAAGAAAGAAAGAAAGATTGTCAAAATAGCAACTGTTCATAACCAACAGCTCTAAATGCTATATTTAGAACATTCTACATCAGAAACAAAAGGATAATTTAATTCTTCAAAGCCATAACAATTCATGTTGTTCTGGCTCACAAGTTCACAACCATATTCCCATCATATGAGAAGACTTTTGCAAACTTACAACTCAACAAAACAAAGGACCCTTATATCTACAAAGAAACGAGGAGAAAATTTTATCTGAAGTTTGAAAAAAAAAAAAAAATTAATTAACTGCAAACAAGTAATAAAGACAGATTGACAAAAAAAAAAGTTTGATTAAGGAGAAATGGCAACCATTTGAGTTCCAATTGCTATATTTTGCATCAGAAACAAAAGGGTAAATTAATTGTTCAAAGCCAAAACAATTCATGTTGCAGCTCACACCCATATGTTTATCATCATCAGCAAACAAGTACATTCAGTATGAGAAGATTGTTGCGACCTTAAGGTGTGTTTGACCCGGCAATTTTGCAAGCCAAAGCGTGTTGAAAATGTAACAAAAAAAAAAAGATTTCAAAGCACTTGCAAGGGGGTTGAACATTGTACATCAGAAACAAAAGGATAATTTAATTCTTCAAAGCCACAACAATTCATGTTGTTCTGGCTCACAAGTTCACAACCATATGCCCATCATATGAGAAGACTTTTGCAAACTTACAACCAACAAAACAAAGGACCCTTACATCTACAAATAAACGAGGAGAAAATTTTATCTGAAGTTTGACAAAAAAAAAAAAAAAAGATTAACTGCAAACAAGAAATAAAGACAGATTGACAAAAAAAAAAGGTTGATTAAGGAGAAACAGCAACCATTCGGATCTAATAGTTGCAATTGCTATATTTTGAACATTCTGCATCAGAAACAAAAGGGTAAATTAATTGTTCAAAGCCCCAACAATTCATGTTGCAGCTCACACCCATATGTTTATCATCATCAGCAAACAACAAGTACATTTAGTATGCAAAGATTGTTGCGACCTTAAGGTGTGTTTGACCCAGCAATTTTGCAAGCCAAAGCGTGTTGAAAATGTACAAAAAATCAAGATTTCAAAGCACTTGCAAAGGGTTGAACATTGTACATCAGAAACAAAAGGATAATTTAATTCTTTAAAGCCACAACAATTCATGTTGTTCTGGCTCACAAGTTCACAACCATATGCCCATCATATGAGAAGACTTTTGCAAACTTACAACTCAACAAAACAAAGGACCCTTATATCTACAAAGAAACAAGGAGAAAATTTTATCTGAAGTTTGAAAAAAAAAAAAAAAAGATTTAACTGCAAACAAGAAATAAATACAGATTGACAAAAAAAAGGTTGATTAAGGAGAAATGGCAACCATTTTGATCTAATAGTTCCAATTGCTATATTTTTAACATTCTGCATCAGAAACAAAAGGGTAAATTAATTGTTCAAAGCCACAACAATTCATGTTGCAGCTCACACCCATATGTTTATCATCATCAGCAAACAAAAAGTACATTTAATATGAGAAGATTGTTGCGAACTTAAGGTGTGTTTGACCCAGCAATTTTGCAAGCCAAAGTGTGTTGAAAATGTAAAAAAAATCACGATTTCAAAGCACTTGCAAGGGGGTTGCGTTTTTAAAAAAATTAGATTTTAAAGGCCGAACCACGATTTTACAAACCGCTTAATTGCATTTTTAAAAATTGTCCACTAAATCTACAAAGAAAACAAGGACCCTTAAATCTACCCAAAAAAAAAAAGAATAGAGAAGAACGAAATAAAGAAGGTTGGCTAAATAGCAATAGCAACCATTTGGAACCAATAGTCCTGAACGCTATATTTTAGACATTCTACATCAGAAACAAAAGGTTAAATTAATTCTTCAAAGCCACAACAATTCATGTTGTGGTTCACAACCATATGCCCATCATATGAGAAGACTTTTGCAAAATACAACACAATAAAACTAAGGACCCTTAGATCTACAAAGAAACGAGGAGAAACGTCTTTCTAGAGTTTGACAAAAAAACGAAGATCAACAGAAAACAAGGAATACGGACAGATTGACATTAAAAAAAAAAAAAAAAGTTGATTAAGGAGAAACAGCAACCATTCGGATCTAATAGTTGCAATTGCTATATTTTGAACATTCTGCATCAGAAACAAAAGGGTAAATTAATTGTTCAAAGCCACAACAATTCATGTTGCAGCTCACACCCATATGTTTATCATCATCAGCAAAAAACATGTACATTAACGGTGCGTTTCACCCCACGATTTCGCAAGCCAAAGTACGTTTGAAAAAAAAAAATGCATGTTTTCAAACTAAAGGTGAGGGGATTATGTTTTTAAAAACGTGCAATTTTAAAAGGCGAACTACCAAACATTTAACTGAATTTTGAAATCATTATTTTTTCAAACCGCACATTTTGAAACCATTAAACCAAATGGAAAGTACATCTACAAAAGATTTTAAGAACCCTTAAATTTACAAAGAATAAGGACCCTTAAATCTTTAAAAAAAAAAAATTAAAAAAAATCTCTCTTATGTTACAGGACCTCAATATTCCCTGATCACACCCTGCAACAGAAACAAATAAAATCAAATTGAATCTCCCAGAAGAGGAAGAAGATGAAAAAGAAGTGATTTCCTAGGTTACAGGACCTCAATAATCCCTAATCACGCCCTGCTACAGAAGCAAATAAAATCAAACTGAATCTCCCAAAATCACTCGCCTAAGATAATAAAAGTAAAAGAAAAATAAAATCTAGTAGTTTCCATAAAAAAAAGTTTGATATTTCCTTGGATTCAAAACAATTCCGGCTCCATTGGATGTTATGTTAGGGAAGTAGTTAGGCGGGTTCAACTTGATTTTATTTTATTTTTTTCCAAAAAAGGGTACCTTTTGGGAAATCAATGCAAATCTACATATTATTGTTTTAACCTGACAAAGTCATCTACAATGCCTATTTTCAATAAAAAGGCATTTTAGCAAAATATAAGCATAAACAAGGCATTTTTTCAAAATTTTTCAAAATATAAGCAATATACACATAAACAATGCACGTAGTATACTTTTTTTTTTTTTACATGTCCACACAAGAGAGGAAGGGGATTCGAACTAGTAACCTCCGCTTCATTAAACGTGGTCCTAGCTGATTGAGCTACCACGTAGCATACATTTACTCAATGAACCATGTTCAATAAAACAAATTTCAGCTCCAAACGCAAAATTAAACCCCCAAAAATAAATCAGTAAATTCATCAGAAGGATGTCCTCGGAAACCGATGACGCGCCCAAAATGCCAAATACCGATTAAAGTAAACTTCTCTTTAACCTCATTCAAACATGAAAAAGAAACAGGAGATCCTTTTTTTTTCAAATAAATAACATTTTAGCAACAACCCAAAATATAAGGCATACATACATTAACAACTCAATCGCATAAATTTGTTCAATTTAACCATGTTCAACAAAAGAAATTTCAGATCTGCACGCAAAATCAGACCAAAAAAACAAAATAAAAATCAGTTAATTCATCAGATCCTATCCTCAGAAACCGATCACACACCCAAAATGCCAAATACCCATCGAAGTAAACCTCTCTTTGATGATATTAAAACATGAAAAATATACAGGAAATTACTCTGTCCCTTTCTGTCGAAGAATCCGAAACTGCTCTGGAGAGAGTATAGCCCTCCAATCCTCCTCTGTTTTCTGAACCGAACCCGGTGCAGCCATTCCCACAACTCTGCTACTAACTGTCTATTGCAGCTTCACGGTCACAAATAAGACTATAATAAATGAAACAAACTAGCCCGTCTGGCGACGGACGGATTCAATGAAAAATAATAATTTTCCTGGGAAAGTGAACTTAGACGGAAAATTGGGACGTGGGGCTCTTGGCGAAGTAGGTCAGAGGAAGAGCTAAAGATCGACGTGGCCCAATTTAAATTCGTATTTCCTTTTGGAGTATAAACCTTTTTTTAAAACAATTTCTGGCCCAATTTAAATTTGTATTTCCTATCAACCTATGGGACTATATTTTATTTTCTGATTTAAGAAATAATAAGTTAGAATTTAGATATAATAATCCAAGTGTTCGGAGCTTATTGGTGCATTAACAAAATAAAATTCTACAACTCCTTTCCCCTGCCTCTCATCTTACTCCCCTCTTATTTCCTCTCCTCTCTTTTCCGGATTTTTTCCTTTTTTCAGTTTTTTTTTTTTTTTTTTTTCGACCAGTCCAATTGATCGGAAAAATAAGAGTTTGGAGTATAGGCTACCTACATATTAGATTGAGTATGTATATAATAGATCTATTCTATAAGTGAAGTTTGAACATGAGTTACAGCGAATGTTTAAGTCATAGAATTTGATTATAAGATTTTTATATTTGTCTGTATGACATTGTAATCTCATATCTTTGACTATGATTTATGTAAAGGTTTTATGCTCTTGATATTTTTTAAATGAATGAATATTGAAAATTTGGAAAAAACTTCACGATGACAAACACTTATTGTACGCAAGGCCAACGAGGAGGTGGGCACTAGGCATGCTATCGGACTGATTCGGACGAAAGGCCAGCAAGGAGGTGGGCATTGGACGTCATTGGCGACGGAAAGCCTTGTTGACGTCTATGAGATTCATTAAGGACTTGAAGTTGAGGGCGTTAGAGTAGTTGTTGCCAGAGATGGCTTGGAGAGAGCGTTGAGAGAGAGAGATACATGTTCCGGCTGGAGGTTGAGGTTGGAGGGGCTGTGTGTGTGCTACTTGACTGCGTGAAGACTAAATAAAATGAAAGTGAAAGTGTGTTGCGTGCGACGAGAGTGTTCGAAGGAAATTAGGTTTTTTTTTTCCTAGGTTAGGTTATTTGCCGATGCGTGCGCGAGTACCTGTTGCCCAAAATTGTTTATGCCCGAAACCCGCCTCACCCCGCATGTTTTTGACAAAATCCAACATGTTTCCGCCAAAAAAAAAAAAAAAATCACCAAATCTGGGCGAATCGAGTCGGGTTTGTGGGTAGGGTGGTTTTTTGCCCACTTCTATCAATGAGCAAATAAATTGTGGGACCACATGTTTAATAGTGAATTTACAAAGAGAAATAATAAAAATCATTATTCATTATATCATTCATCAATATCCTTATAGTGAACGAGTGAATTAACCATCGAGTATTTGAGTTTGTGTATGACCAACACAAGTCAATAAATTCAATAATTTATTAATTGGATTTGCAAAAATATATGGTTGAAAGAATGATGTATATCATACCTTATTTGCAAAATATATGAAAAAAAATGGATGTGTAAAGCTTCTCTTTTATTAGCGTTGAAAACTGTAGCAACACCAAAAACAAAGGATATGCGATGAATTAAAAAAGGAGAAAAAAATCGTTTTTAATATATTTTTTTTTAAAAAAAATGTTATGATCTAAACTAATTTTAAATAGGGTTAAATACTTAATTAGTCTATAGGGTTTAAAAACTTTATTTTTTTCTTTATTAGGGTTTGAAAAGTGATCAAATTAGTCCTTATAATTTTAAAAAGTAACCAAATTAGTAATTTCGTCAGTTGACTGTTAGTTGACTTAACGAACTAACAATTTGACTAATCAGATGTTGACACATGGCCACCTAATTAACTTTTATATTTAAAAAATATATATATATTAAAAAAAAAGAAGAAAAGAGAGAGAAAAAAAAAAACACTTGGGGTGGCCTTGGGCACCCATAGCCATCCCCATGGGCACCAAGGAGAGGCTCGAAGACTAATTTGGGCACCATGGAGCCAATGGGGTGGCCGAAATCACCCCCATGCGCCCAATGGGTTGGTTGAAACCACCCCCAAACCATCATTGGGGGTGGTTTGGCCCCAAACCACCATTACCACCCCCTTGGCTTCGGAATAGGATCCTCTCCATTTCAAATGAAATTGATAATATCCATTTAGTGTAAAATGATGGGTAATATTGTAAATTTAGTCATTCAACTTTAACGTTAAGACAATATTACTCCTTATTTTACACTAAATGGATATTATCCATTTCATTTGAAATGGAGAGGATCCTGTTCCCTTGGGGTGGCTGAGCGACCCCAAGTTTTTGTCTCTTTTTTTCTTTATTTTTGTTTGAAAAAACAAAAATTCCATTATTATTTTTTTTTTAAAAAAAAAATTAATTAGGTGGCCACATGTCAACTTCTAATTGGTCAACATGTCAGTCCGTTAAGTCAACTAATGGTCAACTGACGTAATGACTAATTTGATCACTTTTCAAAACTACGAGGATTAATTTGGTCACTTTTTAAACTCTAGGGAGAAAAAAAATAAGGTTTCCAAACTCTAAGGACTAATGGGGTATTTAACCCTTTTAAATATTTCATTAATATTATGTATTTTAAATCATGTATTAATATATTTTTGTCTTAAGAAGAGGGATTAATTACCTTTTTAATACTTAAGTTTGTACATTTTTTAATACTTAAGCTTCAAATCCTGTTAGTACATGACTTACCGAAAAATATCAATTTAGTACCTACGTTAAGTTTTATTAGCCTAAACTAATGAATTACCACGTATTGTCACATACAAATGCCACAAGTCTTAAAAATAAAATATAAATGTTAACTAAAATAATTTAAAACAATTTAAAAACTATCTAGCACACATATCGGGATGGACATCGTCGATATATTTATCAATTTTTGCTTGATCCACATCTGGTGTCTGTCATTCAAATTATTTAATTAAAAGAATCAAAAACAAATTACCGGATTGTTCTCGTTGAAGTGAAAGTGAGCATTTCAAATAAGTGGTGGAATATCGTTGTAATATCGTACTTAATTATTGTAAGGGATACTGCGTTTCAAAAATTGATAAACACACCTTCGCAATTGAGCTTGTTAGTCCAATCAAGTAGCTCATACTCAGTTTCGCCCATTTTTTTTTTAATAGAAGAACACCTAAAAAAGATCTACAAAAAACAAATAGGAAAGGGATCTTCACCGCAAGCGGTAGAAGAAATAATAAGCGGTAGGAAAGGGATCTTCAACAAGGCTGGATGGAAAAGCTGAAAGAAAAAGTAGTCCTTCATGTCGTAGAAGGGCTGTTTGAGATTACGTTTAAGAGGTTTAAAAATGCTTTTAATATTAAAAAAGTCCGCTTGAACAAAAAAAATAGTCGTTTGGTAAAAAAATTAGAAGCGTTTTTAAGGGTCTCAAAAGCCAAAATGGCTAAAAAATACTTTTGACTTAAAAGCTCTATTTCTCTAATACAATCTCAAACAGACTCTAAATCCTTCGACTTCACCATGTCTATAAAAAATTTTAAAAATAAAAAAATAAAAGGAGCAAATTCACTTTACCCCCTGAAGTTTGAGGTATTTTTCAATTTGAACCTCAATGTTAAAAAATTTGTAATGTACCCCCTTAATGTTTCAAAAATTTGCAATTAACACCATCTACTACTAATTGCTGTGTAAGTACATTGAAATTGCTGGCATAGGAGCACATGAGAGGCATCTGCTCATTTTCTTTTTCACTCTAACACCCACACGACACCCAAAAGGGGGTTCAAATGAAGTTGACGAGAAAAAAATCAAAACATGCAATGGGTTTTAATGATGGATAATTATGTCATTTCACTAGTTACGTTGGGTGCAAAATTGGAAGATGCAACATAAAAATCCTACGTGAAACCCACATGATGTCATTTCCATCTAATTAGATGACAAATAGTAATAGATGGTGTTAATTGCAAATTTTTGAAATATTAGGGGGTACATTGCAAATTTTTAAATATTAGGGTTCAAATTAAAAAATACCTCAAACTTTAGGGGGATAAAATGAATTTTTTAATAATATAAAAAACTAAAAATTTAAATTTTTTATAAAGAAAAAAGAAAAAAGAAAAAAGAAAAAAGAAAATGGGCGGCTTTCCTTTTATATATATATATATTGGTGTTAATGTCACATTTAATAGAATTAGTAACATTTTGTAATGAAATTTGACTCTGAATACAATTTTTTTTTTTGAAATATCTCAAAAACCTTTCATTTTATTATCATACAAGTAATTTGTATAAGCAAATTACAGTAACTAATTATTTATTTTTTATAAAAATATTTTTTATTGTATTTATTCACCCTATTTTTTCTTTTTAAAAAAGTTGTTTGATTTTTTTTATAATTATTTTATTTTTTAAAAGAATATGACTATTATTGGAATATTAAAAAAAAAGTGGCATTTTTTTTTTTAATATATTTTGATAGTTTGATAACTTTGATGGGTTATTTTAGTATATTTGAATATTATGAAGCTCTACCGAAAACGTATGTTAGTTTATAGAACTTTTTTATAATAAATAAGTACTAAACATATATTATATTCTCCATTTCACCCGTGCCTTTACCTAAAAAGAAAAAGAAAAAGAAAAAGAAAAAAAAATTCCAAAACAAAACCGGGAAAGTTAGGGCGAAATGTTTTTGGAACCCGACGTCGTTTTCCTCCTGATTCTCACTCCGTGCCATGTCCCGGGGTATTACGAAGAGAATCAGAATACTCCTCTGGTTTTCCGGAATACCGGAATCCGGAATGCAATAGGATTGGAGGAAGACAAATGGACATAGGATTTGGGAAGGGTTCAGGCCCAAATCAACATACTCAACCAGTCGCAACTACTTTCGGCCTTTCCCCTCGCCCTCCTTCCCGGTCTCCACATACGCCGCCATTTTCCGCTTCGGCCCCTCTGCGATCTCCCAGGTACTCTCTCTCTCTCAGAGGTTGAACTTTTCTGAGCTCCTTTTAGCTGATAGAAAGAGTGTAGGGCGAGAAAGTAATTAGGATGGGTTAATCTACGCCATATCACAGCTCTTTTGGCCTTTATTTATTTTCTTTACTTTTATCAATTTATTTATTTAAAAAAAAATTATTTAGAACTAGTTTTCAGGATATGTGAGCTACGAAACAAAACCCTAGAAGACGTGTTCCCCCCCTAAATGGCGTTACCTCAAACTAATAATTAAGACTTAAATCAGAAAGAATTTATGCAGTTTCTTTTTGATTGCAGGGGCCCAGGAGCTCTAGAGAGAGTGCAGTCACCGCCTTTGGCTTTTGAGCACGCTGGCCGTGCAGTCAAACCTTCTTACCAAGCATCTCCTAGAGTTCTCAGGTACACGTTTTGAACTAAATGCATACGTGTTGGAGTTATTCGTTTATTTATTTAATTTTTTTTTACATGCCCGCATGGGAGGGGATTCAAATTAGTGACTTTTGCTGAGGTGTGGTTCCGAGCCGATTGAACTATCCCCAAGGAGTTATTTTTTTCTATTACCTATCATCGATGATGCACCTGGATATAACTATATATGTTGCAATAATCGTAAATGTATGCTTTAGGATGTGCTTTACGCAAAAGAAGATGAATGGTATTACATATATCCATGAGTTTTCTATACAACTGAAGTTTGAAGACTAACAGACCTAGGCCTTTGGAAATTGATAAGATGAATAATCCAAATTGGGTTCATCAAAAGTACCAAAAGGCTGCAAGATACCTATTCCAAATTACAATACCATTTAAAGTCAACTCCAATTCAGTGCTGTCTTTCGGCATAGCTTTTTTCTTTCCTCAATTCTTATAATTTTGTTTACTGATTTTCTTCTTGCTGTTTCAAAAGTACAGTTGGGTGGTTCTCGAGAAAATATGGGAAAGAAAAGGAATTACTGTTTTGAAATTTTACTATATCCCATTACTTAAAATCGAAGGTTGCAAAAGGAAAAATTGCCTTATTTAACCCAGTTGCAGCTATTTGGTTCAGTTTGGTCGAATTAAACCCCCCCGGCCCCGGGCATCAGGAAAAAACCCCAATCTGAAAGACAAAATCTTTTAAAATCACACGAAAAAAAAAATGGTTTCTCCGCTTTCAAATAAAATGTCTGTAATGGACACAATACGTGGGATATCTGTTGTAGACCTTTCATCCAATTTAAAAAAAGAGATAAAACTATTTATTATAATGAATTTCCTTAATACTTTCTTCATATGCATTTTTGTCGCACAAAATATTTGAATATGTTGAGATAACCTTGTTGAAAAGGTCACGGTACATGTACATATACCTACATTTTCCTATGGTGTAGAAGGAAAATATTAGCACACTTTAATTTGTGGTAAAGATCATATATTTTGCCTTTATATCTGGGATTGAATTACTGTGAGGGCTGGAAACCCCTCTGGTTGGGGCATCTGGATGCATGTTAATATAACACTGGTCTTGTCGTGTTCTGGAAGCTTGTTTGCTTATTGTTCTGTAGTTTAGAAAAAACTTCTGGATTTTCTTTTGATAAGGGGACCTGAATCTGCAGAGTCATGTCCATTAACTTTTGAAACCACCCGCTCTGCGGCAAGTCCTCCTTATTCCTCTGCTGGAGTCCATAAGTAACAATGCATTCAAAATGATAGCTTTTCTACATCATTTGTTTCTTTTGCTAAGATATATCCTTTTAGAATGCCTGCTATTTAGTACTTAAGTTATAGTTTATGTATATTTTTTTTAGAGCTGGCTCATATTTTGAATGAGAAATAACACTGGTCTCTAGTATAAAGGCCAAAGCTTGATCCAAAGTCAAGAAGGTATATTTTTCTCGGGGATGAGAAAGCGGCAAAATGGTACAAGTTTTGAATCCAGAGGCACAAAAGGTGGTGATCAACAAGGATGTAGTGTTCAATGAAATGTCTATGCTAAAGGCTTTCAAGGAAGACTAGAAGAAGGAATCGGAAGGAAGTGACAAGAAGAAACCAGTGGTGCATGTAGTGTTAAGGGAGAATTAAATATTATTGAGAAAAAGAATCTAGCACCAGTGATCAGGAACATCACAACATAGCTAAAGATAGACCCCGACACAACACAAGGCCACCGGTTAGGTTTCGAGGATTTTGTTTCTTATGCATTGGTTTCTAGAAGTAGGGATCCTTCAACATTTTGGGAAGCAATCATTAGTCTTGAGAAGAGTGAATGGATGGAGGCTATGGTTGAGGAAATAGAATCCTTGCACAAGAACAAAACTTGGTAGTTGGTGGAACTTCCCAAGGGAAAGAGAGCAATAGGGTGCAAATGGGCATTCATAAAAAGAAGAAAAAGAAACGGTATCAGAAAAGAAGGGGAAAAGATCAAGGGCTGGTTAATAGCAAAGGGACACTCATGAAAGAAAGGGTTTGATTATGATGAAGTCTTCTCCCTGGTTGTCGAGCACACTTCTATTAGGCTAGTGTTGGATTTAGTCGCTTGTCTGAACGTGGAATTGGAGCAGTTGTATGTAAGGACAACTTTGTTCATGATGATTTGGGAGTGCAAATTTACATGGAATATGCAGAAGGGTTTAGACAATCTGAGATGGAGCACCTTGTTTGTAGATTGAAGAAGTTGCTTTATGGGCTAAAGTAGTCTCCACGACAACGGTACAATTTTTTTTGACTCCTATATGATTCAAATTGGCTAGAACTGCTGCAAGTGTGATTGTTGTGTTTATATTAAGGCTCTTGAAGATGGTTCTCATATTTTTCTGGTGCTTTATGTGGATGTTATGCCAATTGCTGCTAAGAGCATGTGTGAGGTTGACAAGCTGAAATCCTTGTTACATAAGAGCATTCCCATCAAGCTCTCTAAAATTTCTCTAAATTTAACTATGAAAATGTACCTAAAAAAAAAAAATTTAATTAGCCACTTTTCAAAACTACCAAATATCAAACTCTCTAAATATTATTTTTTTATTAATAAATGTAACTGCCGTGAAACTCACTCGCTTTGATTTCATGTGAGAGATTTACCAAAATGCCATCCCAACAATCAAAATTATATTAAAAAAATAAGTTGCTTTTGCTTCAGGTGTCTTTATTTTTGGAGAGGAGTTAACACAAATGTTAAATTTAACTTTGGATAAAGAATTTGATAAATGATTTTTTTTCGTGGATTTTGATAAAAATTTAGAAAAATGTTATATATGAAGAGCTTGATGGGGATGCTCTAAGGAGTTTGATATGAAAGATTTGGGCATTGCTAGAAAGATTTTTGTTATGGAGATTCACAGGACAAGGTGGCCGGAAAATTATGGGTGTCTCAAAAAAATTGTCAAGCAGGTGTTAGAGAAGTTCATTATGGAAAATGCTAAATCAGTAAGTACACTGTTGGCGAATCACTTCAAGCTATCTGTTAGTTAATGCCCAAAGACAGAGGAAGGAATTGAAGATATGTCAAAGGTTCCATATCCTAGTGCAGTGGGATGTTCCATATGCAGGTGATTTGGATAATAGTAGGTCCACTATGGGTTATGTTTTCCCACTAGCAGGAGGGCTGGTTTGTTGGAGATCTATGCAACAATCCTTGGTAGCAATGGCTACTACAAAAGCTTAATAGATGATAGCGGTTGAAGCTGCTGAAGAAGTGTTGTGGTTAAAGGGGCTAGTAGTAGAGCTTGGTATAAAGCAAGGTGGAGTTCAAATGCATTGTGAAAGTCAGAGTGCCATTTACTTGGCAAAGCACCAGGTGCATCGTGTAAGAATAGAACATGATGATGTGAGGTTTCACCAGATAAGGGAGCTGATTGTTATAGGTGAAGTGATATTTGAGAAAATTCACATTTTTTAGAATGCGGCTGATACATTGACAAAGCTTGCTGCCAGTTCAAGCCTTGGTTGGACTATAACTATGTTTCTTGGTGCTAGAAAAGAGACATTCCCCAACCTATTGCTTCATGGTGCTGACATGAGAATTTGACATCTCCTAAGGGGCTGAATATTTGTCAAGGTAGAAATTGTTAGAGATGGTGGCTCATATCCTATGTGAGGAAGTAACACTGGTCTTTAGTATAAAGGGCACATGGGTGGAGTGTAAGCGAATCAAGTACACATGAAGTATACAAGAGAACCCCTAACCCATAGAGAAAGAAGAACATAAATCTAAAAACTCAGAAAAAGTAGAAACATGCGAAGTAGTCCATGCCACTCTCTATGTATACAGTGTATGTAGCACCAACTTCTTCAAATTAAGTAACACTGGTCTTTAGTATAAAGGGCACACAGGTGGAGTGTAAGCGAATCAAATACACATGAAGTATACAAGAGAACCCCTAACCCATAGAGAAAGAAGAACATAAATCTAAAAACTCAGAAAAAGTAGAAACATGCGAAGTAGTCCATGCCACTCTCCATGTATACCGTGCATGTAGCACCAACTTCTTCAAATTAAGCAAACCAGTCTCACGATTTGTCAAAGCTCTGGCATTCTGCTCTTGTCAAAGACACCATATCAAACACAAAGGGGCCATCCTCCATAAATGCAACGCTATAAGGTGTCCAAACTGTCCCCTCCAACTTCCCAAACACTCACTTACACAACAAGGCATAATCCAAGGAACACGAAAAGCTGAAGAATCACACTTCACATCTCTGTTGCAACCTCACCATGAAGTATTAAGTGCCCAATGGATTCTCCACTATTCTTACACGGACAACATCATTCCAGCACAATAATATTCCTCTTACGTAAGTTATCCGAAGTTAAAGATATTTCCTAGAGTCGCTGTCCACATGAAGAAAGGTCACTGGCAAGGGAACCTTAACTTTCCAAATACTCTTCCTGGGAAATGTGGACCGTACATGAATAGACTCACCTGTTACGTAACATCAATTGAAATATTTATAGTATTGTCTGCCAAGTGGTCAGCAGGTTATAAATGCTGTGCTGAACTGATGTGTTAAGGACCCCTGTGACGTATTAATACATCAAGGTGGTTATCCAAGTGCATATTACCGGTTAAGCAGTGTGAAATGTCAACTAGTTATTGTTTGGCTACCATAACCTGCCTAGAACCCGATACAAGCAGTTGTTGGACCAGCAATGTGAGGCCTAGGTGAAGGCTGGTTACTTTTGGTTGTTGTTTTACTTGTTTTGGGTCATTCGGACATGGGAATTCTTATTTTATGCTTTGCGTTTCAGTACAATCATCCATTAGCTCATATAACCTTCCCCACTTGTAATACAAAACTGTGTTGTCGTTTCTCATAATGTCACAGCCTGTTGTATTATAGAATTTCCGATTCATGGCTCAATTCTCTCCCACATTCATCATTTTTCCTCCTTAGGGGTGAAAAAGGCGGTTACGGTTAGCGGTTAATGGCTAAAGCTGCTAACCGCAACTGCCTAGGCGGTTAATAATATTTACTAACCGTCTCCATTAATTGCTAGGCGGTTAACCGCATAAACAGTTAACTGCCCGGTTAGCAGTTAACCCTTTTTTTTTAAATAAAATTTGGGCTTAGCTTAACTCTCCAAGGAAAATTCCACAAGCGTGAACTCACGAGTACTCAAGCTGGGCTAAAAGGCCTGCTAGCTTGCCGTGGGCTGAAAGCCTAAAAGGCTTGCTTATATAAATTTTAAACTTTAATAAACTAACACAGCTAAAAAGCCAGCTAGCTTGCACATAGTTGTGCATTTGCTTCCAGCTAACCCATCCTATTACAGATAATAAATGTTGAGTGGTTGCTTTAGCTGAGCGATTTGGGACAACTAGTTTTGTGGGAGAACTAGGGGGAATTCTGTTCTGCAGAGTGCATGGACTTCACCCCTCTCTGTCTCGTCCAGCCCTCCCTCTCGTCAATGACTCACCCGCTCCCTCAATCTCTCGAAATCCCCTCCTCTTTCTCCCAGCCTCTCTCTCTTTCTCACTTTGTTTCTGTATCTATAAAGGGAATTAAATAGAGAAAGAGAAGAAGATGCAAGAAGGAGAAGAAAGGGGAGTGGGTAATGTCGGCAGGGGGAGGGGAAAAAGAAGGAAGAAAGGAGGTGGGCAGTGGGCTGGCGGTTGCTTCCCCAGATTCTATGTGCTCACCCCTCTCTGTCTCACCTAGCCCTCCCTCTCGTCAATCACTCACCCTCTCCCTCAATCTCTCGAAATCCCCCCCTCTTTCTCCCTGCCTCTCTCTCTTTCTCACTCTGTTTCTGTATTTGTAAAGGGAATTAAATAGAGAAAGAGAAGAAGATGGAAGAAGGAGAAGAAAAGGGGAGTGGGTAGCGTCGGTAGGGGAAGGGGAAAAAGAAGTAAGAGAGGAGGTGGGCAGTGGAAAAAGAAGAAGAAGAAAAGTACCGTGGGCGGGGATCGAACCCCTGTCACCATATGATAGAAGGGAATACTTACCACTATACTAAAATGACTTATTGTTATGTATCACATAATATATATATACATATATTTTAAAAAGGTGGTTAGCGGTTTTTAAAAACCCAATAACCGCTAACCGCTAGGTGGTTAATGGTTTTTACTAACCCCTTTTAAAAGTGGTTAGTGGTTAATGCGGTTAGCGGTCAAAGCGGTTATAAAAGCGGTTAGCAGTTCTAAACTTTCACCCCTACTCCTCCTAGTTGTTGACATGCAAATATCTTTCTCTAAATATTATGAAGTCCAAATTCATCAAAGGTCTTCTGCTTCACTTCTTGCTTCATATACTTCTTTAACTAGCATTATAGTCAAGGTTGCCCAATCTCAAAACCCAAAAAAGAATCAGATCACCTCCTTCATTGTCATTCCAATAGTGATATTGCCAGGTAGCTAGTCAAGATGTTCTAAAGTTATGTTCTCCATGCCTTATTCAGCATTCTTTAATGTTATGTATCCACTATTCGGACTTGCTCCAGGTTGTTATCCTCTTAAGCTTTTCATTATGTCATACTAGCTCTGCCTTGGTTTTGACAGCTCCATAATTTAGTTGCCATATTAGCTGGATTCTGACTTGATACCCATTCTGCTTGTCAATTTCTTTGCGTTACTTGAGTTTAAAGAAATTTTCTAAGGGTCTACATTTTGAAGCATAGGCATTCTGTTCATATAATTTGTGGCCTTCTTTTTTCTCTAGAGATTTACTGGAACTCTTATTAATGGGATGTAACTGCGTATGGCCCTATGCTTTATTTTTCGTCATGAAAGTTGTTACATTTCCTTAAAACAAAATATTATGCACGCACATGCTCTTCCTCACACTTTATTTTTAGTTGTTTATTCACTATTTTGACAAGAAGTCATGGCCTTTTGTATCTTGTGTGACTAATTTATTTAAGCCTTCTTATTTCCACTATGCATTGTATAAGCCATTTCCTCTGAGATCATGTTCACCTCCCTCTGGCTTTTGAAAACAATCATTCTTCATACTGTTGAGAATTTAAATCCTTCTTTTGGTGAAACTATATTTCTTTTTCTTTTTGTTTTAGAATCATTGCAAACAAGATCAGCTCTTTGTACACTTAAAATATTAATTTAAATGTGACGTTGGTTGTGGATTTTCATTGGTACTTCCATTGCTTAAATTTAGATTTATTTGTTGATTCCCCACCTCCTCCCCTTCCGTCCTGCCTGGCAACCATTTGATCAAGCTACTTTTGTAGTGCAGGCCTGCTTTGTTTTCCATTCCAATGCATAATCAGCCCAATTCGCCAGGCGCTTATGGCAACTTCCTGGCTCATCAAGACCAATCCTTAGTCTCACCTTATTTAGGTTCTTATGCTTCTGGAAGAAATTTATCAACTGATCATGATGGTGTTCAAGTCTTGAAAAGAAACAGGTCCCCACCTGTACCACCTGGGAGTGAAGTTCTACCGGAAGATTCACATTTTGGTCCAAACGGCCCTAGAGGGTAAATATTACATAAATATTGTTAGAGCTCTATAGTCCTTATTTTTTATTTGCAGTTTATTATAATTTTCTTCATTGGTGCAATAGTCTAGCGATGACAACATTAAACAATTTGTGTGGAAAGTATATGTATCCATGGGTATTTTTTTTTACCGAAGAAATTTCACTTATATCTATGTGTAGACAAAAATTGTCCTGAGTTGATCTTGACAAAATTGTGAATGGATACACCTTATTAGATAGAATCCACTTTGTGTATGTGTGAGCTTGTGCACATACCTACTTTGGCTTTCAATAATTCTTGACTCTTGAGGATTTTATCCTTTTGGTGATGCTCAATGGTAAGTGTTAGGTTCAATTCTCTATGTGTATGCTTGCGAGTGCGCTTGCATGCATGTGTGTGTGCATGTAGGGGTGAAGCCAGGGGGTTCGAGAGGGGGCACATGTCCCCTCTCAACCCCCAAATTTTTTCCTTACACTCGATAAAAATTTCTTGGATATTCTGGTTGCCCACCCTCAACCATTCATCAAGGGCATAGACATTAGTGGCAAGGGCAAGCGGCAGACAAAGTTTTGCAATTTCAAATTTAGGTTTTACTGTTTTAGTTTCAAAGATTTAAGAAATTAAGGTTAAGAAATAGGACTCACGAAAAAGATGATCGAAGCTGTGCATTTTAGTTTTAGTTTTGAGTTGCTACTTTTAAACGCTCCGTCTCATTAAAGCATTAAAGCTTGTGTTGACAAAAACGCTCTGTTTCTTTTAAGTGCTAAAGAATGATAGGCTGTCATTGAGGCTTGAATTTTAATTTTGAGGTGAGAGTATGGCGAGACACTGAGGCATGATGTGTCTTTTTCAACTCTTTTTTTTTTTTTTTTTTTTCCTGAGCTAGCTGTCTCGTTTTACAAATTCTCCTTAACGATTTTTTTTTTTTTTGGTCTTCAAAGCTTGTTTTATTAGAACATGTCTTCACCCTTCAGCGTCATACAATTTAAATAAATTTTTAAAAAAATAAGAAATAAATAATTATATGGAAAAAAACATAGTTACAACCGTTCCTAATTTTTTGAAAAAAAAAATATAAAGAAAGATACAAAGTATACGTAAACAGCTTCTTTCAAGTATGAGATTTAACAATTTAAAGGTTTGAAACATAAATTTATCTAACCATAACAAATTTCTGAAAATATGATTATGATAATATGCATAAATAATTTTTTGAAAAAAAAAAAAAATTTTTAGAACTAATTTACGTTTTTTATGCCTATAGCTTAGGCATGAAAATATAAATTACAAGTTACATTTATATGTTTTAAACAATAGTTAAATTATTTACGAATTTTGTTAATTATATTTTTTAATATTTTTAATCAATATTTTTTTTAAATCATATATAATCTTGCCCCTCGTGAACCAAAACTCTGGCTCCGCCACGGCGTGCACACTTGAAATCATTAACTCAAAATGACAAGTCTCTTATTTGTTGATTTTTGGGGTTGCCAATTTGCCAAGTGAGAACTTTCTATTGCTTGTTTTGTAACATTAATTGGTGCCTTTTACCATGTGTCAAACTTATGGGGCTTGAGAACCCATTCTCTAGATTCAGGCATTGTCCAAGTCCACTATAGTCAGGCATCCCAATTGTACCAAACATCTATTTATATTTATTTTTCTTTTTGGTTTAGAATCATTGCAATCAAGATCAACTCTTTGTACACTTAAAATAATCATTCAAACGCGACATGCATGGTTGTGGCTTTTCATTGCTTAAATTTAGATTTATTTGTTGATTCCCCACCTCCTCCCCTCCCATCCTGCCTGGCAATCTTCAATTGATCAAGCTACTTTTGTAGTGCAGGCCTACTTCATTTTCCAATCCATTGCATAATCAGTCCAATTCGCCTGTTGCTTATGCCAACTTCCTGGCTCATCAAGACCAGTCCTCAGTCTCACCTTATTTAGGTTCTTATGCTTCTGGAAGGAAATTTTCAACTGATCATGATGGTGTTCAAGTCTTGAAAAGAAACAGGTCCCCCCCACCTTTACCATCTGAGAGCAAACTTCTACCGGAAGATTCACATTTTGCTCCAAATGGCCCTAGAAGGTAAGTATTACATAAATATTGTTAGAGTTCTATAATCCTTATTTTTAATTTACGGTTAATTATAGTTTTCTTCCTTGGTGCAATAGTGTAATGATGATAACACTAAACAATTTGTGTGAGAAGTATATGTATGCATTTGTATTTTTTTTACCAAAGAAATGCCACTAATATCAATGTGTAGAAAAATTTGTCCTGAGTTGATCTTGACAAAATTATGAAAGAGGATGTTTTTGAACAATCCCCTTTTGGAAAGTCAGGGAGCACTTACCTCTGTTCCAACCTAAAAGAATGCATTAAATTTTGAATCCTGGAGGATGATGCGGTGGCAATATGTTTCCGGGGGAGAAAAAGAACTGAAACTAGAAAATGAGCATTCACATGTTGCAAGAAACTGAAACTGGAAAACCAGCAATCGCACTCTGATTAAAGAAAGAACTCAAATCTTTGCCAGAAAATTATATGAGATACAAAACGAAACCCTAGAGGACATGTTTCCATTCAAGATGGTTTCATGGTGTTGATTGAAAGGGAAGAGGACAAAAACTATGAAATAGAGCATGCTTTTGATTTCTAAAGTCAATAATCAAGACCCATGACTCAGCAGTTTGGTTATGAATTTGAAGCTCCTTTTACTTTCATGTAGTGGATCAGAGAACAGGTAACTCATTTTCTTTTTGATTACAGGGGTCCAGGAGCTCAAGAGAGAAGGCTTTCACCGCCTTTGGCTTTTGAGAGCACCAGCCCTGCAGTTACTCCTGTTTACCAAAAATCTCCTGGAGTTCATAGGTACATGTTTTGAACTTAATGCATATGTTGGAGTTTTTCATCTCTGTTACTATGATTATTTTTTTTTTTGGAAAAGTGTTACTATTATTAATACGCAAAGAAATAACTACATCTGTGGTAAAACCATAAACCTACAATATGCCTTATGCAAAAGAAAATAAAGGGGATTAGATATATTTATAAGCTTTCTAGACTACTGAATTTTGAAGACAAACATGGCAAGGCCTTTGAAAATTGATAAGATGGGCAATCCAAAATGGGGTTGTCAAAAGTACCAAAAGGCTGCCAGTGCCAGATTTCTAATCCAAGTCACAATACCATTTAGAGTCAACTCCAACTTGATTGTGTCTTTCAATGTAGCTTCTTTTTTGAGAAGTAATAATCAAGTAGCTACTTCTTGATTGTTACTTATCCAAAAAAAAAAAGTGTAGCTTTATTTTATTTTATTATTTATTTTATTATTTATTATTATTATTATTATTTTTTCACTCAACGGCAATAATTTTGTAACTGATTTTCTTCTTGCTGTTTCCAAAGTACTTTTGGATTTTTGAGAAAATTCGGGAAAGGACAGAGTTAATGTTTGAAATTTTATTATATCTCATTATTTGTAACTCTTTTTTTTTTTTTAATGATGGGAAACCCCTCCAAGGCAGGGCACTTTGTGTACTTGCCCCTGTTGGGCAAACCCTGGATCCAAGACTTCGGCTTCGTCGATGAGCGTCGCCTCAAGGAATTGTTTACAATTGAGGATTCAAACCATAGACCTAATGAGAATGCCACCAAGACCATGACCCTTACCATTTGAGCCAACCCCTTGGGGTTTAAACCAAAATTGAAAAGGGAAAAATTGCTTCTTTTAAGCTAAATTTTTTGTCAAATCACATAGGAACAAAATTTTAGTTCTCCTTGACATGGTGATGGGAGAGAAACAATAGAGAGCCTAATGGAGGTCAGAAGTCCATTAGCATTTTCTTAATGAAAAGACTATTTCTTGATGTAACGTTGGAGAATTGACCAAGCAGGCAATTCTTGTAAAATGGTGTTAATTGACAATTTTGTTTTGGAATAAGCAGAGTTGAGAGTGGACACAAACATAAATGCTCTCAGAGATACTTATTATGGGAAAATATGCTTTAGCTCCTTAAAACTATGACCACATTTTCATTTATAACTCCAAATTTTGAAAAATGACATCGGGGCCCCTTGAACTACTACCGTGTGTCAAATTAGACATATTTTCATTTTTTGCCCCAAAGTGCCCTTGGAGTTATTAAAAAATTACCATTTGGAAAAAATAAATTATTAAAAAATTAAACAAGAAGGGGGAAAACTAAAAATACCAAAAGGGGTGGCCATTTTCATATTAGCTCCCTTAATTTTTTTCAAACGGTTATTTTTTATTTTATTTTTCTAAATTTTAGTTTTTAATAACTTTTAAGGGTTTTTTTGGATAGAAAAATGCAAAAATGTCTAGTTTGACATGCGGTGATAGTTCAGGGGGCCCCGATGCTACTTTTTAAAGTTTGAAGGGTTTTGGGGGGTTCATTTGGCTGGGGGTCAAGTGTTCCGATTGGCTAGCAGATGCGGTGGAGGAGGCGATGGAGGCTAAGAGGAAAGAGGATTTCGCCAGAACCTATCGGGATGAAGTGAGGGTTTTGAAGGTCCGTATGGGAAGCAACAAGGCGGGCTGTTTCCTAGAGGTGGTAGTCTTCGTTGAGGGTGGCCGGAAAGGGGTTATTAGGATACCTGAGGGTCGCGGTGGTTGGGGCTAGCAGAGATTTGTGGATGAACTGCGTGTAATTGTTGCACAGCTCGTGGAGAAGGAGTTGCCGGTGGTCCTTTCTGTTAACGCTGGTGAGGTGGGAAGCGCGCCGTCCCTCGCAAATCCTGCTGTGAACGCTTCTTCTACGAAGTCGTCTGTAAGGGAAGCGCAGTCGTCTGTATTGGAAGCGCCATCGCCGGACTACTCGCTGGTGGCGCTGAAAAGCTTGGCGAATGAGTTTCTGGCGAAGGTCAGGGCGGAAGTCGATCGGGTCTTATTCTTTGGGCTGGGCTTAAAGGTTGACGCGTCGGGTGACATCAGGAAAAGATTGGGCTAAGTCTTCTCTCAGTTGGGCCTGAAGCCCAAGCTTCTTTTTGGTCTTAACGTGAGGGGGAGGCGTTTGTCGCGTGGGTTGTCTGTGAGGAGCAAGGTGAAGCGGGTTAGGTCTAACGTCAGTGGTGAAGGGGTTCTAGGATCTGTTGCGGAGAAGAAGCCGGTGGTGCTTCTGGGTGATGCCGTGATTCCAGAAGTGACGGTCTCTGAGGCTCGGACGGGTAATCTATCTCCGGCGAGGGGTAGGTTCTAGGTTTTGGGTCCTGTAGCGACGGCCGGTGGTTCTCGGACGGGTTCTATATCTCCGGCGAGGGGTTTTCTCAGGTGTTAAGGTGATGTCGTGGGTCTGGGTCTTGAAGCAGGTCCTGTAGCGGCGGCCTCTGTTAGTATTTTTGCGGTCAGTGATCCTTCTCCGGCGAAGGGCCTGCTCCGGCGTGGGTTTCTGCTCCGCCGAAGCTGTGATTTGGCCGGTTTGTCTTGTGGAGAAGAGCGGCCGCCTCTAGGTTTTGAGCTGAAGCCGGTATTGGTTCTGGATCCGGTACTGGAGCCGGTTCTGGTCTTAGAGCAGGACTTAGTCCAGGGCCCGGATCCGGATCCGATCCTGGATCTAGCTCCGGTTCGGAGGGGTGGCCTTTCTATTGAGCAGGGGAAGGATTTTAAGCGTGTTTTCCTTGAGATGTTTCCAGATTCGGCGTCTTGTTCGTAGGGTTCTGATCCCAACATTCCTATGGAAGATGGTCTGACCATTTCGCAGTGGTGGCTGCTTGATTGGCTGCGGGATCAAGTAAAGCATGATGAGGTGCGATTGGCATATTTGATGGATGTGGAAGAGGAGGCGCGCCAATTAAATAAGATTGCCATCCCCCTGGTGCTGTTGAGGGGTTTGAGTTGATGCAGGTGGTGATCAAGGCTTTGGGGTAGTAGGGTAGGTCTTTTGGGTTTTAGGCATTTCTATTGGGTTGTAGGGCTTGATTTTGGGTTGAAGCTTTTCTGTTGGGTTGTAGGCTTTTCAGGTAGCTCTGGTTTTTCAGTGGGTGCTCCGTGTAGCTCTGGTTTTTTTTTTGGGTGCACTTAGGCGCTCTTTGTTATACTTCCAGTGTAATTGAGTTGCTTTAAATTTGCGCTTTTTTGATATATACAACATTACTTATCAACAAAAAAAAAAAAAAAGAGGTGTTAATGAAAATGTGGTGATAATTTAGGGAGCTAAAGTATATTTTTCCCATTTATTCTCTTCTTATTATTTTTGTAGTGAATAAATTCCAGTTCCCTTCCAATTGCCTCAAAATCCAGTAAGAAAAGAAGAAGTAAAGAACTTTAGATCTAAGTGGCTGGTTGCATGATTTCTTAGCAAGTTACAAGAAAATAAAATGCTATAAACTTTACAACTAATTGGCTTAGTGCATGATTTCAGGCCTGCAAGATCTCCTCCTATGATGGCTACTAGGTCAAATTTTGTTTCTGCGACTGATTCTCAAATTCATCAAAAGTTCTCAACACCTGCAGTCAATCCTGTTTCTGGAGTTGTAGCAACCAAGCCCACCAGCCCCCCAGCTCTCAAAAGAACGAGGTCACCTTCTTTACTTCCTAGCGATCAACTCTTTCCAGAAAAGTCATATTCCACCCAAGATGGTATTGCTGAACGGTAAAATATTGGGAGCATTGATTCCATTTATTGCCCATATTAGTCATGCTTTAAGATAAAACATAAAATTATCTTTTATATTCTTCCCATGTAATTTGCAGAGAAATGCAAGCCAAGGCAAAACGATTGGCCCGTTTCAAGGTTGAATTAAGTGAAAATGTGCAACACGGTCCTGCTTTTACAGACCAAAAAATTTCTGCAACTAGAAGTGAGCAGTCTATTGGGAACCACCCCCCAGAATTGCCGAGGGATTTCACCAATGCCCATGTTCTATCTGATTATGATGGCTCTGAACCATCTAATATTATTACTGGGTTATGTCCAGATATGTGTCCTGGTATGTCTCTCAACTTCTTGATCTATGAGCAAAAGCCGTAATTCTGACGGATTCAATTGCAATCATTTTGTGGGTTTGGATTTCCTTTTAATTGTTTGGCAAAGAAGAAACTAAGATTTTTGAGAAATTGTGTATGGATTGGATTTCTTTGCATCGTAAATGACCAGTACTTTTAAATTTGAGCTGTATCGGATTTTCTAGTAGCTCAAAGTGAGTACTAGTCCTGTGTTATAGGTGGTTTTGAAATTTCAATTTTTAACATTTACTAACTTTATTTTTCAGAGTCAGAAAGGGCAGAACGCGAGAGAAAAGGGGATCTAGACTTACATGAACGAGTAGATGGCGATAGAAACCAAACCAGCAAATTCCTTGCTGTTAAGAAGGTAGTCCTTGTATCATCTTGGAGTTTTCATATCACTTATCAAAAAAATCATCTTGGGGTGTTCATATCATGCAAGTTGTTATTTGTTTTTGGAAATTATTTTAGGCCATACATCATTGATGAGATGTTCTCGTACTATTGTTACACAGTATACTAGGACAGCCGAGAGGGAGGCAAGTTTGATACGTCCCATGCCAGTCCTGCAGAAGACAATTGATTATCTGCTCAATTTGCTAGATTTGCCTTATGATGACCGGTTTCTTGGCATATATAACTTCTTGTGGGATAGGATGAGGGCAATCCGGATGGACCTGAGGATGCAACACATTTTCAACCAAGAGGCTATTGTTATGCTGGAGCAGATGGTATAATCCTCAAGACCACCATGCGACATTTTTTTTCTGACTTTATACTATGCAAATGCTCTTTGCTTCATATTTTTTCAGTATTTGCTTTTTTTTATCACCTTTAGAATATCAGATTTTCTTTTTGGTCCAGAAAAGAACACTCTTGTATCGATTGTGGGGCAGGTGTGCTTACATGCAAGCATGTGGGCTGACCTCTATCAAAAATAATCTTCTGGATTGATAACTAATTGACTTAGTAATGATTCTTCCTCCTGGTGATACATTTACTATGCATTTTCAATATATGAAGTTATTGGTGACTCTACATAATTGTAATATACAGTTGTTAATTCCATGAGTTGGTGTTCATCTTTGAATAATGAAAAGGCAAATAATTTTACTGTACTTTGTTTTGTTGGTGGATATACATTTGTTTCTTGACAAACAAGCTCCATCTTCATTTACAAGACTAATCAGTTAGCTTATTGCTGTGGATTTCAGATAAGACTTCACATAATTGTAATGCATGAATTATGTGAACACACAAAAGGAGAGGGCTTTTCTGAGGGATTTGATGCACACCTCAACATTGAACAAATGAATAAAACATCAGTTGAGTTGTTCCAAATCTATGATGATCACAGAAAGAAAGGAATAAATGTGCCAACGGAAAGAGAGTTCCGGGGCTATTATGCACTTCTCAAATTGGACAAGCATCCAGGGTATAGAGTAAGTCATCTGCAGAATCACATTGATTGTACAGGTTTCATTTTATCTGTCAAAATAAGCTATTCCTGCTAGGTTGAAGCTGCAGAGCTCTCACTTGATCTTGCAAAGATGACTCCAGAAATAAGACAGACTCCAGAAGTGCTATTTGCCCGTGAAGTAGCAAGGTTGGCGCTTCCCATCAATTTTTTTTCCAGGTTACAGTATTGATCTCGATTAATAGTTTATTTGGTTTGTTCTTCCAGGTCTTGCAGAACAAGTAACTTCATTGCCTTCTTTCGGCTTGTAAGGAGAGCAAGCTACCTTCAAGCATGCCTAATGCATGCCCACTTCGCAAAGGTCTGAGTAACCGTTGCTTCTGATTGAGTGCTTATAGTAGTGAATTGCAGAATCAGTTTCAGAATCTTTGGCCAATGTAGCATTTATAAACAAAGTATTTAGATGCTAATGAAGAAACTAGTGGACTATGTAACACATGCATGTGCTTCTGGCATATTGCTTTGGATGGAAGGCATTGTATTTACAGTAGAGTTCCTTTCTTCATCATCTAAGCTACAGTATATACAAATTATTTTCATTTATATCTTAAGGTTGACATGTTTTCTTTTGCTTAACTATGTATGCTGGTTTCCAGATGCTTTATTTCATGAGGCAGTACATTGCACTTAAAATACAAGTCTATTCTTGAGTATAACTGATTTGACCGTGCACATCTTAATGGGAAGCAAGACAGTCATGAGCATCAAGGGGTGGCTCCTTCAGGTGAGAGCCACACCTCATGCAGCAAAAGCAACCCACATTTTTGAGACAACACAGTTTGATGCAGTATTGTCACATTTTCCAGTAGTTGCTCGCAAAAATATATGTATAATGGATTAAGAAGTTTACTAGTTATGGATAGACATGTCCACCGGGTGTTAATCACAATTCATCATCTATATTTTTGGATCTTCCCCTTTCCCTTTGCAGATGGATAAGTGAATTTGATTTCGAAAAATAGCAGTTGATTACTTGGAGTTGTTTACTTTCTCTGATGCTTTCAATTGCTACATATACATATGCAATTGCTTGCACATAAACATTTGTGAATGCAGATATACACGCATAATTTTAACATTGTCTTGTCGATGCTATTTTCACCAGTTACGGACACAGGCACTTGCTTCTCTACACTCAGGTCTACAGCTTAATCAAGGTATCCCTGTCGCCCATGTTGCCATGTGGCTTGGAATGGAGGTACTTTTCTTGGCTTGGTGTGCATTAAATTCTAACCAGTTTCCTTTCTCCTCGCTCAATTAACTAACTGGCTACCAAAAAAATGTTCGTAAGATCATTTTGAACCATATTCCTTCTTTGCTCAACAGCATAAACAAAAACCAAACCAACAACAATCCACCATATCGCAACAATAATACTACTTCCTCTCCACTACAAAATTCTTTTCTCGAATAATAATAATAATAATTTTAATGGGGTTGATACTTTGTACCAAAAACAACGTAGGAAACTCTCTTTCTCACCATCATTTCCTTGAATTCATTGTAAAATTTACAAAAGAAAAAAAATTCAATTTGAATAAAAAATAAAATTGAAAAAAAAAAAAAAAAAACTGAAACAAAAGAACAGAACCACAAAAAAAAATGAAGACAAATAAACGGAAAATGAAAAATACTACTATAATAGAAAAAGAACTCTTGTACAGTATGCTCTGCGACGTGCAATTAATCTGAGTAAAGTTCTCCTACATTATCAAAAAAAAAAGAAAAAAAGAAAAAGAACTCTGTTTCTTTGTATACTTTTCCCGGTCCAATGAAATATATAGGTTTAGGAAGAAGTCAATTCGAATAGAGATTTTTTTTCTTTTGACCATTCATCACATATATAATGTAAAAGAAATTACTTTTAGAAAAAAAAAAAAAAAAATTATAACAAAAATAACAATAGGAAACTCTCTCTCCATCATTTCCCTAAATTCAATATAAATTTACAATAGGAAGAAAAAAGCAGTTTGAATAAAAAATGATATATAAAGAACATAAAAATAAAGACGAAAAAAGGAATTTGAAGAATAGAACCACAAAAAAATAAAGACAAAAAAAAGGAAAATGAAAATACTAATATAATAGAAAATAACTATCTTTTCTGTACGCTTTTCTCGGTTCCAATGAAATTCATAGGTATAGGAAGAAGTTTGGTCAAATAGATATTTTTTTCCCCAACATACTTCGCATATAACTACTTTTAGAATATAAATAAAAAAATAATATATAAATTATAACAAAAAATAAGACATAAAACAACGATAGGGAACTCTCTTTCTTACCATCATTTTCCTAAATTCAATGTAAAATTTACAAAAGGAAAAATAAAACAATTTGAATAAAAAACAATATATAAATTGGAATATAAAATAAAGACAAAACGGAAACGGAAGAATAGAGCCACATAAAATATAGACAGAAAACGGAAAATGAAAAATACTAAATATGATAGAAAAGAATGGTCTCTTCTGTATACTTTTCCTGGTTCCAATGAAATTCATAAGTATAGGAAGAAGTCTTGTCAAATAGAGATTTTTCTTTCGACGTAAAAGAAACTACTTCTAGAACAAAAAAATAATATAAAAATTATTACAAACAATAGAAAATAAAGACAAACAAAAAGATTATTACCAATCTTTGTACACGACCCTTACAAACACAATTTCCAAAAACCAACCCAGATTAATACTAATATAATAGAAAATAACTGTCTTTTCCTTAATACTTTTCCCGATTCCAATGAAATTCCTAGGTATAGGAAGAAGTCCTGTCAATTAAAGATTTTTTCTTTCAACCATCCACATATATAATGTAAAGAAACTACTTTTAGAACAGAAGTAAACAATAATATAAAAATTAGGACAAAAAAAAAGAGACAAAATAGAATCGAAAGTACTGAATCACATAAATAAAGACAAACAAATGGATTATTTACCATTCTTAGCTACATTATTTATCATTCTCTTTGAACACGACCCTTGCAAACGCAATTTCCAAAACCCATAATTTTTTTTTTTTATTTTTATTTTTTTAAAAAATTTCATCAAATAAGCTAATTGCAAAACTGATGTTTAGTCTGAAACTTACTTTTAGTGTGAGGGGAAGTGGTGTTTGACTGAATGTGTGAAACAAGGTGCCTTAAACCAAGTCCAAAAATGATGTTTCAGGAGGGGAAGTCATGTTTATCAGACGCAAGTGTTTGTTTTTAACTTAATGGACGCTAGTCATTATTTTAAGATGCCACTTTTCGCAATTTTAGTCACTTTTCTGAAAGATTCTGCTTTTATATACATATATTAGATTATAATCTGGAGGGGGTTTTGCAGTTTCAAACTTTTCTTACATTTATGCTTTGGTGATGAAATTAGGAAGAGGACATAGAAAGCCTTTTACTGTATCATGGGTTCTCAATAAAGATTTTTGAAGAACCTTATATGATGAAAGAAGGCCCTTTTTGCAATCGTGATAAAGACTATCCTACAAAATGTTCTGCACTTGTTCAATTGAAGAAGTCATGGAGGATAATCAAGGATGTTTCACCTTTAACTCCTGCTGAAGTTGTATCCATCCCATCTGTTGTAAGTGAAAGTATTATCAACACAAGTAATGAAGAAATGGCTGATTGCGAAGCTTTTTCATCTTCAACTCATGACCCACAACAGCAGCCAATTGTCATTTTACCTACTGTTAGTAAACAGAGAGAGGATGACCATCTGGTAGCTGGTGCCTCTATCTCACCTCGGAGTTTCCTGTTGTCCCCCTATTCCCCTAAACCGCAGCTTGCTAAAGTTGGAATTGTATGGAAGCCAAATTGTGATGATCTCTCCAGAAAAACTCTTGAGAGAAATGATGTGCATATTCACATGGAAGAAATGCCACTTCAGATTGTGTCAGAAACAACTCTGCAAGAGAGATCTTCAGATGGTATATATGATTATGCGGTGGAAAAATCTGCATCCTCAAGTGTGCTTGTAAATAGCTTGGAAGATGCCGGACCTTCAGATACTCATGAAGAAAACAAAATCAGCCAAGTTTTGCCTCATGATCATGTTAAAGAAACTGCAGAGGCAAAACTGAAGTTGATCTTAAGGTTTCTAGCTTCTTCTACTGCCTTGGTTGTATATTGAGGTTGTTCTTCCATCAGATGCCTTACTCTTTCATTTCTCTTGTGTCAGGTTATGGAAGCGGTGTTGCACAAAACGAAGGGAATTTCGAGAACAAATGCAGGTAGCAGCAAATGCTGCATTAGATTCATTGTCATTGGGGCCACCAATTCGACAGAAAAATGATGTAAGGCTTGGAATTTTTAAAATATATGTACCCATTTTATCTTGGTACCAGATTATATTCCTCTTCATGCTTTATTTCAAAAAAGTACTTGAAGAATAAAATTCCATTGAAGTTTTTCTTAGTGCATCACCTTTTGGGTTCCAGATTCTTGTTCCCTGTCTTGTTGAATGAAGTACATAAAATGTTTCATTGAGTTGTCAATACCTTCCCATGTTCGCAATTTACCATACAAAAAAGCTGATAATTAAAAAATATATATATATCAACCTGTTCCTTTTCTCCCCTTTCTTTTCATCTTGGTTTATGCTTACTGAATTAAGTGTAACCACCTGCCCCAATCGGATTATTGTAGCTTGTACATCTGCTTGATTTACCTAACAATGAATTTTGCATCTTACACATATGAGATAGGTAGACTGCGCAAGTATATTTTTGTTACATATAAAAAGAATTACTTAAATACATTATTGTTGAAACATATACTTCATTTACTGTGTTAAAACTGTTGTCGATGATTTCTATTCCCCTTAATTTGTTTAAGCTGTTCATTTCTTCTTTTATGTAGCAACCAAGCAATTCTGGCGAGCTTGACATTGATCATGTTATTTGGGAGAGATATAAGAAGCATGTCGAATCATGGTCAAGACTTAATGTTTCAGATGTTATAGCTGGTATTCTGAGCAGAAGAAATCCAGAAGCTAAATGTCTGTGCTGGAAACTTATTGTATGTTCTCAGATGAACAACCTGGAAGGAGTTAAATTGGGGCAGAGGAGCCAAGTTGCTCGTTTGCATGCAGCGTGGTTGCTTTCAAAGCTCATGCCTTCCAGCAAAAGTGAGAGTGATAATGATCTGATAATTTCATCTCCTGGCCTGTCAATGTGGAGGAAATGGGTTCCTGGCCAGTATGGTGCGTATCTTACCTGCTGCTTGTCTATAGTTAAGGATGCAGAGTTTGATAATCTAGGTGAGACGGTATCTGGTGCAAGTGCGGTTTTGTTTCTTGTATCTGAAA
Organism: Carpinus fangiana; assembly: GCA_006937295.1. Lineage (NCBI taxonomy): Eukaryota > Viridiplantae > Streptophyta > Magnoliopsida > Fagales > Betulaceae > Carpinus > Carpinus fangiana. Next base: position 26,981,249 of record CM017326.1, read on the forward strand.
ACATTCAATGGAAGCATCAAAGATTCCAGCTCCAGAATCTTCTCATGTCAATACCTCTTGGTTCTTGCTTGCCCCTTCTGATCTTAAGCTGCTCATACAAGGAAGAGACTCCAGAGTCTCTCTCTATTATGGTAAATGAATTGGGCCTTCATGATATTGACAAGTCACGGATAAGTAGCATTCAGGTTGTTCCCCTCATTGTGAACCACGGAATGGAAGAGCCAGATGGATTTTTCAGTGATGAGCAATTGAGGGAGGGGCTAAAGTGGCTGGCAAGCGAATCACCTCGGCAACCTGTCCTCCATAATGTGAAAACACGTGAACTGGTTCTTTCTCGCTTGAATTGTTCATTAGAGGTGCTTGAGAGGAAGAATGATTATGAAGTAGGTCCGAATGACTGTATCTCTGCCTTCAATGAAGCATTGGATTGGTCTTTGGGAAACATTACTGCTACTGCCAAAGCCAATCCTGCTGGCTGGCCTTGTCCTGAGATTGCTTTGCTGGAGGAGTCTAGTGATGAACATAGAGTGGTGAAGTGGGACTTGCCGACCATAGGATGGAACTTTCTGGAAAAGATTGAACCACTGATGTGTGCACTGAGGGACTCTAAACTTCCAACTTTTACTGATGATATATCCTGGTTGGGCAGAGGCTCTTATACGGGCGAGGAGATTAAGAAGCAGAAATTAGAACTTGAAAATTGCTTGGTCAGATACCTGACAGAAGCAAGTAAGATGATGAGATTCGCTGATGCAATGAAAGAGGCAAGCATAATGCTACAACAGGGTGCTAGCCTTGAGCTCCATAACTCATGTTACTATATTGTTCCAAGGTGGACAATGATTTTTCGGCGAATTTTCCACTGGCGGTTAGCAAATTTATCCATTGGGGTCTTCTCCAAGGCATATATTTTGGAGTGTCATATTGCTCCAATTACCGGAGACATTGATATGTTGGCGCTTGAGGGGAGTTCAAGTTCACCTTATTATATAGATCATCCATCACTGGATGAAGTAATTGAAGTTGTTTGCAGCAGCTCCCTTTTATTGGGTGGGGTTCAGTCACGGCCAGATGCTTTTGAACCTCTTTCAGGAAGTGCCTTACATGGCCAAGTTCACGAAGCCACCGATCACGACGGTGATGTGGCCATCACCACTGACGTGGCAGGCAATTCCGGTACTGAAATAGTGGTGGCTGGCGTAACGACCAAGGAAATGGATAATTTAAATAATTTGTTGGGACAGTGTAATATGATGCAGAACAGATTAGGCGAGAAACTGTCTATATATTTTTGAGTCGCCGCTAATTGTTGTGTTGTAGTTTATGTAGTATCTTTAACTATAGGATACGGGCGCATGCACTCACCAGACGAAAGAGAGGGCCTCGAAGTTGGCAAGAAAATAAACCATTGATGAGGTGTTTGGCTGGGGTGAGAATCTTAAAAAGGATTATTCCGTTTGGTTGTATTTAAGTCAAGAGAATCTAGATGCCCGTGGGAACGTTGATTCCCTTGTAAAGATATGATAATTCACATTTCCCAATGAGAAATTTTTATTTTTTTATTTATTTTTTTATCTGAACAAACAAATGTTGGAACTTATTAGGGTTTTTTCAACCCCCAAACATTAAAAAAAATCTCTCGAAAAGATACTTACAACTAATACACATAGCTGGAAGAGTTCTTAAAGAGTACACTTGATGAAGCAAATGTTACTAGTTTGAATACATTCTTCTCCTTTTTCTTGTGTGAACGTGTCAAAATATACATAATCAAATCTTTTTTTTTTTTCACTTTGCTTGATGACTATAATAAATATAACTCTATGATTCAAGTTACATACACATTAAGAATGCTTGTATGCTGTAGTTAAAACTTTAACATACATACTTTAAAAAATTAAATAATAAAAATTTAATTAAAGTAGTTAAAGGGTTTAGATCTGTCATAATAAATACCAATCTTATGCGCTTGAAAAAAGAAACATAAGAATATTTTTGAAAGCATAAATAATCTCTACAGAATGTCTAAGCATAAACCATATATGAGAATTCCATATTCTCGAGAATCTTATGAAATTCTTAATAATTTCCAAATGTAAATTTAATCACATTTTCACCATAAAAAACCAAACGAGTTGCACTAAGCTGACAAAAGGAAGGAAAGAAAATGCGTTAGTACTGAAATTTTATACATAAAGAGAATGCAATTAACAACGTTACATTTTCCATTTGAGTAAACACTGAAGATACAAAGGATGACAATGGATTTCACCAGCTAATCACACCCCAATAACATATCTTCTTCTTCACTTGCACTTTTCCATCATCATCACATCCCAACCTCCTCCTGGCTAAACCTACTTGAATCTATTCAAATTTTATTAACATTTGCTTCATAATTTAGGGTTAGCAGGTGAAACAACTGCTGAAGGGAGAGCATTTGTTCTCCTGAACGAACATCCTGGAGATTAGTGACCAAGTAGTATATCCTGTATATGCAGAACAGATTGCTCCATGCTCCCCGTAGAATGCTCACCTAACCTATATATCCTGCTACAAGCCAAAAAAAAAAATTAATCCTTGACTGAATGAAATTCCTTCAAAAGTAGATTTTGATGCAATCAATTTCAGACAAAAAAAAAAAAAAAACGAAATAGTAGAAACAAAATAAAACCATAAGAACTCCTTCAGATAGATAGTAATTAAATGTGTATTTTAAATTAATTCAACTAATAAGATGTACATTTACACCTCTAGAGGAAAATACAAGGAGATGTTAGGCAGCTTCCTGAAGGCCTGTGAATCTTATCACTGCAGTAGAGAGAGAAAGAGAGAGAGGTAATATTAATAGATATGTATGTATGTATGTATGTATGTATGTATGTATAGATCATAAAATGATATAAAAGAGGGCTTGAGAGACCCACCAATTCCAATGGGCTTCGATTTATTGAAACCACATGCTGACAAGATTGTAGGTCTGAGAAGTCGCTCTTTGCTGAAAGGTAAAGTTCTGATCCAGGGGTAACGGATAACTCAGAAGTTCCTCTTCTGGATATCATTCGCCTAACATTGGTTCCACTTGGTCCATCTGTAGTACCACCACCTGACTATTGTAATTACATTAAAAATTAGATAAACAACACAATCAATTGTAAGTAGCTCTTGAGCATTGTGAACACCTATTACAACTGCAACAAAGAAATTAAGGTCCTTTTGGTTTAGCTGTTTCAAAACATGCACCTTAAAAAATAGTGATTTGAAACGCAATTCTTTAAAACGCAATTAAGCGTTGGTAAAATTACGATTTGGCCTTTAAAATCATGCATTTTTTAAAACACATCTCATTGTTTGCAATTTGAAAACATAGATTTTTCAATGTTTTCAAACTTGCATTTTCTAAAAACGGACTTCAAATGAGACACTTAACGCGATTTTCTTCAAAAACGCACTTTTAGCCTTGCGAAATCTAACAGAAGGAAAACAGGAAATGCAGCCTAAAAAAAAAAGGTAGCAAAACGTGCGGCTAGAGGAAGATTTAAACATACATTAGAAAAACCTTTGATGTGGACAACAATGATTGTAATATCATCTGTCCGGTTTTCGTGTTCCAACCATATTTTATATGATTCTCCAGCAATAGAACCACATGCATCCCGGGGATCTGAATTACTTGCCACCTAAATCGAGAAAAACATCAGAAAATCTGTTAAGATTAAGAATTGAAGGACTGAAAGTAATGAAAAACCTAAAAAATAATAAATCTGATAAAGGGGTTATCAAAGTTTGTTGAGGTAAGCAGCATGCGCCCAAAAAATACACTACTAGCAGTCAACTAAAATAAGCATATTTGACACCAAACAATGAGAAATGTTAACAAACTTCCACTGTGTCATTCCATATAAAATGAAAATAATTCCCAAATTGACATGGATTTACAATGTGAAAAAGATTAAGTTGAAAACCGTTTTTCTCTTGCACTATTTGAAGAGATCGTGCCAGAGGTCTAAGGCAAAAGGTCATGTCTAAGGGTAGCAAAGACATCTAATAAGTAACCATTTTATATTAAATAATTTGAAAGAATTCAGGATTTTCAGAGTTTCATTTTTTAATGGCACAGTTAGATGATCAATTTGCTCCATCAGGTATATATAAAATTACAACTAAGAAAGAAAACTATCAGGTATATATATATAATTATAAATAAGGAAGAATCCATCAGGTACATATAAAATTGTAAATAACAAAAAAATGGAAACAAATGACACATACAACAGTAATTACAACGGTCCAATAGTCGAAAACTGGAAACAAGGAGCAGAGACTACTGGTCCCAAGCAGCATTACCTGTGATTGGCATGATAACTCATAGCACTAGCTAACAAATGTATTATTTCCATTTGAGACGAGGACATTATTCCAAAAACTTTTACATAATCCATTCTGATTTTTACAAACCAAGAGTAGCTGTAATAATGTTTTAGTTTATTTATATGAAATGCCACTAATTAAACTGTCCAAGTTGGTGACCCCAACTATAGAGACACTTCACTTTTCAATTGTAATAGAGAAATGCTATGGGTACAAAGGGAATTACAAATGGAGCCTTGCACACTGATGTGGCAGTGCCATCAATTTTTTTTTTTTTTTTTTTTAAATGAAGAAGAAGAAGAAGAAGCATTCCTTGTTCTTTTATTGAAATGCAGGGGAAGTAGAGGAATTAAAGTCAGTAATCAGAAGGACTCAATCATCCCGTGGAAGTATACTAGGGCATAAATGAATGAGAGGAAATTGTAAATGTAAACAAAGAAGATGGAAGAAAGACGGAGAGAGAGATAAGACTACAGAGTGCAGTGCAGTATTTCGTAGGTCAAAGACTGCCAGAAGCTTCCCTTCGTGTGTCTTTCAAAAGGGTGAGATTAATTAGGAGGGATCGGCACAGTTTTCTTCATCCCTCACCGTGGGCCTCTCTTTGGCTCAGTTTTGTTCATCAATCACTGGAGCTTTGTTTCTCTTTTGACTCATTTTTCTTCACGTTCTTCTCTTTGCTCATTGAAATCGTCCCTCAGTTTTTCTTTTTTATTTACGGATTCAAAAGAGAGCTGAACAAATTTTTCAACAAGAAATGCCAGACATCCTGGAATGATGGATGCTTTTTTTGTCCGTAGACGATTTCTTGTTGCAGACACACACTCAAGATGGATGCTTTTTTTAACTGATATGGCAATGCCACATGACTACCACATCAGTGTGTAAGGCTCCCTTTGTAATTCTCTTTGTAGCCGTAGCAGTTCTCATTGTAATAATAAGAAATGGACATCCAATGCCCCCTTAACTGGAATGGCTGTCATCTCCACGGACCATGGGCATCCATGCCCCCTTATGTGCACCTTCTAAAAAACTTAATGCAGGATAAATCATAAAAAGATTCATAGAACAGTGTTATTGCTTGCTAGATGGCATCTCAGTCTAAAATACTAATGCTCACAATTTGAAGTATGTCACTGAAATTGACCGTTAGTAAGCTTTAGATTGCACAAGGAAATAAAATTAATATACCAGCAGTTCAGAGAAGCTAGTGAGACCAACCTTCAGAAGAATTTTACTATTGCTCGCTATCTTGGTTTACTATTGCATCATAAAGTAAAAGTAGAACACATGGATATGCTGAACTACCAACTTAGGGAAAACAAAGAAGTTAATTGGAGCCAATCTCAACAACCATGGTCCTTAGCAACATATATCTACTAAAAGCTCTCTCTCTCACCTACTCACAAAATATGGCACGTAAAATCAAATATCCTGACATGTAGGTAGCTTATTGTATGCATATACCTTTATATGAAAAAGTTTGGGAAATAAGAAATCTTAATAATGTTATGTAGCTCCACAAACATGAATTAATGCAATGAACCATGCATATTATGCAATAAGAAAGTCTAGTCTACTAATCCAATTGTATGCTATTGACTCACATAAAATAACCAACATTTGAAATTCACATGCTTAGTCAAAGTGATATATCAATGATCAACAATAGACTGAATATCAGCAAGGAAGGGTGGAAAACTTAAGGGTAGTCGTTTGAGCCATTCTAGAATTTGGTCATTTGTCATACCATATTAACAACTGCTTGGCTCGAGAGGAATTCGAAGACCCCATCGCTTGCAACAACGAAGAAAAGATGATTAGCTGTAAGCTGAACCATCGACACCTCCGGTATAGCAATTACACCAATCTTCTCAGCTGTACTATCTCCCACGCTCCTCGTAAACGCAGTCCCTGGATACATCCCATTCTGAACCCACAACCTCGGAGGATCGCTGCCTTGAGACTCTTCATTGCCCCACGTCTGAATATTCGGATCCATAAGCCCTTCTACTTGATCAACACTCAAAACCCTGGCCCCACAAAGCTTCACTCTCTCATACTCATCTCTCCTAAATGGTGTCTGATCATCCGATAAGTCCTCAGCAACAATTCGATTCCCATCCTTCACTGCAATCACTGCCCTCGAATCACCCACATTCGCCACGAAAAGGGTATCCCCAACAACGAGTACTGTAATGGCCGTAGTACCACTCATTGAATCATCAATCTCACTATTACGTAACTCATAATTTGTCGCCAAAAACGCAGAGTTAAAAGCTTTAACAGGGTCATCCAACAGTGCAGGGTCATTTGCTAGTATATCTACCAACCTATCCTTGACGAAATTCGAACACTGCGTGCCAAATTGACCATGCCCATCAAATACACCAAAGAAATGGATATTTGGGTTACCTTGAATCTGCGTCCTAACGCAGAAACTGTCTTGGTTTTCTTTATCCGGCGAGTCCGGGTAGTAACCACGCTGCGTGAGAACCGAGTACTCCAAATGGAAATTGTGTGAAGGAACAGGTACAGACTCCAGGGATCTCTGGGTGAGTATGTGTTTGCCTTGCAGACTGTAGGGACCCACTTCGCCGAACTGTCGGGAATCGTCGTCCGATGACAGTGGGTACCGGCTACAGCACCTACTGTTGACACAGCCCATGGCTAAAGAGGCAAGCTTTAAGGACCAAAACCAACAAATTCAAGTGCAGCCAAGGTGCTTGAGAAAAATCCTAAAAGAAGCAGAGAATGATTGGTACCAAAGGGTTACAGATGCGTAATTCTTGGTGGAAATGGTGAAATGGGTACCCCAGACATTTGAAACAGTGGGTCTTGATGCAGGAATATTGGGCAAAACCCATGCTTGAGAAAAGGAATTCCGGGAACGGGGAACAAAACCTAGTAGCAAATCAACCAAAAGGCTATGTGTAATCAGCGACAATTATTTCTCTCACCGAAAGGAGGACCGCATCAAGAAGAAACGAATTCCGAGAAACCCATCTCAAGAAAACCCGACCAAGAAGCAAGAAAAGGTTGAGACATTTTGGCCGTGAGATAACGTGCTGTGGAGGTTTCCCAGAAAAAAAAGAAAAAGAAAAAATAAAAATACAACCTTTTTCTTGGGCACAAGATCAGGGCTCAAGACAGAGCATCAAAAAGAAGATAGATTATGAACAGTTCAAAATTCTAGTAGGAAGCCTCTGATGGCTTAACAAAATGGGGATTCTTTCAACTTCCAAGAAAGAGAGAGAAGATAGATTTTGTGTGCATGTGTGGATTTGTCTGCAAAAAGCCCATCTTCCAAGAAGACACACTGAGAGTGAGTGGGAAGGGAAAGGCTACAACACTTTTTTTAATCAATCAATCCTGACAACACGACAGGTGGCATGTTCGTATTACAAAGATTTAGAGAAAGAAAGACAAAAATCTGCGTGCGAATTTGGAGACTTTTTTTTTCCTTTGGTTAACACTCCGGAAGGACTAGCATTTCCATATATATATATATATATATATAGTGAATTTATTATTAGATTATTTACCATTTAAAATAACATAATATAGTATACACTATTAAATTTATAAATTTTAATTTGAACTATGGTATGAATAAATAAATAAAAAGAGAATCCGGATCCCGTGGGAAATGCGTTTTTACTTTTGTGTTTATTTTTATTTTTCTAATTTCATGAGTATGTTTGGGGAAGGACCGGATTAGAGGTGGACTGAAACTTTGTAAAATCCTAAAACTTTTTTATTAAAATTAATCTTAACATTTTTATTTTTTTATATCACATCAATCATTTTTTATTACGTTTCAAATAAAAAAATTATTACAAAACAAAAAATTTCACTTTTTTATACAAAATATTCTTATTTTTTTCCTCACATTAATCAAATCTGCTAAAGTACCAATCAACTTCCTTCCGTCCAATCCATTGCCAAACACGGCCATGGTTTTGAATTTGAAGCTTTTTAGTCAAACCGTGGCCAATGGTGGCGGCTTGACCCCAAAAAAAAAAAAAAGAAAGGAGGACCTGTAGTAGTGATATTGCTGTTTGAACGAAACGACAGCCATGACATTCAACTATTCAAGGATGCTAACGAAACGACAGCCAGCAAGGATGAGGAAACCTTTACATAACGTAGGGAAAACGGAAGGCAAAGCTGCTGCTTTTTAGTGATATCATTCATTCAGTTTTCAAATGCTTTTTCGATCTTGTTCAATTATTTTGAAGTGATCATTTGCTTTTGGTACCAAAGATGAAAAAAAAGCTAGGAATATTGTGAGTTGTCAAATTCTTATTGGATTTAGTCACACTCATTTTTTCATAACCGAATATCAATCAGCAAGGAGTAGTTAGTAGTTAGAGGCATTATAGAGATTCAAGTGCAAGCAAGGTGTTTGAGGAAAGTCCTAAAAGAAAAGGAGAATAATTGGTACCAAGGGTTGCAAATGCGTGATTCTTGGTGGAAATAGTGAAATTGGTACCCAAACAATTTATACTGTAGGTTTTGGGCAAAACCCAAGCTGGAGAAAAGGAATTTGATGAGGAACAAGGAACAAAATCTAGTAGCAAATTAATCAACCAAAACATTATGTGTAATCAGCGACAATTACTTCTCTCACCGGAAGGAGAAGTGCATCAAGAAGAAACAAATTTGATACAAAGTTCGGGGATAACTCTACCTTGAATATTGGCATGTAAGGAGTGAATATCCAAGATCTTATACGATCTATTTGGGATATTTAAGATCGTCATACTACCATGCATTGCGGCCAACATCTACGGTGGCTAAATCTATGAAAGTGACCTAATAGTAGCATTTTCTCTTTTAGCTATTCCACTCACTTATTAGTATTCAATGGCTTACCAAGACATTTAACCTAGCCTATAGGTCGCTCTTTTGTGACTTGACCATAAAACCAAAACACCTTCAATCCCATACTCATGACTCGACAGCAGAGTCGCAACCCCTTCGATCCCATACTCAACAAGTTGCACCCAATATACTTGACATGGTGGCTAACTCTGATACCAAATAATACAAACTTTACATAAAACTCATAATTGAAAACTGGTTTGTAAAGAGAGAGTTTCCAAATACTTATATATATATATGGTTAAAATTGTACTCCTCAATCTTGTAAGGAGAGAGTTTCCATATGGACTATTTTATGATGCAATATATTCATGTTGTATACTTGATCATATTTTAGTTCTACATAATCCTATCATTAGTATACTGTATACAAAATCTTGGTGAATATAATTTAGTAGCTTTGATAATTTATTTAAGAAACAAATTAATAAGCTTCATGTTTTTATTCCCTCGATCAATTTCTTTGAGGTTATCCCAAGTATATATTAGGTACCTTTCTTATATCTTATAGCATGTCCACTAATATGTTCCTCTTTATATATATATATATATATATAAAATACTTTTTGGATGAATAAGAGAAACTTTAGCTTGGCATCTAATTTTTCCTATAAAACTTCAGTCACCCCCTACGGTAAGTTTGGAAGTGATCTAACAACGATGTTAAAAAATTAACAGAAAGTGGATGAGAAAATCTATTTGTTAACGATTCGAACATTAGGGACTAAATTGATAATTTTTGAACCATATGAAGCAATTTGATAAAAGGTCATACCTTAAAGACCAAGAAAGCATTTTTCTCAAATAGAAAGTCTAATAATTTTTTTTCAGAAGAGAAAAAGTGATGAAAAATCAAAGATTTGTAATATAATAGCATGACATATTCAATGTAATGGTGTCACTTTTGTTATTTACAGCGTAACAATGTCATGTGGGGTGGAATAGTATCTTCTGTAATGAAAGTTAGGTTAAAAGAATCTCTAGGATGATGGCTTAATGGTCGAAGTAGTTCGAAATCATCACCTTGCGAGGTCGAGGTTGTGGCTTTGAGTCTATGTATGTTCTATTATTGCCGAGGTATACTCCACACCATGTATGTCAGGGTTTAAGTGGGCCAAGGCAGTGACCAACATCAATGAACCCTTTTTTGCTTAGGAGAAAAAAAAAAAAACAAAAAAGAAGGTTAGGTTAAAAGAGGGTGATAGAGTAAAGAAGAAAAGAAAAAAGTAATTTAAAAAAAAAACAATTAACTTTTATAAATTGGTGAAACAACAACAATATTTTATGTTCATGAGTTTGGGCTCTTTAATTACAGGGAAAGAAGCCACCACTAATGCAATGCATATTTTTTTTTTTTTTGACATGTCCACATAAGAGGGGAAGAAGGATTCGAACTAGTGACATTTGATTCATTAGGCGTAGTCCCAATCGATTGAGCTACCTCTTGAGGACAATGCAATGCTTTTTTGTTTGAAATTGTTATTTTTAAATATACTTTTTAAAATTGTAAAGCCAAATGGACCCTTAATGTTTTAATTGCGTATGAACATTTTTATTCATTAAAAAATTAATAGTACTCATATTATAATAAAACAATGTTCCCTAATCCCTCGTTTATTTTTTCCCCCTTGCTACCAAATGGTTCTACCATTTTTCATAATTTTTTTAACCCTTTTTAATTTTCCTAAAATCTCTTCCTTGGGTTTCTGAAATAGTGTAAAAATAAGTACTTCTAATAATGGACAAAGTTTTCCTCCAAACTAAGTTGGAGGGAACTCCTCCAACCTAGTATATAAAAGTGACATGTGTCACTTTTGAAAAATGTTAGGGTTCTCCCCCTAGTGTTCTCCCAATTTTACATAGAACATGATTTAAAAAAAAAAAAAAATTGTAGTGGCCTCTAACACAGGTTTTTTTAGGCATTAGCACCAAATTTGAGGCATTAATACTAAATTTAGAATGATCAAATTCATTTTGGGTGATACCATCCCTAAAGGGTTAACTTTCCACCCTTAGGTTTTAGTTTTGAATCAAAAAATAAGTTTTAAAGCATTAGAATCTAAATATTAACTCATAAAAATTAATTTGTTGGCAAAAAAACGGTACTACAATTTTATTTTTTCTTAAATTATGTTCTACGTAAGACTGGGAGAGCGCTAAGAGAACACTAGGGAGAGAACCCCTAACAAACCCTGTCACTTTTTTTTTTAATAACATGTGAAATGCACATGAGTTTTTAATAAAATTTATTTCAACTTTGTCCATGCCATTAAAAAAATATGTACATCTTACATGTTTAAGGGACACATGCCACTTTTATAGATTAGGTTGGAGGAGATTCTTTCAACTCAGTTTGGAAGAAAACTTTGTCCTCTAATAATTGTTATTTGAAATCATTTGCTTTAATTAAAATTTCCTAAATAAGTCATTTTATACAATTTCTTACGACAAATGTTTTTTTTAGAAATCCTCTGGAAATATTCCTATCAATTTAATTCTCTTAAATTTGAACTAATTACCTAATATTTTTATATAAAAAAGTTCAAGATTAAAAGAAACTCTTCATACAATTGGGGTGACCTTTATAAACTTTTAGTAAAACATTAAAGTCCCCTTTATAAACTTAAAAAGACAAAGTTTTCCTTCAAACTGGATTGGAGAAATTTCCTTCAACCTAGTCTATAAAAGTGACACGTGTCCCTTGAACATGTGAGATGCACATGTTTTTTTAATAGTAGGGATAGAGTTAGAATAAATTTTATTAAAAATTCATGTGTATCTCACATGTTATTAAAAAAAGAAACACATAACTTTAGAACTTAGAAAAGTCTTCTCTAAGGGTTTCTTCTCTCAAAGGAAACTTAGCAGCAAAAGGTCTAGTCTTCTACCGTTCGCGGGAGAGAAGGTTTGGGAACATGATTATTATTGATTGTTGTAATGGAGGACAATGTGGAGAAACTGTGGGAAGATATCACTGATTGGTGGAGAGTAGGAAGGCATAACAGTTATAAAGGGTTGAAATTGCTGCAGGCCGAGAGAAGGGTGAACGTTGTCTAGTTGGTAGAATATGTGCTGGACGAAGAATTAACGAAGAGGCCTTCAAATAAGTTTTGTTGAGTATATGGCGAATTGCTAGTCCGGTTGTTTTTAAAGAAGTCCAAGATAATGTGTGGCTGTTTGAGTTTGTGGAGTATGATGATAAGAAAAGGGTGCTTGAAGGATGGCCATGGTCTTTTGACAGACAAATATTGGTGTTTAATGATTTTGATGGAAGTATTGCGCCTTCTCAGATGCAATTTACACGTTCTCCGTTTTGGATTTAAGTGCATGACATGCCTTTGCTATGTATGAATAAATAGGTGGGGTCAAAAATAGGTGAATCTCTGGGAGAGCTTGAAGACGTGGATGTTGCAGGAGATGGTGCAGGATGGGGAAGGTGTCTGCGTCTGAGGGTTATCATTGATCTTCAGAAACCATTGGAACATGGCAGAGCTCTCAAATTGGGGGGAAAGTCGCATTGGGTATCTTTCAAGTACAATAAACTCTTTATGTTCTGCTTCAACTACGGCAGAATTGTACATGGTCACAAAGGCTGCTATAATAAATCCCCTCAGAGACAACATGCGTCTGATGGTGAGAAGGACTGGGGGGTTTGGCTATGGGCTATCGAGCCTAGACGGAAGGGTGGGGGTGACACCGGTGGTGGTTATGCGCCGGAGGCTACCATGCACAGTGACGATGCAAACTCCAATCCAGTGTACAACGAAAGGTCTACAAAAGAGGGAAACCATAATCCATGACGCCCTACATGCGAGGAGGTGGATAGTGCAAAATTAGAAAATTACCAACAGGGGCTATGAGAAATTTGGGGGCTATTGCATTTGGATCGTGGAATGAGAAGTTAAAGGAGGTTAGTACGGGAATTCTGAATTGTGGGCATATTTCTCATGTTGGGTGTGCCAAGCAATTTGAAAGTGCAAAAAAAGTGGTGAGTTACATGGAAAAGAATGGGGCTGGCTGTTCCATGCAGTTGGAATGTGCTAAAAGAGGGATGAGCCTCGTGGATAAGATTATTAATAATCATGAGGGGTCAAGTCAGCTGGAAATTATAGGTCCACATGAAGTATGTCAGCCAAAAGGAAATGTGAATAACAATATTTCTGCTATTGAAAGGGACGAGGATTCATTGAATTTAATGGCCATGGAGAAGGATAAAGGCTGCAACATATGGAAGCAGAGATTGATAGTGTGGATAATGGCAGGATTGGGAAAGGAAAAATTTTGAGAACCTGGAAGCGGAGAGCAAGAATGGATGGGAGTGTAGGGCAGAGTGCGGGGGGACCCAATAGACTCACTCAGAAGAGGAAGGCACCGTTGCAGGATGTGGGCAGTATGGGTATGAAAAAACGAAAAAAGAAATGTACAAGTTTGAAGCTGATGCATTCGACATAATCTATCGTGGCAGAGACTGCAGCGTAGCCCCGCCAATCCAAATGAGTCTATTGAGTTGGAACTATCAAGGGCTTGGGAACCTTCAGATAGTTCGTGATCTTTGCCAACTGATAAAGGAAAAGCAGCTTAGCTTTTTGTTTCTTATGGAAACAATAAGCAGTCAAAAATGGATGGAAGGATTGAGGGTAAGATTAGGATATGCTGGTTTATTTGTTGTCGGACCGGTAGGGAGAATTGGTGGGTTAGCACTTTTGTGGAAAGAAGTAGAAGAATTGAAGATACAAAATTATTCCTGAAGACATATAAATGCAATAGTTGCATGAAGCAAGTTCTCATTGGAAGCTTACGGGTTTTTATAGGAATCCAGATAGCTCGAAGCGGATGGAATCTTGTTCTTTGTTAAAACACCTTTAAATTTTCTCTCTTATGCCATGGCTTTGTGTTGGCGATTTTAATGAGATAACCTAACGTTCGGAGAAATTAGGGAATATAAGGCGGAGGAAGGGTCAAATGGAGCCATTCAGACAAGCTATTGAAGAAATGTTATCTTGGTGATTTAGGTTTTACAGGACCTAGGTTTACGTGGTCTAACAAGCAACAAGGTGACTCTCTTATACAAGAATGGCTTGATAGGGCAATGGGCAGTAATGGATAGTGTGAGATGTATAATGCTGTGGGAGTTCAGGTATTAGTTGCCCGTTCTTTTGACCACAATCCTTTGTTGGTCACTTTTAACATGCAAGCTGAAAGCATATGCATGGGAAAGGTGGCTTTAAATTTAAGGCTAGTTGGTTGCAAGATGTGGAATGTGAAAATATTATTGGGGAAGCTTGGGAGACGATGGACAACAGTGGAGGGCCAATGAGGACAATCCAAAGTAATCTTGAACGTTGTAAAATCAAGTTGAAGTGGTGGAGTTGAAAAAAATTTGGGAACAATGAGAAAATGATTAAGGAAAAAACTTAGAAGATGGCTGTTTTGCAACAAAGGGGAGGGGTGGATACTACTATGGCTGCGAAACAATTGCAAGAAGAACTTGAAGCTTTGTTGGAGCATGAGGACACAAGATGGAAACAAATATCTAAGCAAAATTGGTATCAAAGTGTGGATAGAAATACTCCATTTTTTCATGCATGGGCAAATCATAGAAAGAGAGTGAACCACATCGAGTGGGTGAAAGATGACGATGGGAGAGAATGGATGAATGCTAAGGATATAAGCAAAGCTTTTGTCACTTTCTATGAAAAGCTTTTTACTACTGAAGGTGCGATTGGAATAGATGGGTGTTTGGAGGGGATGCCATAAACAGTGTCGGCTGAAATGAATTCATGGTTGCTTCGACCTTTTGTGGTGGCTGAAATAAATGCAGCACTCGGACAAATGTACCCTCTCAAATCACCTAGGCTTGATGGTTTTTCTACTTGTTTTTACCAACAATCATGGAGTATGGTGCGAAATGAGGTATGTAAAGCAACTCTATATTTTCTAAATGGTGGTGATTTTGTTGTTAATATCAATGCTACAAATATTGCTTTGATTCCTAAGATTAAAAAGCCCTCTCATTTAACGGAATTCCGTCCTATTAGCCTTTGTAATGTGTCTTATAAGATTATTGCAAAGGTGTTAGCTAACAGACTCAAGAAAGTGTTTATAGAGATTATATCCCTCAATCAAAGTGCCTTTATTCCCGGAAGGTTAATAACTAATAATGTACTTATTGCTTTTGAGGCCCTACATACAATGGATACTTGGTTGATAGGAAAACAAGGGTATATGGCCTTAAAGCTGGATATGAGTAAGGCATACGACAGGGTGAAATGAGATTTTTTAGAAGCTATTATGAAACAGATGGGTTTTACAGAATGGTGGGTTTATTTGGTTATGACTTGTATGCGCACAGTCGCGTATTCAGTTGTAGTCAATGGACAACCATATGGAAAGATTATTTCCTCCAGAGGATTGCGGCAATGGGATCCATTATCACCGTCTTTTTTCATCATATGTGCAGAAGGCCTCAATACAACACTTAATTAAGCAGAAAGAGAGAAGGGGATTACAAGCTTGTCCATCACTCAAGGGTGAACACGACTAAATCACCTCTTTTTTGCCGATGACAGTCTACTCTTATGCAAAGCTTCTATCCCTGAATGGCAGCGAATTCAACAGGTTTTAGACGTTTATGAAAGGGCTTCAGGGCAAAAGCTTAATAGAGAAAAGACCTATATTTTCTTTAGTCGCAACACAAGAAAGGCAGCAAAGTGTCATATCTCACAGGTAGCAGGGGTAAGCCATACTTATCGGTATAAGATATCTAGGACTTCTAACTCTCATTGGAAGGTCACAAATCAGTACATTTGCAAGGATAAAAGGTAGAATTTGGGATAAAATGCATGGGTGGAAGGAAAAAATTTTGTCCCAAGCTAGGAAAGAGGTGTTGTTGAAGGCGGTGGTCTAAGCAATTCCTACTTATACAACGAGTGTATTCCAATTACTTAAGACACTTTGCAAAGATATAAATTCAATGATGTCCAAGTTCTGGTGGGGGCACAAAGATAATGATCATAAGGTGGTTTGGATGAGTTAGGAGAAAATGAGAAGGGCGAAGAAAAATGGGGGATTGGGATTCCGTGATTTAGAAAGCTTCAACATGGCTTTGTTGGCAAAACAAGGATGGCGATTATTGCAATTTCCATAATCTCTTGTGGCAAAGATTTTTAAAGAAAAATTATTATCCTCATACTACATATATGGAAACACCTTTGGGCAATAAGCCGTCTTATGCATTGCAGAGTATTTGGAATGCTAAATATCTCTTGCAAGATGGTCTGGTTTGGAGAATTGGAGATGGAAGGTCTATTAGTGTGACGACCCCAATGGGCAAATCAATTAACTAGTAATTGATCCCATGGCGCGCCATCCCAGCCTTGTCCCTCGCAGAACAAGACCTCCAGGAATTTACTTTTCTCGTCGTAACAAGAAAACTACAGCGGAAGATTTTATTAAGACTATGGGATTTAGATACAGTAATTGAAACATCACACAACAAATACTAGAGATAAAATACTATGTCACCATAACATCATAAATAGTCATCAAATGTACTGGTCATCGAACCATCATCAGGAAAATAGATACAACCTAGAATAACAAAACATCAATATATTTTACAAAAGGATCAACAATTCATAGCCTAGACTTAAGTTTAAGCAGAGCTAATGATATCAGGATCTCTATCATGTCTGCACGAGCAGATCCTCCAATCTCCCACATAGAACGCAACCAAATAGGATCCATGTCATCAAAGATCACACGGATAAAGTCCTGAGCTAACACCTAAGTTTGCTCCGACGGCATCCTTTTCTAAAGCGGCTAAACTGTATAACAATCGTAATGGGAAATGAAACATAAAGGAAAAAGGTAAGTTTAAGACTTAGCAATTTTTAACACTGATAATACCCATGCTGGTTTAGTAATGAACTCAAATGTTTAATGATCAAAGCAAATCTATCATGACAGCTTACATTATGTGTGATATATATATATATAATAGTTAGTATATGCATATGATGTAAACAACAGTCATAGTTCAACAATATGGTCTACCCGAAATATTACCCATTCTCAACAGGGTTGGCACTGTCCCGAGGGACCTATAGTACAATGCCAGTGTCCCAGCCATTGCACAACATACCGTATGTAACATTAGCGAAATAATCAAGTTCGACCTCGAGTGACCCACACTAACTAATGATGTTCGTTCTATAATGATCGAACCATTGGAAATGGTTGCACTGTAGTCACGAAACCAATGGATCCAAAGCCCCATATAACACACACATTTGATCATAAAGCTAACATGTATAGTAAGTTCATGGCCATTACTACCGCATGTACCATGTCATACGATACAAATTATCTTGTCTGTATTTTACATACATGTCATTTTACAAGTCCCACTTGGTTAGCACATTCAGCACAACACTTTTCTCAAATGCCAGAGTTAATATGCAATAAGTATAAACTGTGAGAGTTGTAAAATATGCATGTTTTCTCGATACACAAAATATATGTGCAGTGAATGGAAAATAGCAATGAGCATTATGTGAGTTAAAACTCACCTAGATCGAAAAGCGTCTCCGAGTACTCCGAAAGATCCGGGTTCTCCAAATTTGTGAAAAACCTTCTATTAGTCCTAATTCCACTAAAACAACTCTAAAGGAAGAAAAATATGAGCTATGAGACGACTCGTGAAAATCAGGTTCCCCTGTCACACACTGACCGTACAGACAAGGCTCGTGGCCGTACGTCCACCGTGTTATGACGGGTCATACGTCTAGTCACGATACCGTACATCCGCTCTGAGGGTTTTCAAGGAGAACCTCATTTTCATTCCACTGTCCGCCTATTTTCTGACTCCTAGGACTACTAGAAACACCTTAAAGCCTCCTAACCGAGATTACAACCTCCATGCAATGTAATAACGCTAAGTTAACAAAAATGCTAACCCAAACGAGGTTCAAAGCGTATCTAAGCTAACCACTATAACTAAACAGAAATCGAGCAGCATAATGATTTATTTAAGAAGCTAAGGATCAAACGTTACCTCCTTGAATCAAAGCCGCAAGAGTTTCGCCTCACGAACGTTTCAAAACACACGAACACCTCACACACGCTCACAACACACTCAAAACACTCTGGCAGCCTAGGGGCGTCGGCAACTTATGCAAAACACGAAGGGGTAGAGTGGTATTTATAGGCCCAAAAAGCAATGGACGTCCGGTGGTTCTTGCCCAGCGGTCCAAAGGTTGCATCGTACGTCCAGGTATTAACTAGAGGGTATCCAAAAAGTAGCATATGTCTGGTGGTCACACGTACGTCTGCCTGTATGGTTTGTAGAGCGTACGTTCGGTGGTCCCCCCGTACGTCTGCACTACAGACAACAGCGTATGTCCGCCCAAAAGTCCAAATTGCCCCTCTAGTGTCCTTAGTGACCCAAAGCCCAAATTAACTCCCATAACTAAGCTACTTACGCCTAATTAATAATTTAGGCCACTACAATTAGCATTTGGGAGGACAAATGGTTGCCATCAAACATGACACATGCAGTTCAGTCTTTGGTTCGAATTCTTCCTAGGCACACCCATGTTTGTGAGCTTATTGATAGTGATACTAATTGGTGAACTATTCCACTAATTGAGGTGATTTTTAATGTAGAAGAAGCTAGTCTAATTTGTGGTATGCCTATTTGCCCAAGGACTCAAAGTGACTGGAGAGTGTGGGGAGGAAGCAAAAATGGTATTTACACCGTTCGTAGTGGCTATCATCTAGCCAAGGAATTATGTCAGAGGGATAGGGGGAGTTCTACGGAGACATCTCTAGCAGTCCTTTGGAAACGAATATGGAAAATACGTGGTTCAAGAACGGTGAAGATGTTTCTTTGGCAGGCTTGCAATAACATTTTACCCACTATGTAGAATTTAAATAAGCGCAAAAATTTGGAGGATCCTCTTTGTCTGATATGTAAGCTATAGGTGGAGACAATTGGCCATGTTGTTTGGAGTTGTTCCTTGGCCAGAGATGTTTGGCTTGAATGTACCAAAAGAGTCCAGAAGAGTACCAATGATGAAGATGCATTTATAAATATTTTTGAGCGCCTGTTGGAACGCTTGAATGATGAGGAGATTGAGTTGGTAGCTTGTATTGCTAGACAACTTTGGCTGCGAAGAAATAAGCTGATTTTTGAAGGAAGCTTCTCACAACCGAAGGTTCTTATTCAACAAGCAAAAGATCAATTGGAGGTGTTAGTGAGTGCTAAACAAGTCTTGCAAGCGAGAACAATGCACAATATCCAACCAATACGGGACAAATGGAAAGCACCGACTTTGGGAGTACTCAAGATTAATTGGGATGCTGCTCTTGATGTTGGTCGGAAAAGAATGGGGGNATTGGCCATGTTGTTTGGAGTTGTTCCTTGGCCAGAGATGTTTGGCTTGAATGTACCAAAAGAGTCCAGAAGAGTACCAATGATGAAGATGCATTTATAAATATTTTTGAGCGCCTGTTGGAACGCTTGAATGATGAGGAGATTGAGTTGGTAGCTTGTATTGCTAGACAACTTTGGCTGCGAAGAAATAAGCTGATTTTTGAAGGAAGCTTCTCACAACCGAAGGTTCTTATTCAACAAGCAAAAGATCAATTGGAGGTGTCGGTGAGTGCTAAACAAGTCTTGCAAGCGAGAACAATGCACAATATCCAACCAATACGGGACAAATGGAAAGCACCGACTTTGGGAGTACTCAAAATCTATAAGTTCTTTTGCACTAAAAACAGTCACCCAAAATCTATACGTCAGATCTTTTGGTAAATAATCTGCTGCTCTTGATGTTGGTCGGAAAAGAATGGGGGTGGGTGTCATGGTGCGCAACCATGATGGAGATGTACTGTTCACGAAGTGTATGGTGAAGGAGTATATAACTGATCCTCTGATTGCAGAAGCGGTAGCGACATGGGTTGCAGTTGAATTTATCAGCCAGTTTGGTTTCCAATCTGTCATGCTTAAGGGGGACTCTTTGGTGGTGGTGCAAGCTCGTCGCAATGAGGATAAAAGCTGGTCGCAAGTTGGGTTATTAATAGAAGATGCAAAGATCATTCTCCATAATTGTCAATTTTGGGAGGTATGTCATGTTAGGAGAGCTGCGAATGAAGTGGCGCACAGAATCTCAAAATTGGCACTAGCTCTCAATGATACTCATGTTTGGGAGGATTCTGTTCCCCTCTGTATTAGGGAGATTGTACTTGCTAAAAGGCCTCTTTGAGGATTTTATGTATGAATCTCATTAAAAAAAAAGAAAAGACATATGTCACTTTTATAGATTAGGTTGAAATAAATTCTTCCAACCTAATTTGGAGGAAAACTTTATCCAACTTAAAGGCCTCGCTACAAGTTTTTAATTGTTAAATTTTTAGGGTGGCCTTTTTCCCCTTAAAACTTCCCTATATGCAACATGAATCTCATCATACAGATACTCCATTTTTAAGATTTTAATTAGTTTGATACAAATTTTTGCAGGTGTGAGAGTCGGTAAGCGAGCTTCTAATGATTAAGTCAAATAATTTTTCTTTTAATAGAGGGTTTTTATTTTTTTTATTTTTTTATTTTACCTTCGTATAGGAATTTGGAGGTGTACTCCTAGATGGTCATTCTTAATTTTTCGAGATTGTTCGCCTCGTAATTGACAATGTCTTTCCAGAACCGCTATTCGAACTCCGCCGGTATGGCGCGGTGTAAGCCCTAATTAGTCACAGTCTTTCCAAAAATGAAAATTAAGAGGGTATATATATATATATATATATATATATGTATTCTTCTGTGCATGAAGTTGAAAATGAAAAGCAAAGAATTAATCAAGGAAACATTTTAAGCGTTGGCCCGCCTATGTGCATGGGCGGTTGTCCATTAGTCAATTGGGTTGAGCCTAATCCAAAATGTCATAGCCTTCTGAGTTCTGAACCCAACCCAGATCCCAATACTCACAAAACACAACAACTTGGGCTGCATGCTTGAAAGCTACATGCCAGTCGTGTCCAAGCCTATTAATGTAGCTAGCCTTGTCAGAAAAAACAGAATGATCTCTTCGTTTCTTTTCAATGCGTTCATTCATTCATATATATAAAATATAAAATAATATAATATGAGTAAGTCCATCTTCTACGAGACGTTTACATGTCTGTGGGTATATATATATATATATATATGGCATTTGGGGTACTGATGGTACCCTTTTAGCTTTTGCACTTGGAACAAAAATCCCTTGAAATGGGCCAGCATTTGTGTCACGTACCGAATTAACACATCTTCGACAAGAAAGTGAATTAAGTACACTTTTTCCCAACATTTTTATTATTTTTATTTTATTCATATGATTACTTTTTTGAATATCTATATATATAGGCACGCTTATGGTTTTTATGAAATTCTTCGATTCATCATTTTTGTAAACAAGCAATTGTTGGGTTGCATCAAACTAAAGTGTTCATGCAATAGGAATTACCATGCAAATTAAGCTAGCTAGCTAGCTAGGTTCCATGCATGAACTTAATTGATTTGCCAAAATAAAAGTATATATATATATAAAAGGGATGGATTATTAATTAAGAAGCTTGATTTTCTCTAGAAACAAACAAAAGATATAATTTCTTTGAAGGAAAATGAAAGAAAAAGAAAAAGAATAGAACATAGAGATTGAGAAAGTTCAATATGACCACCTCAAAGAGAAACATGAGCACTTTTACTCTCCCCCACTACCATCCTCAAAATCTTAGGCGTGCAAGCCTAAGTGGGGTGCCTTATCATGATGATTCCAGTATCCCACCAAACCTTTTCAGCTACTTACCCCCACATCACCCTCCTCATCTCTAATCCTTTTTTCTTTCTTTTTTTTCTTTTTTTCTTTTTTTTTTTTTTGTAAAAAAAAAGAAAAGAAAACCTTTCTACACAAGTCAATCCCACATTCATCACCCCCATCACCCAATCACTTTCTTCCACATCATCATCAACGCCCTACAATTTTCAACTAATTTCATCTACGTCTCTAACTCTCTTCCGCGCTCCTTCCATATCTACCGGCCGCCACCACAAACAACCACTGCCTGGTTTCTTTTTTATTATTACTTCCGGCGAGTCGTAAACGTTTGAAACACGACGCTCCCGGCGGCGGGGAACTCATCCATTGCGCAACTCCGGCATTTCAATCCAAGCGGCTCGAGCGCGCCCGCCACCCTCGTCCACACCTCGTGGCTAGTGCATGTAGTCGATACGGACATCGTCGCCGGCCGGAAAACTTGCACCGCCTTCTTCAAAATCTGGACGACGTCGTCATGATCGTCGTAGATGGACCCCACGCACTCGAAGCTTGCGTAGCTGTAACCGTCCTCCGGGGTTACGTGGATGGTGGAGTAGCGGTCGCCGTCGATAATCCCGTTCATGGAGTAGCCGCAGGGATCGAATGCAAAGTCGCAAATAAGAGCGCCGGGGTTGATGTCTCCGATACCGGTCAGCTGGGTCATCTCTTTTCCGGCGGTGTCGCCGGTCTTCTCGTCGCCGGGACGCTGAAAGAACTTGCGAGCGAGGACGCGGTCGAGCTCGGTCATACAGACTTCGAGCGTGTATAACACGCCGGGAAGATGCGCGTCATCGCTAGCAGTGAAAACATGCCATGAATGGGAGGGGGTTTTGGAGGGCATCACAGAGGCTTTTCTTCGGCAAAGATTGGTAGGGAGGCTTTCTTCCAAGCAGATAACTTCTTCTTTGAAGGTGGTGTGCGGAAATGGCTGAGCCTTGGGGAAGATAAAGCTACCCCTAGTGTAGCGGCAGGAGCATAGAGTGAGGCCGAGGTGGCGTGCGTAGTGGAGCAACGGACGGATGGATTTGAGTAGCTGGGTGGTCCCACACGTCTTGATGATGATCTTTGTGGGGTAGACGAAGAGGCTAGACTCCGACAACACGTAGGCATCAAAATAGGAATTGCCTACGGCCGAGACCACGGTGCATTGCACCGCATGCAGAACTTGTTCTAGTGACTCGAAGTCCAGCTGCCGAAGACCCATTTCCGTCACAGCCGGATCATCTCCAAAGAAGTGGAGCTCCAGCCGCTTCTCAAAGCCTTCAAAACCAGACACAGCCATTAATTTATATATAAGTTTTTCTTCTTCTTCTTCTTCTATCTTTTTTTTTTTTTAAATAGCTGATGAATATATATAGTAGTAGTACTAGTGAAAGAGAAAGAGATGGCCAGATGGGGAATATAGCTAGCTAGTTGTGGATTGTGGAACTACAGGTGAGAGAGAGAAGAGGGGGTTGGATAGAATTTATAGGTGGGAGAGAGATGGGGGAGAGAGAGAGAGAGTGGAGGGGGAAGGGGAAGGGGAAGGGAGAGAAGTGAGGGGGGGGGGGAGTTTGGCTTGGCTTGGGCATGCGGGCTAGCTATGCAACCAAGAGTAATAATTGCAGCAGGCATTATAAAGTATATAAGATGATGATATGTGCTCCAAATTTTTATGTGCCAAATCTTTCAGCAGACAAGAACAGAGAGAACGGAATTTATGCCCACGCGCAATCTTCTTCTTTCTCAATCCTCCTATTCCATCATCCATCCAGCTTCTCTCAATTTCTCTATCAAATATTCCTTCTGGGAATCCATAATATATATCTTGCTGCACAACCATTCATCCATCAAAATGGTGTTCAATTTTTTTTTTTGTTAATTTTTTGCATTAATTCTCATTCTCATTACTCATTATATATATATCGGTTTTCCCGGTGAAATCCAATACGATTAATGGAACACGTGGATTAAATAATAGTTGTAAATCTCAATCCCTCAAAGTAGTGTCGGACCAAAAAAATGAGTGATTATCCTTTCCCCCCATGAATTACCACTCGATTACCATATACCCCCATCAACTACCAACTTTATGCGCACGTGATGGGTTGATTGTTCGACTTAATGACCTTGACTGACAGAATTGGGGTTTTACTAACAAAATGATAGTTTGATGGGTTCGTAATGTAAAGTTGGTAGTTGATGAGGGTATGGTAATCGAATAGTAGTTCATGGGGAAAAATGATAATATAATGCAATATGATAAAATTACCACATAAGAAGTTACTTTACCTTAATTTTTATGGATCCTTTTTCTATTTTTTATTTATTTTTGATACATATATACATATATAATCTGAAGAACAGTAATTGGTGATGCAAGCTTTTGATCATAAGGATCATTATGCATGGTGATTTTTGGGTCAATGGAATAGGTTTAAACTGGTGGTGGAAAGGTGCAACCATTAATGTGCTGGGTGGGACAAAATCATACCCTTTGCTCCGCCATTACCCAACAAATTTCAATCTAGCTACAGCTTTCAGAAAAATTGCTCATTTGAAAAAAATGGAAAACGTATAATAGGATCACAGTACTGGTCAAAAATCTTAGCTAGTATTCAAACTCATTTCCGTCCTCAATCTAGCTACTATGAAACATAAACATATAATTATAGACTAGATCGAACTATATCGTTCCTATGCATGACAACAATTATTAGAATTACTGTTCTTGAACTTTATTTGCTGATAATAGGTGTTCTCAAGTAGCTAAAAACCAGACAAAGACAAACAGAACTGCCAAAAAAAAAAAAAAAGACACAAAGCACAATTCAATTCTATAACTCAAGGATGTGACATGATCACCATTATTTGATGATGGTAATATTAATGGATATTGAAAATTTAAAATTGGGAAGGTTAAAATTAATTACAGTATTGTCCTCTCCGGATTCCTATTGATCATGACTCCCAACGGTACACTTTGAGCTTACTTTTTCTCTACGTATTGTGAAGGCTCTTAATTAAGAATTTGTCGTGCGATCAACTTTACATATATAATTTCTTGCACTAGAAGGCTTAATTAAAATGACACATCCATGAACGTACTGTCTACATGACAACATCAATGTCGATTCTTTCCCTATTGGGAGAGTAGGTGTTCATGATCAACAAAAGCTAGACGTGCATATATTTTGGCTTAAAATAATAATTAGTTTGCAAACAAAAAATGAAAAGAGGAAAAAAAAAATTGGCAAATGCTTACACTTTAACCCCCCCAGAAGTAAATCGCTTTGGTATTTGTACTCCAAAGTTTAAATACCGACACTTGGATCCTACAAAACTACCTAACCGTGATACTTAGCACCTTCCGTTGGTTATTGTTTTTCTGTCTTGTTAGATGAAACTAACTTTACGTGTGTCATACGTGATATTTTCGTCCCCAATTACCTTAAAGTGCTCTAGAGGTGAAGTGCATTTTTTTTTGCTTCTAAACTTTGTGAGATTCTAATGCCAACTCAACTTAATTTACATCTAGTAAAAAAAAAAAAAAAAAAATTAGATGGTGGAGAGCCTTCCCTTTCCGCCACTTGAGGGTGGGGATATGGCCACTCCTAAAGACATTTTTAGTGGTGGCACAAGCTAGCTACCTCTCCGGCCATTCACTTTTGAGTTTTCGTCAATCGAATCTTACTTTGATTGTTTGAAGTATGCATGACATGTTTAACACAGGTCATTTCTCACCTATCAGTGCGTGTGATACAACCACGTGTAGGTTAAGTTCCTATATATCAATCTGAACCCAAGTTCGATCGATCAAAGTTACACATTTTAATTAACTAAAAATGAACATTCAATGTCAAATACCCTAGCTAGAGATTGAATGCCTAGAGGTGGCTCAATTTTTCATTTTCATTTTACACCATGAATCCTGGCCTCTTTAATTATTTTGATCATGTTAGTTCAATTTTCTCAAGTTTTGGGCCAAAATCTAGGTTTTGTCCCAACATTTTATCGTCCATCTCTTTTTTCAAATTCACCATTAAATCTATAAGTGAAAAAATACGAACGGACATGAACGAGAGAATGCCGGAAGATGTTGGATCGAGTAGCATTTCTCTATGTCGCATAAGAAGAGGAACAGTAAAATTGAAGGGAAAGGAAGCAATTAGTAGTAGTGGGCTTGCGTAGGAAGCTACGCACACAACCTGCCTAAACTACCTTCCCCATCACATTTTCCCTCTTCTTGGCTTTTAATATAAGACATATGAGTTATGCCTAAGATTATACCAATAATTCAAAATGATCAGCTCTATGGAAACTTCCCATAAAAGGTATTAGACAATTAAAGGCATGTATATATTATATATATATTATAATTTAAAAAAAGGTATAGGTAGGAAGACAGTGGAGGATAGCTAAGCTATAGAGATGTACATACAGGCAAGGCAATGATGCAAAATTGTGAGTTTAGAATCAAATATTTTGAAGTTTTAAGGGCATAGGGGAATGATGTAGAGTGTATATATGCGTCATGAATGATCTTATGGGTGTGGCTGGCAGCCCCCATTATGACCCAAATCCCATCTCTTTGTGCTGCACGCGCATGCAATACCAAACTTGAAAGAAAGATAGAAAAAAAAAATATGGTCAACCAAATCTTATAAGTTACATGTATAATATATGTGAAAAAGGTTAGAGCTAGCCCCCATCTTAGGT
The DNA here is from genome assembly GCA_006937295.1 of Carpinus fangiana. Taxonomy (NCBI): domain Eukaryota; kingdom Viridiplantae; phylum Streptophyta; class Magnoliopsida; order Fagales; family Betulaceae; genus Carpinus; species Carpinus fangiana. The sequence goes on from CM017326.1 coordinate 27,008,056, forward strand.
TAATTGTTTTTTGGGTAATTTGAAGGGACAAAGGAAAGGATGTTTGATTTTGGGGCCCTAATGGTTATAGATTAATGGTGCATATGTCCCACTTCTAAGTGACTTTTTTTAAGCCCTCTAATAGTTATAGGCCATATTTCAATATTCATTCATAATGCTCTTTTTCTCTTCTCTCCTACTCCCCCACCCAAATTAATCATGGTCCCACTCATGAGCCCCCTATGCGCCCCCCGACAGCCACCGTGGCCGGGGCCCACTCAGGTACACATCATCTTACCATGTGTCCCCACTCATTGGCACATCAGGTCCATCCTTGTTCAAGGCCTCCAATGAACTCTTGCGACATGTCGTCCCCACTGCCCCCTCGGTTGTGCGACAACTGCATTTCTTGAGCATGGCTTTAAGCCGCCATACATCCTCGCACGCGCGCATTTCCACACATGTACCAAAAAATGTCGCCATATTTAGGGTTTTTTTTATTATTTTATTTTTTTTTAGGGTTTTTTGGAAGCACTAATGAGCATTCCTGAGTGCTACTGTACCATGCGCACAAAATAGCCCTAAAACCCATGGAGCCCCCACCACTATTTTTGTTTTGGATGAGAGGCACTGTTATAAGTTGGGAGAGTTTTTTTTTGTTTTTTTTATTTTTTTTGGTTTGGTTTTCATGGGATATCATATCACTCTCAATCAATCCTTTTGGTTTCTGGGTGTTTCAGGTCATGCTTGAGTTGTCTCATTCCTCCCCCTTTGACTCAACAGTCTGCATTAGTAAGTGCCTGTCCAACGTCCTATATGTGCACGTCAGTAATTATCCGTCCGATTTGGACAAATAATGTCAAAGACTCGATCACTTAATTGTCCAAATAAGTGGCCGGACAGTTCCAAAAACTCATTTGGGTAAGTGGGTTTTTTCATGCTTGTTTGTGTTTCTCTAGATATCGATAACGTACAATGGACATGTGCTTGCTACACAGAAAAATGCTAAGAAGGATCTTAATGATTGAACTGACACAATTTGAAGAAAATCTTCAAATGGATACATATATATATATATAATCTTGAGGGAAGAAAAAAAGAAAAGAAAAGAGAGAGAGACTGTATAATGTAATTCCCCCATATATGTATCGACTATGCATGCAATTAATATTGAGTAAGAAGAATCTTGATGATTACAGTCACACAAACTAATTAAAACATAAGGTGCTTTGAGAAAAGGTATAGGCATGCTAGCTAGCAGAAACAAATCTTGAAGAAACCATAGAAATAGTTAAAAAAGCAGTATAGTTACGAGCAACCCTTTGAGATGATTTTCATGGTTAATTAATTTAAGAAACATGACCCAACTGGGAAAGAAGAGTTTATAGGGGGCCGGGCCTCAAAAAGAAAATATTGGTAATCTACTTAGATGGCTCCCACAAGAATGATGAACACATATTAGATTTTTGAAGAAAACAACAAGACGACATGTTATTGCAAAGAAGCTAGACGTCCCCACAGAGGCACAAACAAACTTATCAGGCCGTGCAGGTGACCAAATAATACTGGTGATATTCTTTATGTCACACCTCGAGCCCTGCCCTGCCCAGCCCAAAATCTATCTCGAACAAAATGGATAGATATTCATATACACGCCACATCATTTCTCTCGTGCTTTCAACCCAATTTTTTTTTTTTTTTTTTCTTTTAATTTTATGGTTTTTTTTTTTTTTTCTTCCTTCTCAAATCCGAATCTCTCTCAATTGCACCACGCAAAGCATCATTTTCGTGGGTGACTTTGCTTCAGGCCCTCAACAGTGCTTCACTGTCTTATTCACTTCCTTTTGCCGTATTTTTCGAGTTGCTGTCCAGGGAATCCCACCCAATCATGCCCTATTCCAACCTACACTGTTGGGATGGAAATATATTCCTATTTTCTACTACTCTTTTTCTATCTTAATCTCATTTCTTTCATGTGGGAACTTCTTCTTCTTCTTCTTCTTCATTTTTTTTTTTTTTTGCACTTAAATGAGTGGCAGTAGCATATTTATTTATTTCTATGAGAACACCATTTTAGCAACTTTTCTCTAGTGGAGGAGGACTTTTTAACGAGATAAAGTTGATGCATTTAATGATGTACATGACGTTATATATATTATTTAAATTTTTTGAAAGGTGTGTTAATATTGACTTTATGTGAAGTGTTAAATGTATTTAATAGTGGGTTTGGGCTAAGCTAGGGCCAATATATATATACAAGGTCTTCATAATTAAATAGTGTGGAGGTGGAAAACATAGCGAAATCATGAAGCTAAGCTTCTGTGTGTAGGGAGCTGCCGGCCTCAATTATAGTAGATTGGCATACTAGAAGCTAAACCATTGTGTGTACATTGTTATATTTCTTTTCCCCCCCATTCATTCCTTGAAATTGGGCTAATTCACCTTCCAATTTATTCATAAATCTCAAACTTTGATGAAGTAAAAGTTTAACCTTAGTCCTTTAGCAAACTGCTGGAAGATTTTATTAAAGTGAATTATTGCTCCTTATTCACCTCTTAGACTTTCCTTTTCCCTCTTATTTATTTTCCTTTCTAAGTTTGTAATGAATTTCCAACATCTTAATAGGAAATTATATATTTGAATTGCTTGCAATTTGAGCAGATAATGTGAGAGACTTCATATGAGACCTACTTACCTAAATAAATTTTAAACTATCTGACCACCTACTCAAACAAATAAATTTCATATGGACTAACCATTTGGACAGATAATCGTCGTGGATCCAATCCGATCCTCTCAACAGCAATGACTGACACCAGCTGAGCTGAGGATGAGGACGAGTGAATCCACTGAGTGATGGTAAAATCTTTACTCAAAATTCACCAGTTTTCTGAAATAATGCTGCTGACATAGACATGCTGTCATTCACAATATAGTTCAGGTTAGGCCAACTAGGAATGTGAAAAAATCCTCAAATGCAAGAGAGAGAGAGAGAGAGAGAGAGAGAGAGAGAGAGGTGTGGGAGAGTTTCAAGAGATTCGTAGCTCTTTTTGAAGCCATTGATAATGTCAGGCATGGATATGTAAGCATGGAGGCCATTATGTTCCCTCTGCTCCAAACTCTCTGTCCTCTCCAAAAAGTTGTAGTAATTAATCTATGAACCCAACTTTCTACATCCCTGACTATAAAACCCCATCTTTCATTTTCATCAACACAATCTCTAACATGTTGGAAAGCTTAATGCCCTTACTATTCTTACCTTTTCCAATGAGTGTCATTAGGCTTTTTGGGAAATGTGGACCATAAGATAGGATTGCCGACATCTGCTTCAAACTCTCTCTCTAAGTGCTTAAAGCAACGAATTAGATTCTAATTGTACGCCTCCTATGATTACCTTCCATTTTAAAAGCTTAAATAAGGATGTGGGTTAAAGCATACCACATCGGAAACTTTCAAAGAGTAGCTTTTATAGATTAGTGAAATTTGATCAATTTGTTCTGAATAATGTGGCTCAACTTTTTCAAACATAGAAGAGGAGACATGATCGGTGTGTTTTTAATTTGTCATTAAAAGATAATAATTCCAGTCTCCCAAACAGTCCTCTTAACAACTTATCTACTAATCTTTGAACTAGGCTTGAACAATCTATTACTCTTTGCCATTACAGGTTTATTCAAACCTTGCCTTTGTGAATTGGAAATGAGATTAGGAAAAAGGAGAGCATCCTTCTACATCATGCAGCATAATGATTGTAATGTTGATGTGTTATGAGTAAATTATGTGTGTAAGCATGACATGAATAATACATGTATATTGGCAGTTGGCAGGCAGGGTCTTAAGCTCCAAATAAGTACTCCTAAAGAAACATTAAATAAATGAACATAGCAATCCAGCTTCCTTGGCTTGTCAGGTTAATATTTTGAGTATTGCTAGACGCACAACCGGTTTACAATTCTTTTACAACTTTTTGATGCGTGTCAACGTGTAATTGGAAGGTGTTAAATTTATTTAATTTTTTTAGTGGAGGCAATGTACTTAACAAACCCAATGGTCAAGTGCGATTAATAAATTAATCTCAGTAGTTAAGTGGAAGCAATACACTTAACAAATCTAGCGGTTAAATGGGGGCAATACGGTTAACAACCCAGTGCTTGGAGGGAGCAATACAACTAGCAAACTCAATGGTTAATCGGTGATGAAATGCTTAACAATCTAGGAATTAATTAAGCAGGGTCAATACACTTGAGCTTAGATTACTATCCTTAAGGTCTATAGGAAACCTTAGCTTTTGAGGTGAGCTGACTTTTGAAATCAACCGTAGTTATGATTGTCATCAATGGCAGCTTTTGAATTTGTATAAAATAATGCTAGTATAGAAACATGTAAAGCCTTGTATATATATAAGAGCTATGTTTATTTAGTTTAGAGCTACCCTTGGTACAAAAAATTAGCTTTGCCATGCATGGGGAAGTTTGATTGCTTCTATAGGTTACAACTCGGGCAATTAACATATGATATTCAAACTTTGAAAAGGAAAAAACATAAACCTTTGCAACTCCGCTTTGTAGAGATGATTTATGTTGTAAAACCTGCCTCTTCACTCAAAACAATACCCTATATAACGCATATTATGCAGGCAACTCACAAAGCATGCTCCAACGAGTTATATCAAGCGTTTAAAAGAATGGGATACAACAAAACAAAATCTAGCATATCAATTAAATAAACAAACATGAGAGGGAGTTACACAAAAGGGAGCACCTGTCAGCTTGTCCAGAGTATATTGCCTCCTATTTTCTCAGCTAATAGAATCAATTATGCCTCAATCCCAACGTTAAAACAAGGTCATGAGATACAAAAATGTCAGGTGGCCATCCATGTCATTACATATATATCACACCAAAATCTTGACTGCCCATCATTTCCAACTCTTCATCTCAATTCGTTAAAAAACAACAACAATGATTTGAGGCTCATTATGCTCAGAACCTAGCCATCTGAGGACTTACCATGCAAAGTACTCTCTTGCTCAGCTTGCATAGAACTTCAAATCACAAGATTAGGGTTTAGTTAATTAGGCAAAAGAAAGCATTCCTTGCAACCAAAATCACAGGATATACATCTCTGAGTTGCCATCTGTCAATTATACTTTCTCTGCAGCAGCAAATGGGCACTTGCCCAATGTGTTCCACAAAATATAATCCCCAGAAGTAACCTATTTACAACCAAATAAATGAGAGAAAAAGACAGAAGATCTACAAGTATGCAATGAATTGCAGAATTAAACTATCTTTGCAATTGGCATAAGCAACAAGATGCATGAGAAAAAAATCAATCCAATGCCTCAGATCTCTCTTTTTTACACTGAAGTAATATACTGTATTATGTACAAGTTGAACAATAAAATCAATAGATGAAGGGGGGGAAGAGGGGAAATTAAGCTGCTATCCACAACCATATGAGCAAGAACACCATTCATGACAAATCACAATGAACCAATAACATCACCTATTGATAAATATTTATGCTAACTGCTATTGATGTAACCAAAGTTCACAAGCAACTTCTAGATGTAAAAGCAAAAATAGTTTGGGTCTGGTTCCTTTAGGTCTTAGGAACTTTCTAGAAACAGAAGAGGGCCAGCTGTCGGTATTAAGTGAATTATTCATGGATCATATTACATTCCCGTCAGGAGTAGGTCCATCCATCCATGTAAGTCATGGATTAGATTTCTTCAACCTATATGCCAAGTAGATTGGAGATCAAGTCTTCTGAATATATTATTCATATTTGTATGCATGTGTTTTAGCAAGTGCTTCAAGGAGATTTTAATTTTATTGAAAAACAAATTGTACGATTTTGGATATTTCTTTCTTTTATTTCTCTTCAGACTTTGAGCCCCATAGCTCATTATCTTGAGCCAACCTTGCTGAAAATCATGGAGAGTAAGATCTGCCACTTTTGGCCACAAACCCAAGTTAATTCAGTTCCACCAACACTAGAAGCTGCTAGAGCTTATATCCAAATTGAGGGCATCTTTATGATTAAATTTGACAGCTGTAACCATATGAAAATCTCCAGCAAGCTTACCTAAACCAAAAAAGAAAAATTCCTATCAAGGTTTATCAGGGGTGTCTGAAGAAAAACCCACCTGAGTTGAAAATTCAACAGGAGCTTTAACAGCTGGATAGATGCTTACCTGCATACAGCACAAACAATTACAAGAAAGCACACAGAAAAACCAATTCTATATAGTTTCAGTGATAAGCATAAGGGTGCCTGATAAGCTAATTATAGAATTTATTAGTTATGCATACATTGACAACAAAGGAGGGAAAAAAAGAAGAAGAAGATTTGGAGTTCAAGGTTTCAAGAGAGGTGGAGGAATGAGTTGAGTTTAGAACTCGAATGGAAACCATGTTGGATAATGACACATTTTTTAATATAGAAGTTCATAAGTAGCACAGAGGGAAGAAGTGGAATCAAGTGCAGTTGAGACTTCTACAAGGCAATTTGGGTTCATGGGTTGGTTCATGTCGTGTCAACTTCTTTAGGTATACAACTATATGGGTCAACCCAAACATAACTCATTTAATTAAACGAGTAATGTCCCTCAACCCTAACATGACCCGTTTAAATAAATGGGTAACAAGACAAGATCTGCATAACTCGTTTAATAAACAGGTCGTGTTGAGTTGACCTAAACACAACCCATTTCAACCTATTTGGTATAAATGGGTTATCCAGATACTTAGTATGATTTGATTAACACAATTTCATTTCTTATAAGCATAAATTATATCAATTATACACATTCACAACTAGATTCATGACAATCAATTTAATAATTGATATCAAACTATCCATAACCATGATTAATAAACATACCCCAACTGATCAAAATAATAGTACCCGTCCAATAAAGTTCATCTACATAAACCAATGCATAGCGAAAAAGAAAATAAGATTACATTTTGACAAATAAAATGATAAAACCTCCCCACTAAGCATCAGAGTTAATTATTAACAGGATGGGAAATAGATAGAGTTGAAATGTAATTTAATTATACAGGTCAAGTGAATTGACCTGAAATACATGAAATTTCCCGTTCATTAATCGTGTCTAATTGGGTCAATATAGTTTAACCCTAATCTGATTACAATAAACCCTAACCCACTAATTTTGTGTCATGTTTCATTCGGATTCGCACGTCGTGTCACAAATTGTCTGCCCTAGACTTTTTTGAGGAAAATACTTTCATAATATTCATATGCCTCATTTGATAAAATAAACATTGCCATAGGCAAAGAATGACAAACTTTATAGAAGACAATCATATATTCAAGAGTAAAGCTCTTTAGTAGATTGTCATACAACTAGGATGACGAGACAATAAAAATCAATTCTTGATTTTTTATTTTTTTTATTTTTACAAGTATAGATTTTTACTGTCACATTATCAAATTGTGTGACAGTTATTCAACAGTCTACTAAATACATTACTCTATATTCACTAGAAAAGCTTCATCATACAGCAAACCACACTTGAAATTAAAGAATAACAAATGATGAGTATATGCTGCACAAAAGCAACAATGCTTACCTTTTGTTTAGCTTTTTGTTGTTCTTTTTTTTGTTTGGGGGGGGGGGGGGGGGGGGGGT
>CM017326.1:27017206-27032637 GCA_006937295.1 Carpinus fangiana
CTTGAATAAAAATGCACCTTTATCCTCAGAGACCATAGACAATTGGTAAAATCCCTTAATGGGAGGTCCAAGGCTACAACTAGCCTGATAATGCATTAAAACAAAATTACCTAATGGTGGTGAAAACATCACAGCCTGCTTATCAAAACATTGTTCGGGAACTTGAGCACAAGGATGAAATGATAAGACCTCGACATGAGCTGTGTTCAACCCTGTTAAGGGGAATGAGACGTCAGGCAATCCTTCTAATTCTGCTCGACAGTTTATTTGACCAGAAACTGATAAAATATCTGGAATCTCATCTCGATCATACATAGCAGCATGAACAGTCTCTTGAATTGTGAACAGCATTCTCTGCTTTCCTTTGTAAAGGTATGGCTTCCACACTGGTTGCTTGAGATCAGCAGGAGGCAGATCCGATAAAGAAAAGCCATTAAACTTGACAGCAAAAATATTGGAATAGCTAAGGTCCAAAGGTGTACCTATCAAGAGATAAACAAGACCATGAAAATTAACCAGAATTAGGTAAACACAAGTTGACACACCAAAAGTTATAATTAAGAAATCTGAGATGAGAAATACCATAATAAAGAGTACCAACCAAAGGGCATTGAACTACTAATGAAAGTTCGAAGTGCATCTTTATCCAAAGGCCTTGAACCAATCTTCGGAGCGTCTGCTGCAACAGGTCCTGCTACAGCAGTGCTTGAAGGGATGGAAGATGCAACTGGTGCAGCTATGGGTTTTGCCCTCGAGGAGATGCCTGATATACCTATACTGCCAGTTAGTGAATCCAACAAACCCCCTACAGAGGGAGACCCACCTATGAACACCTCAGGTTCTACTACATCGGCAGCAACTATGTCACCAATAGCATGTGCGACCATGAATGCCCTGTAAAATTGGTAACAAGAAACTGCTTACATATACCATTTGATGTGGAGAAAGTCAAGTAACATCAACGTGTAAGGTTAGCTGCCTTTTTGCTCTTCTACAAGGATCATCATTAGTAAAAGGCAGTAAAAGCGAACCCAGAAATGAAGTTGAACAGTCCAAGGAAAGTAATGCATGCATTCAAGGAGATTTTAAGAATTACAACAAATAAAAAAAGAAGTCAGGCCCATATTAATGCCAAGAAACATCAAGAGAGCATTTAATATGTAGGCAACTTGAATGACAAAATATAGATCACCAGGGGAAGAACAAACAAGCAAACAACCGAAGAAAAATGAACAGTTCTCAAATGAATCTGAACCTGTACCTGAGAACTGCGTATAGCAAGAGTAGGATATTACCTGAAGATTCTTTCATGCAACCAAACCATTATAATTCAATCACCAAATCCTAAACCTTGTGGACTTAAATATGCCAAAAGAACACGTTGAAAAAAATCGGTAACTGCTGGATACATCATAATGAGATTCCCTTTGTCATGATTAAGGAACTCTTTCCTATGTACAAAGCTATGATTAAGGAACTCTTTCCCAGTCCCATTTACTCCAAGACCTTGAGTTTTTACAGACCATTATAAATCTGTCATAGCTCTAAAGGATAAGAAAGGCATCAATCTTAAGACAGATTTTACAACTTTTGCAGGTAAAGTAACCAATGAACATACTGGCAGAAGTACACTACAAAACGACACTTTAAAACTCAAAAACATTCTTTACAAAATGAAATTTATTTTGAAAGAAAGGATTACATCAATATTGAAACCAGAAGAAAATTCCTCAAAGAGAGGAGCTACGGGGCAAAATCAACAGAAACTGTGCCAGACAAAAACCAAGCATAGAGCAAAATAGTGCCAAAATTATTTTCTAACAGAAAAGCTCTGCCTGTGCAGATTTAGCAATCCATGCAAAAGAAACATCCAACCATTCTAGATATATCAACTGCTTCCATAATAAGCCAAAAAGTTCAAGGGCTTTCCCAACCATCTTAAACCCAATAAATGATATTGAACCTATCTCCTTTGACCATTAGACAGTGCTTGCTTTACCAACAGACAGTGCTTTCAACTCCAATTCAAATAGAATCTTTATTATATTCGGGGAATTAGCACATGATATTGCCTTCATATATTTAAGATTTCAATGATGCCTAGGTTGACCTAGGTAGGGCAGAGATCATTTACGCCCTTCATGACATCTTGCAGATTAATTTCAGAGAAAATTATCCAAAAGAGCACCAATACTCATAGAATGAGCCCAGAACTATATAGATCATGACTGTCATCAAACGCCATAGTATAAACAAGGTAACTAGAAATAATAAAACTAGAAGCTAAATGACCTCTCACATGCACTCATTTCACCATACATTCCAATGCTGCTTCATAAGTTAAATCACAGAAAACAGTAGCGGGTAAGACTTTCAAAGTAAATTCAGAATAACTTTGAAGCTGAGGAGAATTAGCAAACATGTATGATGAGCTCCAAAAAGGGGGCAGGGGGAAGACCGAAAAAGTTGCCAGATATTTTCTTATGGTATAATATACTTCCTGAACAACATTGCAAGTAACTTACCATACCCTGTGATGGACGGAAGATCGAGCAAGAGGGAAGATAAACTGTCATCCCCTCCAACAGCATTTCCACAATCGGATCTTTTACATAACCTTGCATATGCCTTCAAATGCCTTGGCTCAACTAAAGGCAACACAAGAATGCAATAATTACCCTTTATGTGCAATATTAAAGGCCACAGCAGATTGTTATCTCCTTCCTCTTCTTTGTTTATGTAAACACCTATAATGTGACGTGTAATTGGATCATCAACCCAAGAATCTGATCCTTCAGATGATTGACTAACACGTATGCCAAACCCACGTGCAGATCCCTCCCTACACAGAAACAGAAAACTTAGTAGGAATGAGTAGGAGGACAAAAAGGTATTACGAAAGAACTTCAATAAGGCTAGTTAACCCCAGAAAAATCATAAATGCAGAAAGACATCTGTGAAAGACAATGAACGATTACATCAACTATTATGTTCTCAAACCATAATTTCGTCAAATCAATAAAACTGCCTGAGTTCATTATTTTTCAAACAACTAGTTAAGGCCATAAAAGTTCAAGCATTATTGTTCAAACATTCACTTCAGGCAATAAAAGTTGAAAAGCATCATCATAAGATTGACAAGCAATCTACAACTAAAATACCAAGCTGTCTAAAACTAGTAAATTATTGGGTTACTATTCTTGATATCAATTGTGCACCCCAAAACTGAAAACAAAATCTAATTGTTTTAAACTAACCTTCGCTTTCTCTCCACAAAAGCAGTCGCCAATTCTGAGTCCGTAGGGAGTACTGAATACACAGTATAACTAAAGCTATCCTCGCTAGCATTCTCATCCTCGCTCTTATAAGCTTCCCGCCACCTCTTCTCTACGACCGGAAACCTCCTAATATCACAAAGAACAACCAAATTAACATATATGAATTTCTTAGAGCCCCGTTTGAATGCCTTATAAAATTTCCAATTTCGGGACTTGAATACAAAATTTTGCTTTCATTTCTTCTAGCCCGTTTGATTACCAAGAAAAGGGCTTTTAAGGTGCAAAAACTCTGATTTCTTAAACAAATTACAGAGCAGATTTTGCAGATGCAAACATCGGTTTCAAATAAGCAAAAAAGAAAACCCTAATGTGCACGGAAATGAGAAATCGACGAGGCGAGAAGAAGAGGCTTCTCGATATTTGCATATACGACGCCGTATCAAGTAGGTGAGAAAGATTACTGGAAGATAAGGACGAATTCCAGAACGCAAATTTTTAAATTCGATGAAAAATCCGAGGCAAAACAGCTTCAGACAAAAACGCTTCGGAGTTAGCTGATATGTATGCATAAGCGCGCATTCAGACGGTGGATTTCAGGGATACCTGGAGAAAACGACGGCGTCGAGGCTGTTAAGGATCCAGATGGCTCTGATGCTGCAACCGCCGGGCATCGCTACCTCTGCGATTTGGACCAGTGGACCACAATGGAGAAGGCGAGTGAGATGAAGAAGCTGAATTTTTATTTTCAACGTAAAACGTAAACGACAACGTCCTGGTGTGTTTCCGTCTCTTTTCCTGAAATTAGCTCTCGTCGGGTAATAAGAAAACTACATCCTGTGTTTGTTTTTTTATTATTATCAAATAATCACTAAGCATGTGTTTAATTGATCTTTAGAATTAGCGGCAGAGATAAAACTATCCATTTTTAAATTCAAGAAATAAAACTCTGGGTCACATTAAAGAATAGAAAAAACTGTGAGATAGTTTGATCATGAAGAAGATAAATTACCCACTTCTATATTTTATCTTCTTTCTGTCGAATTTTTATTTTATATTTATTTTGTCATATGTGGCGGCACGTTTATGTGGTTATTTATATTTTATCCTTTCTTCTTCTTTTTTTTTTTTTGGTTAAGGGAAAAATACAAAATTAGTCCATGTGGTTTACTTGATTTACAATTTACTCCCTGTGGTATCAAAACGAACTCAAAAGTCCCTATGGTATGCAAAAAAAACAATTTAGTCCCTACAGTTANATAATTTAATTGGATGTGACATGGCACGGTAACGGAATCCGTTAAGTCAATGGATGAAATTTAACTGTAGGGACTAAATTGTTTTTTTTACATACCACAGGGACTTTTGAGTTCGTTTTGATACCACAGAGAGTAAATTGTAAATCAAGTAAACCACAGGGACTTATTTTGTATTTTTCCCTTTGGTTAATGAGTATTTGTTTTATATTGTTTAATATTTGTTCGTGACAACACGATTTGATCGGACATCGAAAACAACCCCCATTTCCACGTTAAAAAAGTGACCGTTATTGTATTTGCTTATGCGCCTGAGCTGCTTTCAAGTGTACAACGCTATAATCCCACATGAGAGTAATGAGAGGTATTGAAGTCTTTGGATTTAAAACTTATCCCTAAATAGGGAATATAATGAACTTAAGGAAAAGTGTTAATTATGAATTAAAAATAAGGAAAAAATACACTTTATTCCCTTGAATTGTCCACTCATTTGCATTTTTAACTCTAATATTTAAAAAGTGATATTTTATTCCTCAAAGTATCTGACATTGACACTCGACCTCAACGAAATATATTTTACCCTCTGAAGTATTTTGAATTGACCTTTTACCCCACCAAAGTAACTAAGTTTTGAAGGAGTAAAGTGTCAACTCAAGACGTAAAGTGTTAATTTAAAATACTTCAACGGATAAAGTAAACTTCATGAAGTCAAAAAGTGTCAATGTCAAATACTTTAAAGGGGTAAAATATCACTTTCTAAATATTTGAACTAAAAGTGCAAATGGATAGATATTTTAGAAGGTAAAGTGTATTTTTCTCAAAAAAATAATTTGAAGTGTTTTGTGTTTTGAATTATTTTAACACTTAAAAAGCAATATAAGTTCGAACCTGTAGAATTTGGGAGAAGGAAAATGGGATCCTAGGCTTCGATCTTTGGAAAGCAAAAAAGCAAAACTTCATTTTTCATCCCAGCAAGAGTTTTTTATACATGAAAACTACAGTGAGCACATAATTTAATCGTATAAACTGAATAAATTTCCTAAACTCTAATTAAACATTTATTACAACACATTTATTATTTAAAAAAAAAAAAAAAAGGAAAGGAACAACAAAACTGATAAACCGAAAGTGAACCACCACCACCAAGGAAATTGCTTACATTTCTGAAAGCGGCAACTGCCAAGATCTGGTCTTGACCTTCGGTTCGTGCATTGGAAATATACAAGCTCAGCCCTCAGGTATGTACATATAGATTGGTGTTGGATCTAAAGGTCCATACAGAGGTAAGAGATGACTGAGCCTGCTCTCCGTTTGGTTCGCTGGCTAACCTTCCACTTCTCAACGAGAACCTTCTTTATGTTGGGGCAACTGGAAACCACTGTAGCAACTCCAGCTGCAGTTATACCAGGGCAGTAAACCATGTGGCAGGATTCGAGCAGGGTGCAGTTTGTCACAAGATGGGTTATACCGACGTCGGTTATATGATGGCAGTGTGACAGCAGTACTTCTTTGAGTAATGGACAGCCTTCTCCTAACTCCACCATCGCCATATCCCCCAAATTCTGCCGAGAAGGACAAAATATGTCGGATTGACGAGGAAATTGCAAGATGAACAAAATTGTATCAAGTCTATTACATGTACATCAATATGTAGATGAAAATTTCATCTTTCCTGTTTAATGCACTATGGGCAATGACCTATTCAAAAATCAATTAATTTCGTGATTTCCCAATAATAAGTACGTTTTTTTTTTAAAAAAAAAAAAAAAGTATTATAGTACGTTTTCAACCTATCATTAAAAGTTTTCAACCCATCTTTCAACTAGATACTGTGCACATCAATATAACAGTATACTATCAGTTCAATTTCAGATATTCTCATAAAAAGCAAGAGTTATATCATCTATTTAGAGTAATAAGTCTAAGTTTAATGCAAATTTATGCATACAGAGAAGCATAAACCAACAAGAGAGAGTGAGAGAGATAGAGAGGAGCACCTGAAGTACACTAACATCTAGGGAAATGAGTTGAGGGCAACCTCTTGCAATTGCTGTTATTCCAGCATCACCAATTTGGTGGCAGCCGCTGACATTTAGATGATACAGTGAGCAACCCTGGCCAATGGCAACAAGGGCCTCATCTCCAACCCTAGTGATTTAAGAAAAATATAAAATCAGTCAGAGGTCTTGTAGGATTTATTAGGTTCCACATAACGATAATAATCTATATGAAACTTTCAACATGTAAAATGTCTATTATAGAAGGAAAAAGCATCCAATTCTCAATGCTAACAAATAAAGACGAACAGAAAAAGCTGTGGAGAGTACTTTACCTATCACAAAACCGAAGGCTAAGATCTGTGAGAGATTTACAATGCTCACCAATAGCAACAATTCCCTTGTTTCCAATCTATTAATGTCAAAAACCAAAAGATATATGAGTCTATGCTGTAAGATGTAATTACAGTCGTAAAAAAATGTGAGTGATTGGCAATTGGCAAAGATACAGATATTAACAACAAAAATGTAACTATTGTGTCAATTAAAACAGTTTATTTGAGGAAATTTTTATTTTTCAGTATAAAAAAAAGGATAGGTTCCTACAAGAAGGACAAAGCAAAACATATTTAAAAATCTAGGAAGCACCAAAGTCGACAAAGAACATGGATTCAATACAATATGTATATCGCAATATGACAGTTCTTGAAAAACTAGGATACAATAACGTGGGAATACGGCAATCAATTAATTGTAAATATATCTTTATGAATATTTTATGTTAGTTATAAGAGAAATGTTAAGGGTACTAACTATTTTAGTAATAGAGGCTTACTAACTTGATGTGTAACTCATTCATTGGAGAAAAACAAAACAATTAATTAAGAGAAATGTAACAAGTACCAATGAATGAGCTAGACATCAGGTTAGTAAAATAGTTAGTACCCCTACCATTTCTCTATATATAATTCAAATCCCATACCCTTTTTCTTTTTTTCGTTTTGGTGTCACAAACAAAAGTATCTTACTAAAATAGGAGAAATATTTAACTTACCCTGGGTTAATCATCAAACTGACATCCAAAATTTCAATAGATTCACAAACCCATGTGTCGTGGACTTCCCGCATCATCTCCGTGTTTCCTCCCCTCGTAGGCCAATTGGATATTCCTAGATCTCTATTCCACATTACCAATCAACCCAAAACCCAAAGCCTCCTATCAAAACTCAGATAGGCCTATCCTCCCACACCCAATGCATAGCCCACCAGCTGATCCTCCCCATCCCCAGATTGACAAATCTCCCAATGATATCACTCTGTTCCCAACAGCCAACAAAAGATGTACGGTCAATTATTCCTCAAAAGTCACCAAAGCTATGCTTACCAAATCGAGCTCACATTAATGGTGTTAACTCAAACGATGTTGTTTCTCGATAGAGCTGGGCTGTACTTGAAAATCTATAAATTTCCAATGAGAGAGGAGGATTTGCAGCGACAGAGACAGGTTTTTCATACAGTGAGTTAGGGCCTCAATGAAGCAAAGTAGTGAAGCAATTGATAGCAGATGAGACAGAAAGAGCGGGAAAGGAGTGTTGGCACTGTTGTCAAACTCCAATCGGCTTCTATGGAGGTTTCAGCCCCTAATGTTCAGAGAGAAATTTAAGCCTGACTCAATATTTGTATTCTTTTTCTCTTTTTTTTTTTCAAATTAAGCCTCCCCATGTGTCCCTTTCATGTCCCCTCACCATCCTAAATTCAAAATATTTATTTAATTATTGGACATGTACGACATGTATCCAACCATGTTCGAGCCACATCCACATCCAATACATGTTGGGCAATGATACTCCTAGGGTTTGGGAGTATCTGACCTTCATAGTTATAATTCGCTTATTCCCTACTTTATAACATTTCTTACTTGTGGAAAGCCAAAACAAGTGATCCTAAACACCCAATCAAGAGATAGTGTAAAAACAGGTTGACACAAAGTTCACACCAAATTTAAAACCAGCAAAGCACACATTATTATTTTGCCCCTACCAGTAGATATAAGTTTCCTAGATAACAAAGAGGACATTTATCACAGATATTTTGGTAGTCCAGAACTGTCCTACACACAAGATTAGCTGACTAAACTCATAGTTCATACCTTCATGAAGCATTTAATACAGCCATTTTCTGGGAGAACAACTATCCAATGCATCATGAACAGAAGGAAAATATTGGAAAGTAAAATGAATGCAAGGAACAATTTGCATAATAGTGAAAATTTGGCAAATTAACCATAAATTTGTTTGATAAAAGAAGAACTAAATGTGTGTCCTTGTGCGTGTGCATGCACGTAAAAGAGAGAGAGAGAGAGAGAGAGAAAGAGAGAGAGAACCTCATAACACCGGCGAATGTGAAGTTTCTTCAACTTTTGGCAGCCCCTAGCTACACCACAAATACCTTCATCTCCTATACTAGAGCAATCTACCAAGTGAAGAGCTTGCAAGAACTTACAGCCCCTTCCAACTTCAAGAAGGGCATTGTTACCAATCTTTTGGCAGAACAACAGTGCTAACTCAGTGAGTTGTCTGCACATATTCAAGAGCTAACTGTAACACTCATCACATATGTATCAACAGGCAGTATCAGAAAAAAAATGTCAACATATTTAGCTCACAAGCCATAATAAAGTGATTTTCTATGATCCATATAAAATGCAAGAAATACACTTTATTAAGCAGTTGTGAGCAGAAATTAACTATAAAATGCAAGGAAAGATGTGACTGAATCCATCCAACTCCTTAACTGAGAAGAAAGGATTATACTTTTTTACATATTGTATTATAACTTTTATTAATAAGGAAATCAATCTCATTAGAAAGCGCAAAGGGGTGCAAACCCAATACACACGAAGTATACAAGAGAGACATTTAATTAGGGAGAAAAATAAAACACATGTCCAAAAATTCAGTAAAACTAAAAGGAGGACTATTGTATGCCACCATCCAAGCATAAAGTGATTTGAACATAACCACCAAAATCTTGCAATCTTTAAAGCTCTTCATGTTCTGTTTTCTCCAGATGCACCGCATTTAGCATTAAAGGACCATCCTCCAAACTTTTAAAATGTTACAGCTTTCCAACAGACCTCTCCAAGTAGCCAACAACTCCTACACCCTTCTAGGTATGACCCACTCTACACCAAAAAGACTAAAGATCAAGACTCATAATTCTCTACTTCACAGTGTAGAAGAAGATGATCTACGCACTTCCGACTCCTCTTGCACAAAAAGCACCAATCCACCATTATTATGTCCTCTTCCTCAAATTGTCCAAGGTTAGGATCTTCCCTAGCATTGTCATCCACACAAAGAATGTCACTTTCAAAGGAGCCTTATATTTCCAAATGCTCTTCTAAGAAATGGAGAACTAGCGAGAGTGCAAAGCGCATGAAAAAATATCTTCCTTCAAGCATCCGCCTATTGGATGGGATGCTTGAAATATGATCTTCCTTCTGCATTAATATCAAGTTCACGGATTTCATCCAAAAGATCATTTTTCTTCTTAGTTCTTCCCAATGTTGCCAAAAACCTCTTAATTCCATTTTTTTCATACCCGCTTTCAAGGCTTTCAATTTGCGCGCTTGAATAAAGTTAGAGGACCCCTGAAAACTATAAGACATCCACCATTTTTTTTTATAATGAGGAACCCCTCCAAGGCAGGGCCACTTCGTGTGCCCAACCCATTTTTGGTAAACCTCAAACTCGTGTATAGCACCCCCTCCACACGAATCAAGTAATACTCCAACTTCATCATCGGGCTAGCCCCAAGGACTGGACATACACTGTTGTTTCACATGTTCCAAATCCCTCTAGCTTCAACCACGTATCAAAATGTCACAATCAAGCAACAAAAGGAAGTGGTATGATAAAATTCTACAAAGTCTCTTCTGAGAAACATCATGAAACTAAACTTCCCAATTAGGAAAGAGAAGAAACCTATCAATTTTGGGCCATGATAGAGAATCATGATTATTGGACCACATGAAGCTCTCACCTACAAGAGTGTTTCATAAAATAAAACAAAAGTAATAAATAAATAAATCGTTGGAGTTAGATTCCACAGTGGTGACCGCACCAAACGGTCCTAGTGGCCAATGCGAGGCCATTAGACGGTCCTAGTAGCAAAGACAAGGGCCGCCAAACGATCAAATAGAGGCCGCTAGATCTGTCTAGCAACCCTCGATAGATCAATGACCACCGCCATCATGGGTCAGGCGGCCACCAGTGGCCACCATGCCAACTTTTTTTTTTTTATTTTTTTTACTTTTTACAAGGCAACCTCTATACCTGGAAAAAAAAAATTATATTACACTTGAAAAAAATGTACATAAGTTTATTTATTTTTTTAAGAGCATTTTATGTTATATGTTTTATCTTTTGAGAACTATTTTGTGAGAAGTGTTTTGTTTTTTTAAAAGAGTTTTGTGGTTTGTTTTGAGAAGTGTGTTAGTGGTGGGACATTTGAGAATCCATTTGAATAACTGATATGTAAGAAGAGTTTTTAATATTTGAGAAGCAAAAACTGTTTTTTAAAAGTTTCCCAAACAGACCCAAAAATTATTTAGATTAAGCTGGGAAAGAAACATACTGGCAAGATTTTCCAATGGATTCCACTCCCATAGTTCCGATATTGTGGCACCCATTAACTTCAAGATGTGTAAGTTCCTTGCAACCACTTGCAATTGCTTCCAAACCCTTGTCACTCAAGAGATAGCAATCGCTTAGAGTAAGACTTTTTAACTTCTTACAACCATTGCCAATAGCACGTAGACCCCTGAAATGTGGTTCATAAAAGAATATAAGCAAAGAGATTCTAATTGGGCATAACGGAAATGCTTGACACAATACCTGGAGCAGAATCAGTGATATGAAAGTCTGGCTCCACTTCATCAATTATCAAAAATACTTAATATAAAACATAAGTCACATTCTTATGATGATTTAGATAAATGGCACCAAAAAAAATGCAAACAATTGGCAGAACTCTGCTCACTAATAAGCTTATCATGCATTCATAAGGATAACAGACAGAGTGTTCATTCCAAAAGGAAACTACCAATGGATGAAATCAACAAGAAAATTTCATACAAGATTTCCAAAAGACTGAAGAGTAACTAACATGTCAGTAAATTTCTGCAAACTGCATACCGCCAGCATCTCCAGTGACAAACAACAAGTGCCAACAGCTGCCAAAGCCTCATCAGTAACATTAATACATTGTAGCTTCAGAACTTTCAAAAGAGGGCATCCTTTGGCCACAGCAAGCAGCCCTTTGTTGCTTATGAACTCTGAATCCAGTGATAGGGTCTCAAGAGATGTGCAGTGCAACCCAACTGCTTCCAATGAGATGTCAGTTATTTTTGCACAGGCTGCCACACCAAGAGATTTTAATGATTTTCCACAACCGAGGGCTAGTTCAACCACACCCATGTCACTCAAGCCTTCACAAAACCGCAAATTCAAATCTTCAAGCTGCTTACAGCACTGTCCAACAGCAGCTATACCTGGATCTCCAACATAACAACCCTGAAACAAACAATATGAATGAGTAAAGCTTAGGACAATGTATTACACGGACATATAAAATTGAAACTAAATAACAATCTTTAGAGTGTGCAGATTTTATGCCAAGCCCTCCCATCCGAAGGGTTGGAGCAATTAAGGCTAAGGAGCCAATGGTGACCATAAATAGGCTTTAAAAGAGGTTGTAGCCTTACATGCCTACTATATGCACAGTGCATGATGCCAGAAATTATTCTGGACAGGATAGATCATCCCCGGTGGAACCAAAACCCGCATCAATCACAAGTTTAAACAACACATTACATAACCCAATACCCAAAAATTAACAACTAACAACGGTTTAGCGTTCAACTAACTGAAGATTCACCTGTAAATCCAAAGACTTCAACAACCGACACTTCTGAGCTACGGATACTAAACCCATACTTGACACATTATTGCACCAAATCAAGCTCAACTTCTCAAGTTTCGAAAAGCCTTCGCCAAGGACAGTCAAGCCAGCGTCTGATATATACGATGTCTCCAACTCACCTTCAGACCCACCTTTCTCCTTCGCATAACGCAGATTCGGCAATGGACGTATAGATTCAACGCTAGGTCTTCTTCCCTGCATTGAAAAATCAAAAAGCGTCTTATCTTCTAATCAAATGATCGAGTGCAATTCTTCCTTACAGAAATACTAATATCTAATTCTTTTCGACCGTAATTGAAGAACAAGACCACTGACACGATCACATATCCTCAAGTTCTACTTTCTCCAAAGGCACAGTTTTTTTCCACGGAAAATACAAACAATGAAACAAATTTGCCAGCAAATCCAAATAATTCCCGTTTCTTTATTGCAATCGATCAACAATCGAATTATCCAAAATTGCATAGCGTTAATAATTGCTTTTGATTAGAAATAATTTGTGACCTAACGAGTCCAAATTGGGATTGAGTTTTGGAAATTTAAGGCTTACGAGCTGAGCGGGGAGAGAGAGTCGTTCGTCGACGTGGACGGTCCGGACGTTGACGAAGCGGCGAGTGATGAGCTTGACGAAATGCTCCGGGCTTCCGGAGGCACCGATGCGGATGGTGGAGCGACTCACTCGCTCGAGCCTGAGCCAACGCTTGCAGACGAGGGAGCAGGCGTCGCGGCTCGGCTTGGCGTCGAGCCGCCGGAAGATCTCCATAACCAGCTCGTCCGGGAGACACCTGTTGATCCGATCGTGTCCCCGCATTATTAGCAAAGATAAAATTGCATTACTAGGAAATGACGGGGTTGTATATATGAGAAAAAGAGTTTCAGGGAATCGGTGGAGTCGGCGGTTAACTGGGAATGTTCGGTGGTGTTTTCTCAGCTATGCCCCTGGCCCTGGGAAATCCTTAAAAGGGAGCGAAAAAAAATAAAGGATGCTTCACTTGTCCCTCAAGGCCTCAACTTTGCCGCAATTTTCAATCTCCCCTAAATTTTAAAATATTATGGATAATTACCTTTTGGAACTACAACGTAGTGTTATTTTGCTCTCATAAAGTGACAACCCTTTAAGGGTGCTCAAACGTTATAACCAACTGTTATTGGCTATAACCACAACTGCAGCCGCTTTGGGCGATTATCAATTTTTAATAACCGCAACCACTTAAGTGGTTAGCGGTTATTCAATCCAATAACATACGGTTTTATAACATCTTTTTTTAAGTGTTTTGGGCCTTTAATTGGCCTTTTTTTTTTGCTTATTTTAAGGGTTTAAAGCCAAAATATTCCAAAAAAGATGGGGAAAAAAATGTTGTTTTTGGGGCCAGTCAATGTTTTTGAATGAAGCTTAGCCCAAAACATCACATACCACATTATATATTTCACATACATAGTCATAAATAGCCCAAATCAATTAATCCAAATACAAATGAACAAATTAATATATTTTATTAATATAAAATATTTAATATATATAAATGAAGGTGCCCAAAAAATCGCTAACCACAACCGACCTAAGCGGTTAGTGGTTTCGTTTGAGCAGCCCTAAACCCTACTTCTCGACCCCATCAAACTACAATTTTGTGTCCAAAACCCTCCTTCCGTCAATTAAAAATGTTGACTCATACAGTCAAAATAACAATGCTTTATAGTTTATGGGGCAAAGTGACAAGTTGACCATCTGAGTTAACGCCTTTGACTGATGGAATGAGGGTTTTGGGCATAAAATGGTGGTTTAATGAGGTTAGGCAGTAGGGTTGTCAGTTTATGGAAGTAAAGTGACAATGCGTTGAGGGGAAAAAGGTAATTACCCAAAAATGTTACAAATATTTGTAAATTTAGGGGTGGGCACATTAACATAATACCGCCTACTAACTGCGACTGTATCAACATTTAACCGTCTACTGTCACAAGTCGGTCGGTAATCAATTAAGAATTTTTATACCGACATCGATTCAGTTCGGTTAATTGATATAAAAAAAATTGGTTAACTTAATTAACTGACAATAAATATTTTTTTAGTATAATGATGATAACGAGTGCATTGGTTAGGTTTTTTAGTAGAACATATTAGTTTGTGAATTTTAGGACCAATTTATTAATAAAACATATGTATGGTAGACTATTGTGTTAATTAATGGGCCCATTTAAATTTTGGTTGGTTCAATAAGCTATTTGACCAAAAAAATAAATAAATAATTTGGGCCCAAAACAATCAATTGTTGGCCCAATTTGAAAAAACTCATGGTTAACTAATCAACTGAATCAATTTTAACCAAAACTTTTGAAATAAATCATTATCGAAATGTAATCGATGAATTCACTAATTTAACTATCAATTTCAGTTAACTGAACCGAAAATGGCTTTACCGAACCGATACCCACCCCTAATTGTAATACGAAGTTTAACATTATATTCTAAAATAATAAAAAAATACTAATAATAATTAGATAACTGATTTGTGTCAATAATTTGCCAATAGTTTTCTTATATTCTCTTACAAATTCAATAAATTAATTAGGGGAAACTTTAGAAACCCCCCTGATCTTCTACCGATTTACACAAAACCCTCCCGATACGAAAAAAACTCTCACTTACCCCCCCTAATCTTCCATTTTCTCTCACTTAGGACCCTTTTGGAGAAATCTGCCCATTATACCCTTCACTTCAAAACTACGCCGTTTTGGGCGAGCCCAAAACGACATAGTTTTGGGCATTTTAGGTTTTAGTTTTTAGTTTTTTTTTTTAAGGAAAATTAAAAAAAAAAAAATGGGGTGGAAGAAATCGGGGTGGCTGGAGCCACCCCTTGCCCAAAAATGGGGTGGCTTCGGCCACCCCATATGGCCGGTATGGGGTGGCCGAAGCCACCCCC
>CM017326.1:27032930-27140829 GCA_006937295.1 Carpinus fangiana
TTTTTTTTCTTCTTAAAAAAAAAAAAAAAACTAAAATCATAAATGGGCCAAAACTACGCCGTTTTGGGCGAGCCAAAACGGTGTAGTTTTGGAGTGAAGGGTAGTGTGGGCATATATATATTTATATACCCATTATACCCTTAAAGGGGTGTAAGCGAGAGAATCTGGAAGATTAGGGGGGGTAAGTGAAAGTTTTTTTGTATCTGGGAGGATAAGTGTAAATCGGTGGAAGATGAGGGGGGGTATCTGAAGTTTCCCCAATTAACTATTATATTTGTAGGGTCCACATAAGTCCACAAATATAATAATTGATTTATTGAACTTTGTGGATAGGCAAATAATAAGTAGTGATTATTATTGTTTTAAGGGATTTATGTGATGATTTGGAGTGTTAGGTGGTAAATAGTTTAATTGAAGGGTTAAATACCCTTTTGGTACCTAGGTTTGAAGGCTTTTATTTTTTTCATCTACGTTTCATTTTGTATCATAAATAATATCTAGGTTTTGGCTAAATACTAAAATGGTACCCATTTTTTGCCAATAAGGATGGTCGGCCACTCCTATTTTGGCTATTGGGCCACCCCCTTAAGGCTGGTATGGGTCCACCCCTAAGGCAACTACTCCCTAATTGTATTTTGAGGTGGAAATTCATTAGTTTTAAGGGTAATTACTTTTTGCCTCTATGAATTATTGCCCTTAAAACTAATGAATTTCCACCTCAAAACTACTAATTATGACATTTTTTCCCTCGTGAACTACTAACTATGACACTTGACCCCATCAAACTATCATTTTATGATACTTTTTCCAATTTAGTCAGTTAAAGGGGTTAAAATTAACGATCAACGGTCATGTGACTTGCATGTGCCATTTTAAATTTATTTTTTACTTTTGCCCTCACTTCTCATGTGTTGGATTAAGATTTAGGAGGGTATAAGCGTCATAATTGGTAGGAAAAAAAATTAAAATGACATATGTAAGTCACATGACCGTTGAGGCGTTGACTATTAATTTTAATCCCTTTGTCTGACAGAAATGGAGAAAGTGTCATAAGATGGTAGTTTGATGGGATCAAATATTATAGTTGGTAGTTTATGAGGGAAAGTAACAAGACGCTGTAGTTCATGAGGCAAAAGATAATTACCCCTTAATTTTATTATTAATGGAATATGGACGGTGATACCTCACTATATTTAGTCATAACATAAATACCATATATGATACTTAAAAAAAAAACAAAAACAAAAACAAAAACATATATGGTACAAAATCCTTCCGAACAAGTCAACCTAGACCACTCCGGGTTCAAGAAATGTAAAAATAGCACAAGAGGATAAACATGAATAATAATAATAATAATTCGAAGATAAAAATGAAAAGAAGCTTTAAGCTTCCCTTAAGCAACCTGCCTTTATGTTTGTGCCAACTAGTTTTTTTTTTATAAAAATAACTTCTGTAAGGAGCTGGTGTAAACCAGTTCCTTTGTGCCTACCAATTAGAAATGGACAGCTATGAATATCACACTAATTCAAATGAGATGGAAAACACCCGATTAAATCTACAAAAACCCTCATTTTTTCTCTCTCCCTCCCCCTCTCTCTCTCTTTCTCTCTCCAACGACGACACGCTCTCCCTTCCCCTCTCTCTCTTTCTCTCCGGTGTACCCTCTCTCTCTCTGACCGGAAGCAGAGGAAAAAAATTCTCTGCTGCCCAGTGCTCTCTTTTCTCTCTTTGCTGTCCAATTCTGTTGCTTCTTTTATCATGCCTGCTTTAGTTTTATCATGAACGGGAATTCAATGAAATTTGACCAATTCTTATAATAATCCACTTGGGTTAACAGAGAAATTGTAATAAGATGGAGGTGAGCACAATACAATATATCACCAGGCAAACTGACAGGCTATGATCCACAGCTCACCAAACACATCAATTCATGTGCTTTTAAAACGAGCCAGATTATCAGAAATATTTGAGTAAAAGAATACCCGAAAATTTTCTGAATATCTGGGTTGAGGAGCATCTGAAAATTGCTGCCGCCTATTTCTTTTTGTTAATAAGAAGATCATTCATCAAGTGTACAAATGGAAACAACCTCATTCTATCTAATCCATTGCATATTTTGTGGTAATGTTACTTTTTTTTTTTTAGCCAGTAGGTTTATTATGTAAGAAAAAACCAGATCTCTACTGCCGCCGGAGAGAGAGAGGGAGGAGAGAGAGAGAGAGAGAGAGAGCATGTCGCCGCTGGAGAGAGAGAGGGTGGGAAAAGGAAAAAGTAAGGGTTTTTGTGGATTTAATCGGGTGATTTCCATCTCATTTGAATGGGTGTGATAATCCTGGCTGTCAATTTCTAATTGGTGGGCAGAAGTTATCCTCAAAGAAAAATGTTAGGAGTCAATAAGTTTAATATATTTGGCCCATATTTTATTATAAATTCAATAAAATCAACTATTAGATTTATGGGGTCTACTATTAACTTATGTAAAGTCCACATAGGTCCACAAATCTAATGATTTATTTGTAAGATGAGATTGATCAAATATGAGATAAATATTGACCCATAGTATTTCTCTTTTTGTAAGACTTTGCATACCGGATCTCGGCCATGTTGCCATGATGTAATCAAAATATATCCATATATGAAAGTTTTTATTTAGTGCTACACTCTAATCATCATGGATGTTGTGTGATTGATATTTCATATGTTATTCATGTATGCCTAAACGTTGGAATAGGATCCTCTCCAGTCCAAAATGGACCGGAGAATATCCAGTTCATGGTCAGGATTTCTAAGAAGAAATCCTACGGCTACAAATAAGACACATATCCCACCACTTAAAAAAATAATAAAATATTATTTTATATTAGAAAAATAAAAAATAAATAAATAAAGGGGTGGTTGGCCACCCCATTGGGGGTGGGGTGGCCGAAACCGATCGTGGTCTGGGGTGGCCGAAGCCACCCCATGGCCCTTGGGGGTGGTCCGGCCACCCCCAATGACCAAATCTAAAAAAAAAAAAAAAAAAAAAAATCATTTGGCCCTTGGGGGTGGGGGCCGGACCACCCCCAAGGGCCTCGGGGTAGCTTCAGCCACCCCAGATCGGCCTATCTGGGGTGGCTGGAGTGGTCGAAACCACCGCAAGGCCCTTGGGGGTGGTCCGGCCACCCCCAAGGGCCAAACGATTTTTTTTTTTTAGATTTGGCCATTGGGGGTGGTCGGACCACCACCAAGGGTCATGGGGTGGCTTTGGCCACCCCACCCCCCATCTGGGGTGGCCAACCATCCCTTTATTTTGTTATTATTTATTTTTTTAATATAAAATAATATTTTATTATTACTTTTAACCAATGGGACATGTGTCTTATTTTTAGCTATAGGATTTTTAAGAAAAAATTATAGTCATTAATTGAATATTCTTCGGTCCAAAATTGACTGGAAATGATCCTATTCCAAGAAAACCGTAGGCAATAATGTCCCCCCAAAAGGGAAGAAAAGATCACCTCTTAAAAGCTAAGAGCCAGCGGACAAAGGAAGGTTCGTGCTACTTAAAGAAGAAACACCCACAAAAAAAAAAAAACAAGCTAGGAGATCGGACGAAATAAGAACCACAGATAAGACGAAATAAGAACCACAGATAAGGGGATCACACTCCAAACATGGAATGGACACCGGTGCATTTGGAGTTGCGAGTTGGTAAGAATAATTTATGTTTTTAAAAAATATTATAAAATATAAGGTATTTGATATTGTAATTTGCAATTTAAAAAATAGTTAATTTAAAATAGGAAAAAATTTCTATAAGGTTTGTTTAGGATCGTGGTTTCAATAAGTACGATTTTAAAATTTGTTTGTTTGAAATTGATACTTTCTAAAACCGTAAAGGAGTTTGGTAAAACATGTATATATATTGTATAAAATATTTTCCTCTAAACTAGTTGAAAGAAATATTCTCAAACTCATATAAAATAGTGTCAAGTGTCTATAAACATTTAAAATGCATATTTTAGTCTAAGTTAGTAAAATGTTATTAATGAGTTTAAAAATTTAATGTGCATTTTAAATATTTATAGACACACTTGACATTATTTTACATGAGTTGAAAAATATTTCTTCTAGATTGGTTTGGAAGAAATTTCTGTCTTATTTTTTTTACTATTTTAGATTAAATGCTTTTTAAATGGCAATGTCAAATGCATTATGTTTTACGATATATTTTAAAAACGCAGATTATTTTTGAGAAATCGCAATTCCAAACGCCCTAAGCAGGGAATAGGATCCTCTCCAATCCATTATGGACTGGAGAATATCCAGTTGATGGCTAAGATTTCCTTTTAGAAATCCTAAAGCCATAAACAGGACACCTGTCATATTACCAAAAAAAATTAATAAATAAAAATTATTTTAGATTAAAAAAAATAAAATATATATTAATAAAAATATAAAGGGTGAATGGGGTGGCCAGACCACCCCCAAGGGCCAAACATTTTTTTTTTTTTTTTTAAGATCTGGCCCCTAGGGTGGCCGGACCACCCCCATTGGGCCTGGGGTGGCTAGCCACCCTTCATTTTTTTAATTAATATATATTTTATTCTTTTTAATCTGAAATAATTTTTATTTTTTATTTTTTTGGTAGTGGGACAGCTGTCCCATTTGTGACTTTTGGATATTCTTAATGGACCGAAGAGGATCTAGATCCCCTAAGCAGAGGCTAGAAGATGTTTATTTGAGCCAAAATTACAATTTTTTTTTGTAATAAATATTTAATAAAACAAATATGTTTTAACATGTTTTACTAAATATATTTGCGATTTTAAAAAATAACGATTTAAAAAATACAATTTTTAAAATTACAATTATTAAAATTGCAATTCCGATGGAGAATTTGAAAAAACCCGGTCATAAATACCAGCTAAAAAGACAAGCAAATGTACGCAACTAAGATGATTCTTGACCCCCTGAATCAACTATTATTCCTCATTCCCGTTAACTGTATTACCGCCGATCCTTCTAACTGTTTTGCAAAGTATTGAACCGGCGGCCGGCCACCGTGTGCGACAACTGAATTAACAAATTTAAAAACAATAATTAAAATATTATTTAGGTAATTCCGGATGATCCTAATTCCGGTGGAAGTGCGACCTAGAAAGGGGGCAACGATATAGTTGTTAGTTATTGAGGCGGTTTCTGCTTTCTAAGTTTCGTCATGATAGATATATAGGTTGCGCACATGAAAGCTAACCGTTGGCTATTCTCTCTATTAAGACAGAATGTGCTCTTCGACTCAATAAATGTCTCAGATAACGACATTCCAATCTGGTAAAACAGTGAGAAATCGAGTTAGAAGTTTGAGCAGCTGTGAACCTGTGCATGATCATCGGGCGATCTGCAGCATGCTCTAGCAAAAATCAAGCGCACACACAGAGAGAGCAGGCGATCGCAATCGACCATGTCGTTCTCGTTCTTCAAGCCGTCGAGGCCCAAAACCCCACAGGAGGTCGCCAAGGCCATCAAGGACAGCCTCGTGGCACTCGACACCAAAACAGTCGTCGAAGTTAAAGCCCTCGAAAAGGTCTCATCTCTCTCTCTCTCTCCATCTCTTGTAAATGTCACGAAATTACTACTAGATTCACGGTTCTACGATCAATTATACGAGAATTAATCTTGTTCCCCTCGGGATTGTTGATTGGGACAATCTTGACGTCGAGATTTTGCGTAGGTGTTGTTTGGCTACACCTGCAGGCTGCAGTGTAATTTTGTTTCTAGAAGCGAGAGAAGTGAAAGGCTTTCGCTTTGCAAAATTCTACGGTACAGTAAAGGGGAAAATTAGTTTCTGTTACTATCATGCAAAAGCTGTCTAAGGAGGAAATTGAAATGGCTACAAACGTTCATGGATTAAATGCTTTATAATTTCCAGGGTATTAACATTTGATATGATATAGTTAAGATTTTGTCACTTCAACGTTTATCACTTTTAAAATAAGAAGAATATAGTAAATACTGAAGTGATAAATGCTGAATTATAGAAGTGATAAATGCCGATATGTCAACATCATGATCATTTAATTTGAAAACATGGTTCGGATGTGAGGAAGAAAATCTACATGATAGAATACTCAAAGAATTTCTAAGGATCCTGATCTAAATTTCAGTTAGGAACCAATTTCTAGTAAGAGTTTTGTTATGGAAGGAAGTTAAAAAAAAAAATAAAGAAAAAAAAAAAAATCCAAGAGTGTTAGTCATTTATTATGTTGGAATTGGTTTTTTTGTTATGTGTTTTTTGGATATTGATGCTTGTTTTTTTTTTTTTTTGGTACTATAGGCTCTGGAAGAAGTTGAAAAGAATTTCGGAACTATGAGATGTATGCTTTGCGGAGATGGGGAGGCTGAACCAAATATGGAACAGGTCACACAGCTGGTCCAAGAAATATGTAAAGAAGACATTATTGCTCTTCTGATTCACAAGTTACCGTCATTGGGATGGGAAGTAAGTTTTTTCAGGAATTTTTGTGAGCACTTTGTTGCGCATATGGCTTAACCGATTTCTCACATTGATGTAGTGTTTTTGACGCAGGCAAGAAAGGATTTAGTTCACTGCTGGTCCATATTGTTGAAGCAGAAGGTTGGCACCACGTTTTGCTGTGTGCAATACATTGAAAACCATATGGAGTTACTAGACTCTCTTGTGGTGTGGTGAGTTTTTTTTTTATTAGAAAATATTTTTCCTTCATCTTTTTATTTAATCTTGGTCTTTGCCCCATTTGTTTTGTTTGCCTCATGCACATTGGAGGTATATCCTTATCAAATCAAAAAGGCACACCGGATATTATAACAACTTGATGTGATTATTCCCCGTCTATCTTTACTATGGGTTTCCACTATTTTGTGGAGTCTGTGCTCTGGTAATTACAGAATTTTCATGAGGGAGATGTAGTGAGAAAAATGCTGCCATACTTTGGCAGAGTGTTGTTACTAATGTTGAAAGGATTTTGCATTAGATGAGTTTGGTTATTAAGGTCCCATCAATTATAGTCAAACTTTGATTCTATGTAGAAATTCAATTTTGATTCTTGCATTATTTACTTACCGTCAAATATTTAGTGCCCCAGTTAAATGTTTTAGCCTTGCCTGCCTATTATTGCTATTTTTCATCGTAGCTATTCTTTTCTCTTGAGTTGTTATGTACTTACCATCTAGTGCAGACAATTATTGCTATTTTTTGTGGTAGCTATGCTTCTCTTGAGTTGTTATGTACTTACCATTCAGTCATGTGTTATTAGTGAACTTAATAAGATAATGTTGGGTGTGACTTATTGTTATCTTTTCCAACCAGGTATGATAACAAGGAAATTGCTTTAAATTGTGGAAATATGTTGAGGGAATGCATCAAATTCTCAACACTTGCAAAGTAAGACATTCAACTTTTCATGTTTTTCTTTTCTTTTTCCTTTTTCTTCTCTAATTGTTGTTTCGTAATAATCCTGCTAAAATCGGTGCAATTTTGTGAAAGGTTGCTCCATTGTTACTCCTTCATCGGTGATGATTGTACAGGATTGTATTGAAAAAGAAATGATTTAATTTTGTGCTTGGGCATATTTATTATGCTTCCAGTTCACAAAACTTCCAAATGTGATTTTTCCTTCATCACTATCACCCCCATTATTTTTTAGCTGTATTTCATTGTTTAGATACAAAAATCTACTCGCATACAATTTGTGCATACGGAATTATTGCATTTTTTGATATCATATATTGGTTGTTACTTGTCATAGTTTATTTACAATGTTGCTTGGTTTTAGAAGTGACAAAGCCTGAGGCATTTGTCTAAAATCCGAAGATTACCCTCAACTTAGGATGTATTCACTTATGTATTGTTATTACTTTTCCTAAACATAGTTACTAGTTGCTATAAAGGGAAAATACACTTATTCTCCTCAAACCCCCCCCCCCCCCCCCCCACCTCTACATTGACACTTAGGCCACCAAACTTAAAAAGTGACACTTGATCTCTTCTAATTACCACTTTGCTGCAAGTTCCACCATCCCGCTAGCATCTATTGTTAAATAGACGGAAAATGGCACACATGATGTGCATGTGACTTTTTTTTTGTACTTGAATTCCCCAAATTATTCCTAAAATTTATTAGGAAAAAAAAAGAAAAAAAAAATCAATGGGTGGCTGAATCACCCCTCAATTGTGAGGGGATGGTTCCGTTGTCCACAAACTGGCAAGAGGGTAGCTGAACCACCCTTACAAGGTAGGGGGTGACAAATTGTGGGGGTGGTTTATCCACCCCTGAAATGGTCAAGGGATGGCAAAACCACCCCCAAAATGGTCAAGGGATGGCAGAACCACCCCCACAAGGTTGAAGGGGTCATTTGGGCACACCTTGAGTTTTTTTTTTTTTTTTTTTTAAATAAATAAATAATTTGGGCATCTCAAGTAAAAGAAATTGGCATTTGTATGTCACATGTGTCATTTTTTGTCCATTTTACTGCCAAATGCTAACCAAAGTTGTAATAACAAGGTGGTAGTTTGGGGAGTTTAAATTTTACTTTTTAAAGTTTGGTGGCCAAAGTGCCAATGGCCCAACGTGGTGTAAGTTTGAGAAGGTTAAGTGTATTTTTTCCAAATGAAAAAGATGATTTTTTATTTTCTGCCACTTATTTTTAAGAATAATTTCTGACTCTGAATCCATTTTATGAAATTTTCACAAATTTTTAAGTTTTTCCTTCATGTGGAGCCTCTAGCTCATTTTCACCTAGTCTTTTTTTTGGGGTCTTTTGTATGTGTTTAAGCTTTCATAGACAAATATTACTTTTATCACCTTTTGGGTGGCCTGCTTAAATTAAATGGATACTATAAACATGTGTCTTGGAGCTGCATAAACACATAATGGGTTAACTTTTCTAAACCAGCATTCAGGCATATGGCAGTTTGATCACCAAACTTTATATTTAAGTGGTATCTCTCCTTTTTTGTTTTTGTTCGAGGCAATCTGGTGTTCACCCAATATTTCTGGGACTTGTAGGGTTCAAAGTTATTCTATCGTGTTGTTGAAGAAAAAGTAAAAGGAATTTGGTTGTCCTTGTACAGAATGTGAATGTGTGATGGGGGACATATTGTATCATAGCTTCAGATATTGAGGATTTGTCACTCGCTTGAAAATTGTTGTTGTACAGTTATTTAAAACTTCAAATTCCAATATTGTAATGTTACGATGTTTTGTTAATCAAAAAGTGGTTCTTGTGGTCTTTTGCTTCTGTTGGGGAATTTTGGCTTTCATGCACTCTTATCTTGTTGCAAGCAAGTTTTTTTTTTTTTTTTTTTTCATGCGTTTAAATTTTGTAGTGATTTTTCAGATACGTACTGGAGGCTCCAAGCTTTGAGTTGTTCTTCAAATTTGTGGAGTTGCCTACTTTTGATGTTGCTTCTGATGCATTTTCTACCTTTAAGGTTAGGTCTATCAGTGTTTGAGTTCCTCTATTCTTTTGTGTTTTCCTGTTGAATACTCCAGTCCCTTTCTTTGCTATTCCTTTATATGTCCCTAAAT
Organism: Carpinus fangiana; assembly: GCA_006937295.1. Classification (NCBI taxonomy): domain Eukaryota; kingdom Viridiplantae; phylum Streptophyta; class Magnoliopsida; order Fagales; family Betulaceae; genus Carpinus; species Carpinus fangiana. The sequence continues at coordinate 27,042,482 of CM017326.1, forward strand.
AAATGTTTGGCAGGATCTGCTTACTAAACATGAAACGGTGGTCTCCGAATTTTTGACTGCTCATTATGATGAGGTTTGGTTGCTTTTTACCCTTCTTACTATATGAAACTGAACAAATCTGGTCAGCAACTGTTGCACTGGAACTTTTAATGTATGTTTGATTTAAATATTTTATACACAGAGATACTTGACTGCAAATTTTTGAGAAATGATATATAGTAGACTTTCATACGACTGTGATACAACGATGTGACAGTGAATATCAGCCATTGGTTTTTTATTTTTACAAGCCCAATTTTTACTATTACATTATCATAGTTGTATGATAGTCATATGAAAGTCTATTAAATAGCATTACTCCATTTTTTTGCATGATAGTATAATAATAATCTGAATTCATGGTTTTTTTTGAATGCCCTGATTTGTATACCTGCATGGTGCAGGCAGTGAAGATAGCCTCCATGTTATCTTTTAGCTTATCTAATAGAAATTCTTTTTGCAGTTCTTTGATTCATATGAGAAACTCTTGACATCTACTAATTATGTGACAAGGAGGCAATCTTTGAAGGTTAGCTCTCATTATAGTTTTCTAGTAGTGCTCTTTGTTTGTTTGATCCATTAGATGTGCTAACAATAGAATGTTCATGAATTTTAGCTTCTCTCGGAATTTCTTTTGGAGCCTCCAAATTCCCATATTATGAAGCGTTACATTTCGGAAGTTCAGTACTTGAAAGTCATGATGACATTGCTGAAGGTATAGGACTATTTTTTTTGTTTTCCTTTATTCTCTATGATTCTTTTGGTGTTATTTTGTTTACATGGGCAATGCTTTTATACTGTTACATGGATGCTCAAGGGTTTGGTTACTGAGCATGGAATATTAGTTTTGTGTAACTGAAGACATGTCTTTATTATTTGCGTTGCTTTCGTGTTCTTACTCTGTTTTGCTCAGCTTCCATTCTCTACCTGTAGTTTACGTACATACAGTTTTAATTACTGTTATTTTTATGTTGAAATCATCATCAAGCAGGCATTTTTCTGCTCTTTATGCCAAGGAGTGAGATCTGATCAGTGGTCCAATGCGATCCTAGATTTGTCCTCATGATACAAATTAAAATCTAAATTACTTAAGTGCAGATGGGGTGTGGATTGCTAGGTGGGGTTTCTGGAGCCATCAAAGCTTTGTTTTACTATATGCCTGTCTAGCTAGATTGTCCTATTCTGCCTCCTGGGTAGGCTCAAACTTTGAGCTGATAATGTTAATTCTTAATGAACTAACAGGAAGCCCAAAGTATATTTGACTAGCTTTCCAATTTCGCAGTATCATTGTCACATTTACAAAAGCATGCTTGTAATGTTCCTTCTCTGTGCTTTAACTCTTCTGTTTGTTTGTTATTGGTTTTGCTTGTCTGAGCAGGACTCGAGCAAAAATATTCAGATTTCTGCTTTCCACATTTTCAAGGTGATTTTGATTACTCTCACTTTTCTCTTTGGTGACTGTAGTTGCTAATTATGCTTATTTTCATGTTTCTTCTGGTGCACTTGGGAAGTACCAAGGGCATCCTGCAAAATATCTATTTCTTTGACAGAATATTATTTTCTTACGCTGTTAAGGAATTAGGCTTTGTTGCTACCATCCATGTTTCTTATTTATTTATTTTTCTTTTTAGGTGTTTGTTGCTAATCCTAACAAGCCCCGAGAAGTAAAGGTTATTCTGGCAAAAAACCATGAGAAATTGCTGGATTTGCTTCAGAATCTCTCTGCCGGCAAAGGTTATTATATTATAAAAATTGTGTTCTGAAACATTACATATAAAACCTTCCTTTTCCGTTGGGGTGATCACTGCTAACTTAATTTACTTTGCAGGTGCTGAAGATGAGCAATTTGAAGAGGAAAAGGAACTGATCATTAAGGAAATCGAAAGAGTATCTGGTTTTACCTATTCTTGAATGCTAGGTCATTTCTCCTAGTTGTTGTTGCCTTTCCCTTTGGTCTCATTCTCTATCCTATTTTTAAGGTTTAGTGCTTATAATTAGTAATGACTGCAAACACAGTTTGACCAAGAAGTAACCAAAAAAAAAAAAAATCATGTGTTTTGTAGAATTTCAACGCACTAGTAGGATAGTATCCACAAGAAATGTGTATGTCTCTGAATCATGTGGATTCAAAAATGTAATACTTTTGTTGTATAAGGTCTGAACTCTGAAAGAAAATCCTATGTTGTTGCTTTGGAGCGATCAAATTATGTTGCTCGTGACATGTAATGTATTCCCATGAATCTGCCTAATTGTCAGATTTTCGGTTCACCAAGAATATGGTAATGGTTGTGAGAAATCATTAAGTATGAATGATTTTTTATTTTTTGGTAAGGAGTATGAATGATGAGCATGAGTCTCATCTTTTTATTTATTTATTTATTATTATTATTATTATTTTTCTGTTCAAAGAGGGGAAAGGGAAAAAGAGTAGTTCTAGAAGGAAGACGTTTGTTCCCTTATTGTTTTTTTGGTTTTTAAAATTATCATTGGATTTTACAATGAAAAAAAAGGGGAAAATTACTACAAAAATATACAAAATATGGGTGGACAAGCCAAACAACCACCAATGACTTCTAATTCATGGTCCCTAACTATTGTCGATGACTTGTAATTCATAAAATTGTGTGAGACACCATTTATCTCTAATCCTCCAAATTACTGGGATAAAAATTTATTGTTACATGACACTCTTCGACACCTTTTTGCTCATTGTAGTTTAACAATTTTATTTTTTGCCTCTTATGATTTAGTTTTTATCACAGGAGGTACTTCGGATTTATATAAAGACGGAGATGGAACTTCTGTCTAAAAACTAAGTTTTAGTTTTTATTACAGAAAGTATCTCAAGTTTACCATCTTCATCTTTATATAAACTCAAGGCACCTGCTGAATCATCCCCTTCTCTATGAATTTTGTTCTTTTTTGAGCTGGTCAATAATATTTCAAATCTTCTTAAAAGAGAAAAACTCAAGGTACCTCCTCTAATAAAAATTAAATCTTAGGAAACATAAAATAAAATTATTAAACCGCATGGGGAAAAAAGGTATTTAACCTTTTTATTTATTAATGGATAAAGTTTTTTCTTTTTAAAATTTGGTTGGATAAAGTTTTTCAATACAAATCTACTAAACTGCCATGTATTCAAATGTAATAACGTAAGTAGTTCTTACATAACGTTCACGTGAATTAAATCATGTGCATTTTGACGGTTTAAAAAAAGTTATTTACGTAAGAGAAAAATTTGTTTTTACTAATATAGAGAAATGTCGTATACATAATTAATTACAGAATCTCCAAGCACAAGCAGAATTTTAATTAATGCCAAAATTGCAAGCTGGGTGTACAAAAGTTAATATATTTGTAAAATCAGCCAGTTCACGTCAGAGGTTGACCCAAACAAATAAATATTGACAGTGCCATTAATGGCATCATTTTCATATCGGTATCGCTCTTGCCTGATGAAGATCTTCCTAATTACTCCCCTCCTTCTCTAACAGACTCTCACCGTATAAACCCTTCAAATATCAAACCCTCCCATCAAACCCCCCAAACCCCGGCTCTGTGTAATTCTCCAAATATCAATTCCCTCCCTCCCCCCCCATGGATTTCTTCAAATCCGCCTTCTCCGACGACCCTCACCCCTCCGATCCTCACGACAACGACGCTGCGGATCCGAACCCCGACCCGAACCCTACTGGCGCTTGGAGCTTCGGCGGGCTGATCAAGACGATCGCATCGAGATCGGAGTCGGTGATCCAGACCTACCGGCGGGACCTCGAGGAGTTCGGGTCCGGGCTGAAGAAAGAAACGGCGGTGATCCGAGATGTCGCCTCCCGCGCCGTCGAGGACCTCCCGGGGTCGTTCGAGGTCGGCGCGTCCGTCGCTCAGGAGTCGCTAGAGTCGGTCGGTCAGGCCATCGACAACATCGGGAGCTCCGTCTGGAAATCGACAGCCGAGATCATCGCTCACGGTAGGGACTCTCTTCTAGCTCCTGACCTCGATTCCAATTCCTCTGATAATGATAATAGTAATAATTCTAACACCAAGCAATTGAATCGTAGTAGTAGTAACCGTCGAGGTTTGGATTTGAAACGGTATAGTAGGTTTGATGCTCAATTGCGTGCGATTCAGTGTGATATGAATACGTATTCTGAGGAACCGGAGGATTTGGAGGGTTACAATGAGTGGAAATCAGGGTTTGTGATGCAGGAGAAGAGGGAAGAGATTGAGAATTTGATTGGAGAGAATGGGGCAGTTGGAGAGATATATGGGAAGCTTGTTCCGAGTGGGGTTGATGAGGAGAGCTTTTGGAGTAGGTATTTTTATAGGGTGCATAAGCTGAGGCAAGTGGAGGATGCGAGAACAAAGCTTGTGAAGCGAGCAATTTCCGGGGAAGAGGAGGATTTGAGTTGGGATTTTGATGACGAAGATGGAGAGAATGATGGGTCCGATTCAAAGGTCGAATCAAGAAGTAATGATGATGTTGGAAATGTTGATGTTGGATTGGAGAGAGAGAATGATGATGCGGGTGGTGGCGGTAAGTTGGAAATGAGATCGGATGAGAAAGGGGTGGTGGAGGGGAAGACGGATGGTGTGGAATCTGGGAGAGATAGTGATGTTTCAGTTGTTTCAAGCCAGCCGTTGTCGCCGGAGGAAGATCTTGGGTGGGATGAGATTGAAGACATTGGAATCAATGATGAGAACAAAGGGGATGCTGTTGGCAGCGCAGATAGGGTTGATTTGCGTAAGCGGCTGAGTGCAGCGGAGGAAGACGAGGATTTGAGTTGGGATATTGAAGATGATGATGATAATGTGCCTGCTAAATCGTGATTAGTTCAGCTTTTATAGATCAGAGGCGTTCTGACTTAAAAAATTGAGTCTATACCCTCCTTGATTGGGTTCCCCTGCAAAGTTTCATTTACATGTTAGTGATATTCGATTATTTGGTGTTTATAAATTAATTTGTAAATATTCGACTTTGTATCTGTTCTTTTTAGTTGAAACTTATCAGATTCATCTTATTGTTTCATTTTGTAATTAACTCAATTTGGAACTTTCAATAACCCCCCTCCACTCTCTTGATGGAAGGTCCTTGCACTACCCCAATATTTTGTATTAACTTACCATTCAACTCAAAGACTATATCGAGGTCCCCAAGAGGTAGCTCAGTCGGCTGTGAATCATGCTTTATGAAGCGGAGATCACAAGTTCGAATCCCCCCTCCCCCTACCCTTCCGTGGACATGTCAAAAAAAAAAAAAAAAAAGACTATATCGAGCCAGTGGTGCTTGTCATGACCAAATATATGATGTTCTATGATTATATTGACATGATCGACATTTGGTAGAGATTGTCGATGGCTGCAGAACACCAATGACTTGGACCAGTTCCATAACTTTTACATGGAGTTGTTTGGAGAAAATTCAGTTTACCCCCCTGAAGTTTCAGGGGAGTTTCAATTTGAACCCCAAAGTTTCAAAATTGACAGTTTACCCACCTGAAGTTTCAAAAAGTGGCAAAGTGAATCTTTTGTTAATTTTTCCGTCAAATTAAACAGAAATTTTTTTAAAAAAAGCCTGAGGGCATTTATGTCATTTCATCATTTTCTGTCTAATTTGACGGAAAAGTTAACGAGGGGGTTCACTTTGCCACTTTTTGAAACTTCGGGGGGGTAAACTGCCAATTTTGAAACTTTGGGGTTTAAATTGAAAATCCCCTGAAACTTTAGGGACTAAACTGAATTTTCCCCGAGTTGTTTTCATGATTTTAACTTTATCTAGGACCATATCCTTCAAATTATAGGCAAATTTTCTTACTTTGTTGACCGGCTTTCTTTTGGCTTTCTTCTCACTGTATATTCAAGCCAGAATGCCGTATCGTTTTTTTGCAATGGATTGGAACCCAAGCATTGGGCAATCCAATCCTCCTGCTGATATGGTAGAGTGTGTTATGCTTTTCTTCTTTCGAAATCAACGTCAAGAATCATTTCCCCCACCCCTTTTCTCCTTTCATGTTACTCGTAGAATCAGTAGTTTTGGGTAAGCTCAGCTTCTTTGAATGCTTGACCTGGTATGACCCAGTATTAGGGTTTAATTGCTTAGTTACCATTAAAATCGCAATGATCTAATGCTGGAAGATTTCTTGCATATTCTCAAATCATTGTACCCCAGTGGCTGAGACACCGCCAGCAGCTGTCTCAACAGAGAGGCGTCGTCAGGTTAATTTTTATGATCATCTATTTGGACTATTGATTATGAATTGTTAATCACAGCCCTGAACTGACCCTATTAGTGCTTACTCTAAGCACTAACATTTGAATAGCTTGATCCGTTTTGACGACCCAAAACTATTTAGGCTATCCATTGAGATCTTTTTAGGTACCAATACAATCTTTAATTTGAAGAGAAATGCCATTTTCTATTCTCCCATTTGTCTTTCATTCTTTTTTTTTTTTTTTTAAAAAATATTTTTAATATATATATTTTATATAATTAAATCAACCATTGGATGGACCTAGGGCTGGGCATCGATCAATGTCGGTAGAAAATTTTTCTTCCAATCCAAAGTCGGTAAAGTCGGTCAATTCACCGACTTCTTCTGCCATTTTTTTTTTTTGACACCGAATGGTGGTCGGTAAATTCGGTTCAGTAAAGTCGGTCGATAAAGTCGGTATGTGTAAAAATTGAAATTTTTTGGTGAAGTCGGTCGGTAGGCGGTTGGTAAAGTCGGTTCGGTTAAAGAATTTATTTCGCCTACTGAACCGAATTTGTCAAAAAAAAAATAAAATAAGTTGTTCTGCCTACCGCCCATTGGTTAGGCAGTGTCGATAGAAGTTGGTCGGCTATCGGTCGGTAGGCAGTCGAAAGTCGGTAGACCGTGAATTTGGCCCGGCCTAGATGGACCAATAGTTGATTTTTTTGATTTTTTATTTTTAAAAGAATACAAAATAGCAAGTCCTTATTCTGAATATCATAATTTATAGGGAAAAATTCATTTTTAACCCATGAAGTTTCAGCGATTTTGCAATGTTAACCCAAAAGTTTAAAAATTTGCAATCCACCCCCATGAAGTTTCAAAAACTTGCAATGTTAACCCCAACGTCAATTTGGCCGTCAAATTGGATGGATTCCGTCCCACGTGTGCCTCACGTGACCGTTTTAGGGTTAAATCTTCCCGTTTTACCCCTCATTTAGGGTAATGCCTTTTTCTCAAAAACTTTAGTAAAATAACCCCACACGGCCACACACCACCCTTTTCATTCTCGAACACGCGACACACCACACACTGCCCTCTCACTCGAACAACCCACGCTCCACACACCTGAACGACGACAAGAAGAACCTTCCGAAAGTGGTCCCCTAGTTGATTCAAGCAGCAAATCGTGAGTACCCAAAGTGGGATTGTTGGCCTCCGTGTGTTGCTACCCCACCCACACACGACACATGAAGCCGACAGTTTCGGTGAAGAAATTCGTGGTCCCCTCGTTCGTGGACGTCTTGCGTGGAGAAAGGGACAGCGCTTAAAAGTAAACTTCTCTTTCTTACAAGGTATGCCCCAATTTTCGTTTTAATTTTTGACCATGTACTTTAGGGTTTTTTGTAAAATATTTTTGGGGGAATATTAGGTTTGTGGTTATTGTCAATTGGGGGAATATAAAATTTTTGTAGGGTTCTTGTCCATTGTCCCTCATAACCCATTATTCATGTTTGTCTGTGGCATGCACCAGTGGGTTGATAACCATGTTGGGACAATGTTAGGGTTTCTGTGTTCTTTCATTTAAAAGCCTTTTTTCCTTCAACTGGCGATTTTGGCTTGCTTGATGATGAAATTCATTCTAAGATTAAGGTTAGGTTTAGGGTTAAGGATATATTTAGGGTTTGTTGGCTTTGAAATTCATATGATTTCTTATTTAGGGTTTAGTCACGTCAATTTGTAAATTGGATTTAAAGGCTGTTTGGTTCTAGGATTTCATAGGCCAATAGTGAGATTTTTAATAAAAAATCACAAAATTAAAAATTGGAGGTTGAAAATGTAATTGCAGATTTGATAAAAATAAAATCATTTGCCACATCAGAAGTTGACATTTGAGTATTAATAACTAAATGTGTGAACACCTATCATTATGGTCCAATGGTACTTCTTCCTTTTTATAAATGAACACCTATCCAATGGTCCAATTTTTGCAGTCAGCTCATTCTCTCTGTTTAGCTGTGTTTTGTTGGTTTAAGCTTTCAATTAGCCACTGTAAAAACACTGGATTAGTAGGGGAAAATATATATATATATTAATGGGTTTTATTAGGTTTAGGATAAACTTTATGATGAATAACAATATTTATTCGTGATTGTAGGATGGCCAATTCAAGATTAGTGTTTGAGGTCCACTATGGTGGCAGATTTGAGAGGACAGTTGGGTGTCAATACATGGGGGGTCAGGTGGCACTCCATAAAGAGAGTGTTGACCCTGACGAATTGTCCTATTTTGAATTGGAAGCCATATGCCGACCTTATGGGTACAAGTCGAGGGATTTAATATTTTTTCTTCATCCTGGTGAAAGTCTAGCCAATGGTTTGCATTTGATTACATCTGACCATAATGTACTATTTATGGTTGAACAACATAAAACTCATAACATTGTTCAGTTATACATTGTTTCTTTCGAGGAGGGTATAGTTGATGTTTTTGAGGAAGATGATGAAGATGAAGATGGAGCGAGGGTTGACCTTCATGACCCTTAGTGGCATGATAAGATTAGTGATGAGGAGGATCTATTTGATGTAGATGTTGATGACGATAGTCGTGGGGCTGGACCATCCAGTGTAGTACCAGATAGGTCTAGGTGTCAGGAAGGGGAACAAGATAGGAATGAAAGAGGTGAGGGAGAGGGTAATGAATTTAATGGTGAGGGAGAGGGTAATGAAGCTAATGATGAGGGAGATGGTAATGAAGCTAATGATGAGGGAGAGGCTGCTGTTGATGAGGATGCAGGGGGTAACAGTAGCTTTGATTTGAAGAGGCCTTTTCATGATGATGATGGTGATGGTGATGACGATGATGACAATTCTGAGATGGGTAGGAGTGATATACTTGAGTCACCAGTACCCAGTGATGACGATTGTGAGACACCATCTGCTGCACGCACAGTAGATTTCACACATTTGGATCTACAAGATCCATCCATTACAATTGGGATGAAATTCCCAAACATTGAAATGTTTAGGGAGGCCATTAGGGTATACAATGTGGAGAAGGGGAAAGACATTAAATTCAAAAGAAGTGAAAGAATGAGGTGTGTATGTGTATGCAAAGATGCCAAATGTAAGTATAGGGTGTATGGAAGGAAAATGCGTGATGAAGAGTCATTTCAAGTCAGGTCTATGCAGCCTAGACACATTTGTGGTAGGAAATACAGAAACACCATTGTAAACTCTTCTTGGATTGCACAGAAACTATTTGATAAGTTTAGGGTTCAACCGAACATGCCTTTGGATGCTATCCAACACGAAGTGAATCATAAATGGCATGTGGATGTCAATCCAAGTATGATGTACAGAGCTAGGAGGAAGGCCAAAGTGAAATTGTATGGGAAGCTTGAGAATCAGTATGAGAGGTTGTGGGACTATTGTGAGACATTGAGACATACTAATAACGGAAGCTGTGTTGTGATGAAAGTTGATCGGCCAAACCCTAATTTGCCTCCAAAGTTTGGAAGAATGTATGTTTCCCTGGCAGCCACGAAGAAGGGCTTCTTAGAAGGTTGTAGGCCTATCATCGGGGTAGACGGGTGCTTTTTGAAAGGACCATATAAGGGCCAACTACTTTCTGCTGTTGGGAGAGATGGGAACAACAACATGTATCCAATCGCTTTTGCGGTTGTCGAGGCAGAGGTGAAAGACAGCTGGATTTGGTTCCTTGAAACCCTAGTCTCTGATCTTGGTACCCATGCTAGGCATGCTAGGCCTACATTCATATCAGATCGACAAAAGGTAACTTTTAGTGTTTTTGTTTTTCCAACACTTTATATATTCATTAAATTATATTGATTGAGTTGGTAACATAATTTTTTTTATTATTTTTTTTTTTTTCTATTTCGGTTTTGTTGCAGGGTCTTATGCCAGCTTTTGATGTTGTTATGCCAATGGTTGATCATAGGATATGTGTCAGACATTTATATGCCAACTTTAGAGACATTGGTGGGCATCGAGGGTTGGCACTGAAGGAAAAGTTGTGGGCTGCAACGTCTTCATACACAGAGTATGAATTCACTGAACATATGGAGGAGTTGAAGAAGATGGATGAGAAGGCATATGAATATTTAAGTGAGGTTGACCCTAGTACATGGTCTAGGGCATGGTTTAGTGACTACCCTAAGTCTGACTTGTTAGTGAACAACATTTGTGAGTGTTGGAACTCATACATTTTGAAGGCTCGTGATAAGCCAATCTTGACCATGTTGGAGATGATAAGAAAAAAGCTGGTGAGGAGATATCAAGCGAAGAGGGAAGGGATAGAGAAGTTGACTGGGAGGTTATGTCCTAGGATTGCTGCTAAGATGGAAGCAATTGGGTTAGTGGCAGTGAATTGCGTTGCAACTTATGCTGGTGAGTCAATGTTTCAGGTGGATTGTCCGGATAATAGACAATTTGTGGTAGACCTTCGTAGACGGAGGTGTGGTTGTAGGCAGTGGGAGATCACTGGACTCCCATGTCCCCATGCAGTGGCAGCTATACTTTATGATTGTGGGGACCCTGAGGATTATGTGGATGAATGCTTCACTATAAAGGTGTATAAGAAGGCATATGCCCCAATTATATACCCAATGCCTAGTGAGGAACAGTGGATCAAGACAATGCATGACAAATTGGAGCCTCCAAGAGGAAGAATTGCACCTGGCAGGCCAAAGAAGCAAAGGAGAAGGGCTCCTGATGAGAGTAGAGACCCGAAGAACCCAGATCGGATGAGAAAATTTGGTGCAAGGATGAAATGTGGGAAGAGTCATGGTCTTGGACACAACAAAAGGGCATGTCCACTTAACATAAGTGAAGCATCGAATGTAAGCTTTTTCATAAATGAAAGTTGACATGTTCAAATGTTTTATATGGTAATTTGACATTATACTCAACTATTATTCTTGATGTTATGTGTGCAAGGAAGAAGTGTTGGTTTCAGGAGACCAAAAGTGACCAAGGGCAAAGGCAAACAAAGCAGTGTGGATAAGGTAATTGTATGTGTGCTATATAGGGTTTAGTGCTTACACAAGGCAGTCCACTATTTGACTGAATAATTTTCTTTTTTTGTTTGTTTTTTTTTTTTTTTTTGGGTTATGTGTGCAGTCGCATAGCCCTAGTTCAACTACACCTTAGGTAAACAAAGGCAAACAAACAGTTGCGGATAAGGTAGTTCAATTATGGCATGCTTTATTGAGCTTATTTTAGTATTAGTGAAAGTGAACTGTTTTAGATTGTTTGTATCAACTATGGAGTGTACTTGTAAAATATGAAGTCAATGCCAGAAATTTTAATCAACCGTTTAAAAAATGTATATTCATTAAATTATGCAGAGGGCTCAGCTGAGGAGTAGTGGTCCACAATCAGCTTCTGTTTTTAAGGTAATTAACTATAAACTGTTTTGTTATGTTTTGATTATTTGTTTTCTTGACTTGTCACCATTGTTGATTTGTTTTTAACATGTACAGAAGAAGGCATCTACTAGCACTAAGGCATCTACCAGCAAGGCATCTACCGGCAAAGAAATCCACATCTCACATCGTCTTGATGAGAGAGAGCACACACCACCTCCTGGCTTTGCTGATGAACGCAGAGGATTATCGCCTACCGGAGTTGCTGATGAAGGAAGAGTATCACCACCCCCTGGATTTGATGCAGGCATTGTATTACCTCCAGCATGGGGTGTGTCACTTAGAGCCTTAACCGATGATCTCATACTTCCCCTGGGGTTGTCCATAGGAGGGCCTGCATCAAGGACTCGCCGTTCGGATCGGATAGCTGGTATTTGTCGCACCGCTCCAATAAAAAACACTGGCCCAATACACATTGACTTAACTAAAGACCTTGATAGTGAAAGTGAAAGTATTGTAAGAAGAGGGCCTAGGACTAGGGGTGGTGCAACTTTAGGAGCTGCAAGAAAAGGTCCTAAGACTAGAGGTGGTGCAGCCACTGGTGGGACAGCAAGGGGTGGTGCTACCACTGATGGGGCAGCAAGGGGTGGTATAGCCACTAGAGGTTGTGGACCAGCAACCAGAGGTGGTGGGGCAACAGCTAGAGGTGGTGGGGCAGCAGCAAGAGGTGGGGCAGCACTAGATGGTGGGGCAGCAAGAGGTGGTGGAACAGCAACTGTGAAGGGCAGAGGTGGTGGAAATGTTTCGTCGTCAAACGAAGTCAAAGGCAAACGAATTGTCACAAGCATAGAAAAAGGAATAGAAATTATGGAATCAAAAATGAAAAGAAAAGAACGAGATTGGAAGCCATAAAACTTTGTTGTTTAAAACTTTTTTACTTGACAATGTTGGTTTTGGTATCACACCAATGCCAGCTTCTGATGTTGTTAGGTGATTACAATGTTGGTTTTGGCATGCACATTTGTTTATATGTTTGTGCTATGTAATTATAAGTGGTATATTTAGCTATGGGGATGTAAACAGGTGATAGGTGATTACAATGTTGGTTTTGGCATGCACATTTGTTTATATGTTTGTGCTATGTAATTATAAGTGGTATGTTGTTTAGCTATGGGGATGTAAACAGGTGATGAAATGAACAACTTTGATATTATGGTATTTTGCCATTTTGATTATTTGTGTGTTGTGTTGGCATTATGAAGGCCAAACCCTATGAAATGCATAGAAATGCAAATATTAGGTATTATGTTTTGGAAGGTGATTTGGTATGAAGATCAATACCATAGTTGTGTGTGAAGATTTGATATTTTGGTATTATGGTATTATGGATATTTGTGTGTTGTGTTGGTAGGAAGGCCAAACCTTATGAAATGTTTTGGAATATGTTTTGGTATGAATATCAATACCATAGTTGTGTTTTGGTCATAGTTTTATTTTATTGTCAATTATTGCACGTAGCTTTATTTTTAGTTCAATTATTGCATGCTTCATTACCACCTAATTAGCAAGACAAAGACCACCCAAGAATAATTGTGGTAAATTACCTAAACCCATATATGGTTGAAAAAAAAACCCCCAAACATTTACTTTTTTTTTTCCTTTTTTTTTTTTTTGTTTTTTTGTTTTTTTAATAATATTCATTCAATGTGTAACCCCATATATCAATCCAAAGAAGCAAAAAATTGGTATATGCATTTGAAGTGATGGTTGTTGATTCGCTTCTAGTAATATATAACAAATTCCACACGGGACTAATAATACATAACAAATCCTGCACGGGACTAATAATACATAACAAATCCCGCACAGGACTAATAATACATAACAAATCCCACGCGGGACTAATAATACATAACAAATCTCACACGGGACTAATAATATATAACAACTCCCACATGGGAGTGACACCAAACCAACCCACAAAAGCCAATGGCATATCAAACCCACACGGGACTAATGTCTTAATATTAAACAAATCCCACATGGGAGTGAAACCATAAGTACACAAAAAAAGTAGAACATGATCCATCGCCTCCACCATGAGGGACAACCTCATGACAGCATTTCATGGCCAAAGTTGCAGCCAGCTTTTCTATTGTGAGAGTCTCCAAAGAGGCACATGCACAGTACAAACATCAGTACGATCCACGAACACATAATGATAGTATAGTAATTCCTCTTCATTGCATGCATCTTTATATCCCCAATCTCGATTTGTTTACGATAATTTGATATCTCATTCACAAGCTGTTCCATCTCTGCCTTGAGCTGCACAATTTTTCCCTCATCTTCTGCTCTCACCTTCCCAACCTCAACTTGAACCAATGTTTGACATCGTTTCGCTTTAGCCTCCAATTGTTCATGCCTTTGATGCAAACGATGTACCACCCTCTTACCAAATGAGCACATTTTAGGATCAAGCCATTGAAAGAAATCACAGTCTTGATTAATCTGCAAAACACATTACAACTAACAATTACCAGCCTGAATTAATCGAATAGATAAACTAAACAAAATTATGAAGTTATGCCCTAGGATTGCTACATAAAATATAAAGAACTTGCCTTCCAATTTTCACAACTGACGAACCTTCTTCCAAAGTTTTTCTCAGTGTTTGCGGTTTTCACAACAGTGGGACGTTCGCAAAAGCAAACATGCTGCACTGCACTTGAAGCACTGCTATTGCCTGAATCATAATAAAAGCTTGTACCTTCATGATGAAAACTTGCACTTTCATTCGAGGTATCCATTCTACATGACACAGTAATACGTAATTAGTTTGCTTGCACATTTAAAAACTGTTTATCACATTTCAAAGCTTGCACCAAACTACCATCTCGAAATGACCAAAGGCCCTAATTCATGCATGCATGAGACCAAGGTTTTCTGAAACCTAACTAACTCTATTGGTTTTTTTTTTTTTTTGCAAAATAATTAGACAAAGAGTGGAGTGGAGGAAGCTTATTTCAGGCTGAATTTCAGGCTAACCTTCGGGCTTATGCTGACGAGCTTCGTCTGATCCTATCATCCTTTAATTATTTACATAAACAGAAAATAAAGTGGACATAACAATTGCTTTTAACAGTTCAGTAGAAAGTTGACAGTTCAGTACACTACTAAATTCATCCATGAATCGTTGCAGCAAGAAAAATTCATGTTAATTGAAGACTAAACCATAATATTCCCATAACAAATATTCCAACAAGAACCCTAACAAATATTCCAACAAAAACCAAATTTTACACATAAACGAGCTGAAATTTGGGCATACATCTTCTGTGTTTGAAAGAGGGGAAATGTCGAAATCGTCTGTGTGTCGAAGAGGGGAAATGCAGTTCAAACCTTGTGGACTCCAAAGCTGTCGCTGAAGTGGGAGCACGAACGAGAGTTCCAGATTGGGCAGGGGTCGTTGTCGAATAGGGGAAATGCCGAAAAAACCTTGTGGACTTCAAACCTGTCGCTGGAGTGGGAGCACGAACGAGAGTTCCAGAAGGAGGGGTCGTTCTCGTGCAGCTCGCGCTCGTGTGTTTGGTGTGTGGGTGGGTGTTTGAGCTATAAGAGAGAGGATAGGGTTAGCAGCACGCGTGGGTGGTGGGCAAAAGAGGAGGGGTAAAACGGGAAGATTTAATCCTAAACGGTCACGTGAGGCGCACGTGGGACAGAATCCATCCAATTTGACGGCCAAATTGACGTTGGGGTTAACATTGCAAGTTTTTGAAACTTCATGGGGGTGAATTGCAAATTTTTAAACTTTGGGGTTAACATTGTAAAATCGCTGAAACTTCATGGATTAAAAATGAATTTTTCCCTAATTTATAAAAAAAAAAATCTAAATTAAACTACCATGGAATAAGGGGCTCGTTGAAAGAGCTTGTTTTGGAGAGTACATTTGGCAAGGGCATACTGCCAGCTCTCTCGAACAATACAAGCTCTTTTAAATAGCATTATTTCCATGTGATAAAATAAATGTAATTTAAAAATTAAAACAAAAAAACAAAATTAAGCTATATATTGTTTGACTTTTTAAAGGAATAAATGCAAAATCAGTGATTATACCAATTTGCAATAAACTTCATATAATATATTTTTTTTTTTTTTGATGAATAACTTCATATAATATTAAAATTTGTTGAGGGTTGGTATGCAAAAAAATAAATTAAATAACTTGCACGCAACTTCCATCCAAATTTTTTACAAAAACGGTCAAAATGACATGTAAGCACCAATCAAATTTTTATATAATAAAAAAGTATAAATATATAAAATATAAAACTATAAATACATAAAATATATGTAAATTTAAAACTAAAAATATTATTATTATTAAAAAAAAAGTAGGAAGAGGGGCCTTCACTCCGGAAAAGGATCCACATTCTTGGTCACCAGAGTGGTTGCTTGCATTTTTGTTGTTCACCATTAGATTAGGTTATTCAAAGCTCTAATACTAATTGACGTAACAAAAGCGATAAAAGTGATTGAAAAGCTGTGTTTTCAATTCACATATCAACACACAATAATAATGAAAACTAAATTGTTATTGAACTCAAAAAACATTGGATTTTCCATACAATCATAATTCTTTTATAACAAACCTGAGTTTAGAAAGGCAAGAAACTAATTTCAGCACTGGCCTAAAATTGACCAAATCGCATAAATATTGAAAT
This sequence comes from Carpinus fangiana, assembly GCA_006937295.1. Taxonomy (NCBI): domain Eukaryota; kingdom Viridiplantae; phylum Streptophyta; class Magnoliopsida; order Fagales; family Betulaceae; genus Carpinus; species Carpinus fangiana. The sequence goes on from CM017326.1 coordinate 27,058,822, forward strand.
TCATGGAAATAAGAAAAGTCTAAATGTCAAAAAGTGAACCAAATCAAGAAAGAACTCAAATGGGATTGAATTGATTCATCCCCAAAATTAGAAGATAGCTCAAATTATTTTGCATATGATGATCTGCTCGAGCAGACTTCTAGCGTAGCATTTTGTTTGGACTTTTGGCACAAGTGGACTTTTAGCAAAACACTTTATCTTGACTTGGTTCAAGTCAATTTCTAGCGGACTTCGAGCTAACTAGCCCAACTTCTAGCAAATTTCTAACGGAGTACTCGGTGTCCCGATTGAGTAAAAGAGAGTATCAATTTGTAATAATTATAATTTTATACTTACGGATAATATAAGTTTAGTGGAGCCAATTGTATAGAGATGATTTACAAAGAATAAGCCTCCGGTTGATGATTTACGTGCAGAAGTCATTAACAAACGGTAGTCGACGAGCTGAAGGATTAGGGCTGACAACGTAAACAGGCACTCAGTTCGTCAATGGTCCAAAGAATAAGCCTTGGAAAATTGGACACGGCAAGAACAGCTGGTAAGAAGGAACCACGGGAGGTGCCATAGGAGACTTTGACACTGCTACTTCTATCAAGAGGAGAAAAGACCATACTCTCTCTTTGACAATTATACCTATGTGCAAAATATCTACTACATATATGCGATTCTACTGGCACTACTCCGGTAGCCTTTTTTTTCCCTTGCAGGTGGCCCGTCAACCAATCCAACCACCTGAAACTCTTATCAATTGAGTATCTTACCATCTAACTGGCTAGTTACAGTGCCTGCCACAGGGCGGAGGCGCTGGCGCCCAGGGAGAGAAGCTAAGGGTAAGAAAAAAGATTACTGCTTAACAAGGCTAAGAGCAAGAAACCAACTAATGAGACAGGGAAGTGGTAGCTTCTTATTTGTGCAGAATAACTTTATTGAAATAATATATATATTTATATAAAAGAAGAGAAAAGAGACAAAAAAAAAGAGAGCGGGCAAGAAGCTGCAGATAATAATGAAAAGTGATTACACACTTGGACCTTCTTTTCTCAAATGCAATTACTTAGAAAGGCTACAACAGCCTGCCAAGGAGTAGAGGAATATTATTGAATCATGCAGGCCAAACACCGATGTGGTTTCTGAATATCAAGCTGACTTTTCGCATAACAAAAAGTAGGCCAAAATTAATCAAAAGGGTCAATGCCACTTTACAGTACTAGCGGCTTCTTCTCGAGCAAAATTTAGAACAAACAAAACACAAAGAAGTTGGCCCCCATATCGCAACCAGAAAATGGAAAACAAAGCATATAAAATATATTTGCCGAGCATGATAAGGCAAATTTAAACTAGAATTCTGCAAGTCATAAACAGCCAACTCGGTTGTAAAATAGTATAGGGAAACATACATATCTTATACACAATTTTGTGTTCAGTTTTTGATGATAATATGCGTTACTACTGTTCGATTGATCAGCCAAAACCCAGGCCGCCAAAGTGCCCAACACAGCTAATTGTTGGCCTGTCTCAGCATCCGCAAAATGGAAAGGAACAGGTTCAGAACGTCCAGATAAAGAGTAATGGAGGCCCAAATGTACTCATCATAAGTGAAGCGCTTGATCAGGTTGTCAGTGTCATATACAATGTAGCCCGAGAAAATTATAGCACCCATTGCACCATAAATAGCAACAGATGTTGAGCCAAGCGGGAAGAACATCTGCACAACACAGTATCCACCAAGTCAGACCAATACCGCACGTGTGAATAATGAATATGTTCATACTGAAGCTTTATATTTTTATTTTTTATAACTGGGGTATCTGGGGCTTTGGCCTGGCTAGATCCTTAGGACACCGTGCAAAGTGTCCCCTCCACACGGGTCTGGTAAAGCTCAAGCTTTTCCAGCGAGCGTGGTCCAATGGGGGTTGAAACTTGGACATAATGTTTCTTGAGGCACCAAAGCCAAGTGAGTTACCACTCGAGCCAATCCCTTGGGGTTATATTGAACTAATTAAGAACATGTCCAGGTAAATGAAAGCGGGATCTGACCTGGAGAAAACCAGTAAGGATAAGGACAAAGAGGCTGGTGAATAAGATTGGTCCAAGATAGCTGAAGTCCTTGCCCTTCTTAGACGCCCAGAAGGTATACCCAGTTAAGGAGGAAACCACAGCTGAGGTTAAGATTAATGCTTCAAGCACAAGTTTTCCTGCATGAACGCAATGCAAAAAGGATAATCAGATCACAGTCCTAAGAATTCATATTTCATCCTAGAATTCTCTGCAGGAAATACTTACCATCTGTGTTAGCACAGCTTACACCAACTGTAAGGCTCAGCGACAAGGTGAAAAGTCCAAGGAAGATAAAATTCAGGGGGTGCTTTTGTTGATATACATACATGGGCCACAACACTGCACATCAATAAGGAAAACAAGACACATGAAGGATCCAACTGAGTATCATCTGCATATCTTTGCATAAACTAGCTTTCAAGCAATCTACATATCTAGCTGAGAGTATCATCTGCTTCAGATGTGGCATCAATATGGAAAATACTAATTTTTTTATTTTTTATTTTATTGATAAAGTTATACATGCACCCAATAGATCTTAAAACCTTGAGCACACCCTCCAGCCAGTTCTTATTTGAGCCAGAAAGGACGAGTCTTTGAGAGCTCCACATAAACTTATGTCCACACTGCTCACTCATAAATGATACAATAGAAGTTGAATCAAGCAAATTTAGGTTCGAATTTTCCTTGGTGAGATTCCTGTTAGTAACAAAAAATCTCTCTTTTTGGTAGATGACTATATCGCAGAAAATGTACACATTTTTGTTAAATATGTGTCAACAAAACCCAATAAAAAAACATTTTGAAAATCATTTTTGATACTCATCTTGCTAAGTAGCAAGAAATCATAATGGAAATTCTCATATACCAATCTCGAATTTTCCAACAAGCAAAAATTAAATCACCGCAAGCAAGAACATCGAAACAGTATCAATCTCAGAATACTGCAAACAAATAGACCGACAATCAAACGCCCATCAAATAAAACCCGATCTCAATCTTTAAAAACCCCCTCTTTCTAAATAAGATAAGCATCATCTATCTATCTCACTCACGCACGCATAAACATTCACAACAGCAAAAACAAACCCAGATCACCAAAAAACAAGTTAATTCACGAAATACCCAGATCACAAATCGATACACAAAATACATGACGAAAAAGCGAAGCCAAGGGCGGAATCTGAGGGTTTACGTACAGATGAGGGGGAGGAACATGAGGAAGAGCAACAGCCCAGAATTGCCTCTGAGGAGATCGTTGATTGGGGAGTAGAGGACGGTGACGAAGGAGACGAGGGTGGTAAGGACGAGCTGGGCGGCAAGGATACCGTAGACCTTGCGTATGAAGCCCCATCGGAGCTGGTTCTCGCCGTAGCTAAGACCCGGGTACAGGGTCTCCCCTGACTCAAGGTCAACCTCCTCACCAACCTTCGAGCTCACACCCGCATATCCGTCTTTGAACATCATCTTTTCTGTTTTCTCTTCGTCTCTCTGGATTTTCTCTCTGATTTGTGCCGTTTTGCCTCGTTGGTGGATGATGACTCTCCACGTTTTCTAGGTACTTTCGTCGATATAGATTACCAAGTTGTGATTATTATTATTATTTATTTATTTTTATTGAGAAGATGACATATCACCATAAAATAACAAAATAAATTGAGAAAACTAAAAATGCTAAATTTTTATCTTTTCGCAAAATTTAAAATTTAAAAAACCCATAAAATAAAAAACAAATCAAAAGATAAAGATAAATATTTATTATTTTTACCGCATTCACTTTTTTTGTTTTATGTTGATACCTCATTCTATTTATGGAAGACAAAAATTTGATTTATGCCAAATCAATTATAAGTTATAGGAAATACTCATACGTCCTTAATGGATATTATTTTCTAAAAATTAAGTGAAAAACGTAAGAGTTATTTTTTTAAAAAAATAATATTCATTTAAAATTAGGTGCTTATTATTATTTGATATATCTTTTAGATTTTGTTAGATTTATCATTTTTTTCAATTTCATATTTACTATATTTTAAAGCGATATATATATGCCAATTATCATAAAAGCTCAATAATGTATTTTAAATTTAATAATAAGAATTTAAATTTACAACAATGGTAATAGGTCGGGTGGTTACATTACCAACGACTTTCAATTGTAGACATTATTGGTTTTTTTTTTAACTAATGGAATGGAGAAATCAATGTCAACGTGTGGGAGGAGGTAACAATCGCCAAATGGTTCTCAAATTTATTTTATTTTGTTTACCATTTGATCTTAAAGAAAATAATCGACTAATTGAGACAAATGTCTCATATACTAGTTATATAGTTATATACTTTATAATTATATATTATATGATATGTTTTATATTTATATATAGTTATATTATTATATAATATATAATAGAAAATGTCTACATACCTTCCTTATTACTACCTAATTGTCAATGTTTATCCCAAACTTTAATTTGATTGGAGCATACTTTTTAATACGTCTAATATTTGTTTTTCCAGGTGAATATATGATAAAATCTTCTAAATACTTAACTTTGGTATGAAATGATAACGATTTTCTTCAAATTAAGTTGAAAGAAATTTTTTTAATTCAATTTTAAACTAACACGTGGCCTTAGAGCATTTGATTCTTACATATATTTTAAAAAATGCATGTGAGAATTAAAAATATTTCTTAATGACGCAACGTCAATTTAATAAACTGACTTAGAGGGATTTGTTCTAACTCAATTTGGATGAAAAGTTTATTGGGTATGGAATTCAAACTATAGAGGTTAATCCTTATCCATCAAGCATATAAATTTTCAAGAAAATTATTATTCGTGAACAATCACACAAATTTTTGAGTAATGCTTGAAGTTCTTCTTGTGTCTCTTTTGTGTCACTCAAAGAATAATTTGACTTCTAAAATCACCATTACACTTATAATTAATTATCATTGAATTTTGATCAAATAGTAATTTTAAAAAACACTTCATTTTTAGAGTGACACAAGAATGAAAAAATGACTTCTAGAATTACTCCAAATTCCCCTTCCCTGTTGCATTCCCAAACTATAGCAGAAAGGCACTATAAGTAACAATTGCACCAAGTTGTCTTTAATTCTTGACACATCTTTTAGGACAATCATTGTATTGATCACGCAAAAATGAGGTTGTAATTTGATAATAGAAAAGTAATTTTTGGTTTTGATTTGAAAAAGTAGATCCATATTGCATGCAGCAAGCCACCTGAATAACTTTGGGAGATAAATCAACTCTTCAAGTATACCTAGAGGTCAATTAATCTTTGTTAGCACCAAATGGCAAGCCCAAAAGATTCTGAGCAATCAAAATTCAAGAAGAAATCACTGGTTTGTATGATATTTACATCAGGAAACTAATTGCATCTTCAGCTGTAAAATGAAAATTTTAAGAACTAGCAGGGCCCTGCTATCTAGCATTAATACTAGTGACTCAGCTATAAACTTCATCATATTCATCAGTGCCTTCATGGCATACCAAATCATGCTAAGAAAAAGCTGCTCGATACTTTTTGCTTCACAATCATTAAAAAAACACCCAACTGATCCTCTTGGTAAATTTGAGCATAAATGTGGGATAAAAGCTACAAACAACATCCAGAAGAGTATTGATACCTCACATTCATCCTAAGATATCTGCTAGTCGTGTTTCGGCAAATCTGGAATTCTCTTTGCAAAGTTTAATAACCAGAGACTGGCATATATGCCTTTTTCGAGAGTATAACCTATCTTCAACATAAAATCTAATACAAGTAAAGAATCATCAGACTGATCCCTTTGTAAGAGACGGTGGACCAGTCTCTTAAAAGTATCTTCTCTTGGTTTGAGCTTATGCTTCAGCATTTCTAACAACCATTCCATCCCCTCTTCAACATATCCTTGCTCATACAAGCCAGTAATGATATGCTCTTGAGTATAGACCATCGGTGTCAGACCCCTACTTTGCATATCATTCCACAACTTTTTGGCTTCTTCAATGTCTCCCACCTGACAAAGCTTTTTAATAATGGGGGTAAATGAGGAAGTTGATGGCTGTAATCCCTGCACCAGGAGTTCATTTAACAGATTTGTACTCTCTACTATCTTGCCTTCCTTGCAAAAACCTCGAATCAGAGTGTTGTATGTGATCACATCACGAACACCACCCTTGCAAGGCATTTCTGCAAACAGCTTATGAGCTTCATCTGTTCTTCCTTTTGAACACAACCCTGCAATCATTGTATTGTAACTGACCGTGGTTTCTCCGTAACCTCTATCACACATCTCCTTGTACAGCTTCCTGGCCTCTTCAAGATTACCAATCTTACAGAACCCATAAATCAGTGCATTGTATGTGTATTCATTTGGAATATAACCCTTCTGAATCATCTCAAACCACAGCTTCCTAGCATTCCCAAGCAATCCCATCTTGCAAAGACCATGAATCATTGTCGTGTACATGACCCTATCGGGAGCATATCCCCTGTCCTTTAGATCATTGAAGACCCGAAAACCCTCAAGCGACTTTCTTTTCTTGCAGAGCCCATTGATGACTTCCTGATAAGTAAAAATATCGGGAGCACGGTTTTTTGCAATCATTGTGTGAAGGAGTTCAGATACTTTGGTATATTTCCTCTCCTTACAAAACCCAGATATCAATCTGTTAAAAGCAGCATTTCCAGGGTCTAACCCATCTTCCAAAACCTGTCTAAGAAGTTCATAACCTTTTAAAACTTGGTCATCATCACAGAAAGCTTGAATAAGATACCCAAAAGTCTCGACATCAACTTTTGTAAAAACACCGGATTCCATCATCTCTACATATAATTTCCAAACAAGATCAGTCCTCCCAACCTTAAGAAAAGCTGATAAAGCTGAATTCCAAGTAGCTATCGATGGGCAAACTCCAACCCCTCTCAACCTATCAAACACGCCAAGCGCCTCCTCGACCAACCCATCCTCACATAGACACCGAATGTAACACTCCAAAGAAGCCGCCTCGGGCTTAAGACCCGTGTAATCAAGAAAATCTTTTGCAGCAATACAGGCCTTAGCCTCAACAAGCGCATCAAAAAGCGCATTCAACGACAACGAGTCAGGTGAGAAACCCCTGTGAGAGCATAGCCAGTGAAAGAAACGGAGCGAGAGAAGCACATTGTTTTGATGCTTCATTACCTCGTTTAAAAACCTGTGATCAGAGAAATTGAAGGAAGGGAAATCGGAGAGCAGCGTCTGCTCCCATCTGGGTTTCGTTCTCGTGATCTTAGAAACCTCTTTGGCAATCTCCGTGAACTCATTCTGTGCGTTTTGTGATGGTTCGCGATGTGGGTTTGGTTTGGTTTCTTCGTTGCCACAATCACCTTCTTTGTTCTCAAAAGTGAGGCTTCGGATCTGGTTGTTGGGTTTTTGGCGAGTGCGAGGGTTTTGGCGAATGAAGACTACGATAGATGATGGTGCCCTCGCCATAAAGTATCACTCTTTGCGATTCTCATCAATGGGATTCTAAGTCTTCAAGCTAATAAAAACGGAAGCTTTCTAGATGGACAACGATTCAAATAGAGGAAAGCTTCAAAATGAACTTACAGATAAATTCATGGGCTCTGAGGCTTGAGGCAGAATTGCAGGAGCGGAACCACAACCTTGAAAATGAAATCTACAAATATTGGAGAAGAAATGGTAGGCCATTGAGCGTGAAAGAAAGAGCTTTCGGAGCTCTTGCTCGCTATATGGGTCTCTTTTTGTTGTATTTTTCTCAATAGGTAAAAACCGGCTGTTCGGAGCAGCGCTTTCTGTGGAACTCGTGGAAGCGTGAGCTCAAGCAGCGGTTTTGCTACATTTTTTTTTTCTTCTTTTCTTTTCATAATCAGAACCCATCTGTGATTTCTTAGCATTATTATTTATTTATTAACACAGTTCATGAATTGATAATGCATGATCCGTGGCTTTTGGAATTAATAGTCACATAGGGAGCCGATTGGATTCTGATTAGGAAAATAAATACTGAATTAACAAACAAAAGGTATGTGAGAGGCAAGGGATTGTTGTGATAATTAAGGCTTGATTTGTTTTAATGTAAAATGTTATTTGTCAGAAGATATTTTTAACGAGAAAAATGATTTCTCAAAAACTATTTTTTGGCGTTTAGCTTGTACGGAAATTGAGCAATGGTAAAAAAAATGGTCATGAAGAGGTTCGGCGAACTTTGGCAATTTAAGAAGAAGAAATTCAAACTTGAAAAATAGTTTGTGAAATTAAGAAAAAGGAAACAATTTTTTGAAAGTAAAGAAGCTTTTTTGGTCAAACCAAAAATATTTTTAGTTTGACTATTAGTTTCGGTTACATCAAACACCAAAAACTACGAGAAAAAAAAAAAATTCAAAAAACATTTTTATGCCAAAAATGTAGGACCTAGGAATCTCCTAACAAACCCACAACATAGAAAATGTGGAATAGACTTACCTCCAGCCAACTGAAGGAGCCTAAGACTCAATGGAACTAGAGCCATTACTCCTACAGTAGACTTTCGAATACTCTACATGCTTGTATATAAGGCCTAAGGTACATATTTTTACTATTCTACACTCTATTAATAATGTTCTCCTCACCTGAGAGAATTTTCTCTCTATGCCATTTATTGACTTGGGTGCCGGAGTCCTTCTAGCCCTCTGGGGCCGGTAGGCTTTGAACGTCTTCTACCTCTTCTACCTCTTTTGCAGACAGAGCTTCTCCTTAAAAGGCGGCTTGAGACCATTGCTAATTCCTTACACCAACAAAAACGAATGGAGCATAAGAAAGAGGAATAGAAGAAAATTAATATGTAAGGATTTAGAAGAAGTTAACTTGGAGGGAAAAAAAAATGGATATTGCTTAAATCTGAAATACCGTTTCTATTAGGCCTTGAATAATACTATTTTTTACAAATTTATATTTAATCACACTATTTTATCTCATTTAACAATAAGACAGTGATTTCAATTGAAGGATTTTGATTCTTTATTTTTTTCTTTTTTGTTCACAAAATGGTATAAATACAAGAAATCTCAATTCTATGGATTTTTTATCTATGATAAGTTGCATCAATCTTTGTATTAAAAGAATAGATATTGTTATGCTACAAAATTATTGTTGATTAAGAAGGATTATGAGTTCAAGCATTTTATTGTTTCATTTAAGAAATATGGTGCTTGTTAGTCATAATTGCCCTTGTAACAACAGATTCAAATAGTTCTTCATCAATCATCATCATCATCGACTTTNCTTTGTTCTCAAAAGTGAGGCTTCGGATCTGGTTGTTGGGGTTTTGGCGAGTGCGAGGGTTTTGGCGAATGAAGACTACGATAGATGATGGTGCCCTCGCCATAAAGTATCACTCTTTGCGATTCTCATCAATGGGATTCTAAGTCTTCAAGCTAATAAAAACGGAAGCTTTCTAGATAGACAACGATTCAAATAGAGGAAAGCTTCAAAATGAACTTACAGATAGATTCATGGGCTCTGAGGCTTGAGGCAGAATTGCAGGAGCGGAACCACAACCTTGAAAATGAAATCTACAAATATTGGAGAAGAAATGGTAGGCCATTGAGCGTGAAAGAAAGAGCTTTCGGAGCTCTTGCTCGCTATATGGGTCTCTTTTTGTTGTATTTTTCTCACTAGGTAAAAACCGGCTGTTCGGAGCAGCGCTTTCTGTGGAACTCGTGGAAGCGTGAGCTCAAGCAGCGGTTTTGCTACATTTTTTTTTTTTTTTTTCTTCTTTTCTTTTCATAATCAGAACCCATCTGTGATTTCTTAGCATTATTATTTATTTATTATCACAGTTCATGAATTGATAATGCATGATCCGTGGCTTTTGGAATTAATAATCACATAGGGAGCCGATTGGATTCTGATTAGGAAAATAAATACTGAATTAACAAACAAAAGGAATGTGAGAGGCAAGGGATTGTTGTGATAATTAAGGCTTGATTTGTTTTAATGTAAAATGTTATTTGTCGGAAGATATTTTTAACGAGAAAAATGATTTCTCAAAAATTATTTTTTGGCGTTTAGCTTGTACGGAAATTGAGCAACAGTAAAAAAATGGTCATGAAGAGGTTCGGCGAACTTTGGCGATTTAAGAAGAAGAAATTTAAACTCGAAAAATGGTTTGTGAAATTAAGAAAAAAGAAACAATTTTTTGAAACTAAAGAAGCTTTTTTGGTCAAACCAAAAATATTTTTAGTTTGACTATTAGTTTCGGTTACATCAAACACCAAAAACTACGAGAAAAAAAAAAAAAATTCAAAAAACATTTTTATGCCAAAAATGTAGGACCTAGGAATCTCCTAACAAACCCACAACATAGAAAATGTGGAATAGACTTGCCTCCAGCCAACTGAAGGAGCCCCAAGACTCAATGGACCTAGAGCCATTACTCCTAGACTTTCGAATACTCTACATGCTTGTATAGAAGGCCTGAGGTACACATTTTTACTATTCTACACTCTATTAATATTGACTTGGGTGCCGAAGTCCTTCTAGCCGTCTAGGGCCGGTAGGCTTTTGACGTCTTCTACCTCTTCTACCTCTTTTGCAGACAGAGCTTCTCCTTAAAAGGCAGCTTGAGACCATTGCTAATTCCTTACACCAACAAAAACAAATGGAGCATAAGAAAGAGGAATAGAAGAAAATAAATATGTAAGGATTTAGAAGAAGTTAACTTGGAGGGAAAAAAAATGGATATTGCTTAAATCTGAAATACCGTTTCTATTAGGCCTTGAATAATACTATTTTTTACAAATTTATATTTAATCACACTATTTTATCTCATTTAACAATAAGACAGTGATTTCAATTGAAGGATTTTGATTCTTTTTTTTTTTTTTTTTTTCTTTTTTGTTCACAAAATGGTATAAATACAAGAAATCTCAATTCTATGGATTTTTATCTATGATAAGTTGCATCAATCTTTGTATTAAAAGAATAGATATTGTTATGCTACAAAATTATTGTTGATTAAGAAGGATTATGAGTTCAAACATTTTATTGTTTCATTTAAGAAATATGGTGATTGTTAGTCATAATTGCCCTTGTAACAACAGATTCAAATAGTTCTTCATCAATCATCATCATCGACTTTTTCTTCTTTTAACTTCAATGACAACATTATGCTCTTGTATTTACTGCCATAGTAATGAAAACAACAAAGACTTGGCCGACTACGTTCATATATGTTGGATAAAAAGAAAGAAGATTTTAGATTTTAGTGCTTATGTTTATATCGTGAGAAATGATGCATGCACTCTGAAATTTACCTTTTGACGTAATAGTAAAAATTACCATTAGACTATAGATCTAAAATCTAATAGTGACGTTCACTGTTACGTTAAAAAACTGGAGATAACTTATCCATATATTTTTGTTTAATGAAATCTGTCAGAACCCAAAAAAATGACCAGACGCCAAGTCCTGGTTTTTCATAGAGGGAAGTCCATCTCGACTCTTAGAGCAGTATTGAGCGGTCATATCTCAATGAATATTCAAGGAAATTTTCAGGCACGACCTAAGAAATCCATTCTTCCCAGACATAGATGCATGTCTAATCACCACAGACAAACATATGAGCATCTGGCAATATAAAGGGCTGGAAGGAAGGAGTATTTTGTGTAGGATTGAACCTATCAACAAAACCAGTATCCGATTTGTGGCCAGTGTTAGGCAAGAGCCCGAACGTAACAAAAAATTCTCAAACATAGCTGAATAATATTCAATAGCCATGTACCCATACTTACAACAGAATCCACAGCTTTCACCATGTAAATGGAGCATCCTTGGTTCGAGATTTCACAATTTCAAACAGATGAGGCACTCTTGAATGGGCTATGCCATGTGTCACCTCAAATTGATACACATGAAGGGAAAAAATTATTGTAGAAACCATTCAAAATTGCTTTTACAGAAACTGAAATACAAAGAAAAGAAAGTGAGAAAAAATAGAACTCACTCAACACATATTGTTTCAAGCAACTTCAAGCAGCCCTCATTGACCTTAACATTCTCCATTTTCAGCCGGCGACGTATTACAGGGCTTGTCCTTCCAGCAGCTGCATATGTTCTTATTAGTGATTCAAAAACCTCAGCCCCTACATTCACTTCAGCCTTGTTCAAAATCTCCAGAAAACCTTCTGCACCATCGACATCCTTCTCTTGCTCAAAGTGCCTCATCAAACTGCTGACAATCACAGATGATGGGACCCACTTCCGACCATCCCCTCTACCAACAGATATTGCATTGGCAACACAATCTACCGCCAATTTATAATCCCCATTTTTCAAATAATAATCCAAAAATATCTCCCATGTTTTAGCATTAGGCTTGGCTCCTCTCCTGCGAGCCTGCTCCTTGAGCTTTTCTGCATTCTCTAGCAAACCCTCTTTTGTATAAGCTCCTATCAGAGTATTAGCAATACGGATATCATAAGTTGAGCACCCAGATTCCCACTCCTTGAAACACTTCTCTGCTCCAGGTAAATCTTTTAAGTTAACCAACGCCTGAATCATGTTCAGATAGCTTATGTTTGCAGTTTTAGGAAAAGCCAGCCTCAAAGAACGCCAAACTCGATAAACTTCAAGCAGTTTCCCTGTTCGGCCATACAACGTAATTAGGAACTGGTAAGCAGAAAGGTCTCGGCAGGCATTTCTCTTCTCTAATTCCTTAAGTGCATTTCCGGCCTTCTCAAACAATCCCGCATCAACATATATTGATGCTAAGTTGCTATATGTTGTCCAATCTCCAGCGACTCGGCCGTCCCTCTTCATTTCATCAATAACCCTTTCAACCTCGGCAATATCATTGACAGCAGCAAGAGCCCTCATCCAGACATTGTATGTATAAGAATCCAGCATGATATGGGAGGCTTTCATTTCCTGTATGATGGTTGGGATCTTTTCTGGCTGCCCAGTTTTTGTGTAAAGGGTCATAAGGCTGTTGTAAGGCATGGAGCTTAAAGGAAGGTTGAGTTCCTTCATCTTTTCGATGAGAGCTTCTGCTTTTTCAGTCATCAGTTCCTTGCAGTAACAATTAAGAAGGGCACCATAACAGAGATGATTTTTAGATAATTCAGGAAGACCAATGAAATAACTTTCTGCAGCAGCAATGCCTCGTGATTTGGCAAGTAGATCTAGATGTATAGCTTGATCACTGACCGTCTGATTCATGCCCCTTTTAGTCATAGTTTCTGAAAGCTGTAGTAATAAAAATAAGACTCCAATAATCTACAACTTGCAGTACAGATTAAAATCACAAAACTCAAATATAATAAGCGTGTGACAATGAAGAATGCTATAAAACCAAACAGCTGACCCCTTCCCCCCTCCAGGAGGGGAGGAGGGTGCTTTTCTACTTTCATGGTACTAAATCAGGGGTCAGAGTTTGCTACTACATAACGAAATGCAATGCCTAGGTGAACCAAAGAGAGCAATAATTTGTTGTGGAGTTAAGATATTCTATTGATTGATGCCTAAATTACACAACAAGTCACACATACAAACCAGGAATAGATCTATATTGTACATAGCATTCACATTCTGACATGCTTGAATTCTATATACAACAAAAAAACGCAGCCATGCTGAAAACCCTATCAAAGCTATAACGCAAAGAAGCAAGTCCATCAAATTTGGCAACAAGTCACAGAGCTCCCAAACTTATGAACTAGAATTATTAGCATTTGACGAACCTGGATAATTCATCCCCAAAAAAGAAAGAAAAAAGAAACGGGATAGGACTACAACCAAATATCTATAGAAACAAAGATTAGACAGCTTTAGAAGGAGAACCTTGACAGCAGGGTAGTAGAGCTTGCGTTCGCGAAGCTTCTTGAGGGTGTCGCCCACCTCCCATTTGAATACTCGCTTGGGGTAGTAGACCTTGCGCTCGAAAACCCTTTTGAAATTGTTTCCTACTTCCCATTTGTAGACTCGCACGTTACTCTTGAGGAACTGGTTGAGCTGGTGCCGAACGCTCACCTCTGCGCTACCTTCCCTGAAGAGCCTCACGTACAGCGCTTCCTCCAAGTACTTCTTGGATCGCTTCGCCACGCTCTTCGTGCGCCCGAAATGCAACTGCTGCACCGCCATCTTGCAATTGCAATGGCTTCCAGTCTCCGAGGTTTGGGTTTTGGTTGGATTTCTCTGAAAGATGCACTAAACCCTAGCGTTGCGAAGGAGGAAGGAGCTTGAAGAAATGGTTCGGCCCGTATGGGAAAGTTTGGGCTGTGAGCTTTAGTTTATGGGCCTTCACGCCTTACTATAACTAACCTCACAGATCCCACTCTACCTCAAAACAAACCAGCTTGTTTTAAAAAGGGAAATGCTAAGTGTTTTTCTATTTTTTTCTTAATTGTGATATGATTTTTAAAATTATCGTTGAATTTAATATTATCGCTATTGACTTTTAATTTACTAATAATTTTAAAAGGCATAGCACAGTTAGAAGGACGTCAGGAGAATATTAAAAAAACATCTAACATTTTTCTTTTAAAAATAACAAGAATGAAAAATAATAATAATTAGTAATGCATAAATGACAAGAAAAAAAAAATCAAGCAGGAAGTAGGAAAAAAAAAAAAAAAAAGGAATGTCAAAGTAAGTAAGGGAAAAAAAATTTAGCATTGGAAGTACAGCCAAAACATAATCATAAAAAATAGGGTCAACTACTTTTTTTGATACCTCGGTTTGCATTTTTTTTTTTCCTACTTCATGCTTGAATTTTTTTTATTTTTTATTTTTGTCTTTTATACGCCGAATAATAATAATAATTTTTGCACAGAACATGATCGTTTCCATTTCAAATGAATGAGAGAATATCTAGTTAATTATACTTTAGGGGTATTTTTGTTTTTTTTTTTTACTTTTTGAATGGAAAAAAATATACATCCACTATAAATAATTGAATATTATCGGGTTTAAATAAATTAAAAATGATTGTAGTTCATTGTATGGGGTACAAGCTCGTGAGTCATAATTTGAAAGCGTAAATACTAGGGGTGTCAACCTAGTCCGATTTTTCGGTTTTTGGCCGAAATCAGAGACCAAAACCAAGAATTGGGTCTCGGTTAACCAGGTCCTGGTTACCGGCTAGTTCTAGTTTGTACCTTGTTCGGTAACCTCCTTCTTTTTTCTTTTTTCTTTTTATTTTTTTATGGCTTATTTTAGGTATTGAGCCTAAAATAAGCCCTTATATATATAATTAGTTTTTTTTGTCTAATATGTTTTTATTTTTTTATTTTTTATTTTTGTCCATTTTTACTATCATTTATCTCATTTAATTATTTAATAATCACCCCATAATCAACAAAGGTTTCTCCTTTTTTTTAATTTTTTAATTTTTTAATTTTTTTTTTATGAATAATCATTAAGCAACTTCATTAACAAACCAACCAAATAGACAAATAGCTAAATACACATCATTTTTATAGAGGCGTTGACTCTTTTGTATATTACTCTTAGTAATGATATATAATTATATATATAATATTTTAAAAAATTATTATTATATATATATGCACCGAGTTTCGGTTTCTCCGTTTTTTTTGGGTGCCAAAAACTGGGACCGGAACCGGGTCTTCGGTTTTTGGTTTTTTTGCAACTGGAACCAGAACAGATTCCCCGATTTCTCGGTTTCCAATTTTTTAGTTTTCCGATTTTTTGATTCCGGTTTACTTTTTGAATTGACAAAAATATCTATCCACTATAACTAATTGAATATTATCAGGTTCAAATAAATTAGAAATTATTGTAGTTCATTGTATGGGGTACAAGCTCGCGAGTCATAATTTGAAAGCATAAATACTAGGGGTGTCAACCTGGTTTGGTTTTTCGATTTTTGGTCAAAATTAGAGACCAGAACCATGAACTAGGTCCCGGTTAACCAGGGTCCTGGTTACCGGCCGGATCCAATTTTTACCCTGTTCGGTAACCCTTTTTTTTTAAATTGTTTTTTTTGGGCTTATTTTAGGTATTGGGCCTAAAATAAGCCCTTTTTAAAAAAAAATATATATTAGTTTTTTTTGTCTAATATGTTTTTATTTATTTTTATTTTTTATTTTTGTCCATTTTTACTATCATTTATCTCATTTAATTGTTTAATAATCATCCCATAATCAACAAGGTTTCCTTTTTATTATTATTATTATTATTATTATTATTTTTTTATGAATAAGTATTAAGCAACTTCATTAACAAACAAACCAAATAGACAAATAGCTAGATACACATCACTGTTATAGAGGCGTTAACTCTTTTGTATATTACTCTCAGTAATGATATATATATTAATTTAATATATATAAAATATTAACAAAAATTATTATTATATATATATGTACTCAGTTCCAGTTTCTCGGTTTTTATTGGGTGCCAAAAACTAGGACTAGAAGTCTTCAGTTTTTGGATTTTTTGCAACCGGAACCGAAACCAAAACCACTTCTCCGATTTCTCAGTTTCAAATTTTTTAGTTTCCTGATTTTTCGATTCTGATTTCCCGATTTTTTTTAACACCCATAGTAAATACCAATATGATAGTAATTTGAAGCAAATTATTATTTATTTATTTGGTATCTTTGTATATCTCTAACGAAAAAAAAAAAAAAAAAAAAAACCACTTTTTCAAACGATCAACAACCAAGCTGAAAATTTTAACATATAAAAAAAAGAGTATTTTAAAAAAAATGATGGGTATCGTGTCGATGCCGATGAGGCATCAGTATAAACAAAAGACTCTGATGTCGTCATGGGAAAAGCTTTACCAGATCCATCGACTTTACATGATTGCCTTTGCAGCTTCCTTCCCTTTGTCCAGGTGATGATCGTAAACCCATATCGGCTCCGATTTATCGGTCAACCCTAAGCCCCAGAGTTTTTATTCCTTTCCCAACCCTAATCATACAACCAGTCTCTCTCTCTCTCTCTCGCTCTCTCAATTTCTGGTAATTTCCCGCCAAAATGTTAATCTAAGTCCCAAAGTCTACCTTCGAAGATTTACAATCTGAATCGTTTCCGTGTGATGGGAAGGGAATCGAGCGCCATCCACTTCAGAAACGCGAGAAGGTAAACAACGAAAGAATTAAAACCCTAACCCTGATTGCTCTTTGATTTTTACATTGATCTAATGTGATTGTGATGTGTTGGCTTCTAATTTTCTTGTTTTTTGATCGGATGTGTTTGCATAACCTCTTTGTTTGGTGCGAGTTTTTTTTTTCTGGATTGGGTATCATATAGTTTTTTTTTTTTTTGGGGGGGGGATTAGCTTTTCCCCACGAACTACCACGCGCCGACTATTTGCCTTCACGAACTACCAATTTTACATTACACCCCACATAAACTACCATTTCGTTACCAACGACCCCCTACCGTTAGTCAAAGATGTTAAACATGACGGTTAGCGTGAACAGTATCGTGAACAGTACAGTTGACCATTCAACTTAATGTCTTTGACTGACGGTAGGAGGTCTTTGGTAACGAATTGGTAATTCATGGGGGGTGAAATATAAAATTGGTAGTTGATGGGGCAAATGGTCGACGAGTGGTAGTACATGGGGGAAAAGTTAATTTCCCCTTTCTTTTTTGTGTTGGTTGTATAATCCTTTGTTTGGTTGCTGAGAAAGTGTGTATAGAAAATTTATCAGGCTCACGATTTAAGCCTTTTCTGAGAGAGAGAGAGAGAGAACTAAACGGGGATGAGGAGAAAAATTGAAGCACTGGGTTATTGGAAATGGTTGTATAATCCTCTCTTTGATTTTTTTTTTTTTTGGGTCTCCCCTTCTGGGGGTTATTGGAAATGTTTGCAGGAAATTTTCTACTGCCTTTAGCTGAGAAATGAGTTCGAATTTGATTGCCTTTTCATTTTAGTATTTACAGTCTTGTCGATTACTTGTCAAAAAAAAAGTAGGGGAAACTTCACTTTGACCCCCTGAATTTTCATGCAATTTTACAAATCCCCTAAACTTTAAAATCTCTCACTTTGGACCCCTAAACTTTGAATTGCTCTCAATTAGAACCCTTTCGTTAATTTTAGCCGTTAAAAATACAAAAATGACCAAAATATCCTTGATTTTTGTTTTTTAAAAAAATTAAAAAAATGTTTTGAAAGTTGAAATTTTATACAAAAGTCAAGGGTATAAACGTCATGTAACATTTAAAATCTGACGGAGAGGTCCACATTGGAGCAATTGAAGGTTCAGGGGTCCAAAGTGAGAGATTTTAAAGTTTGAGGGGGATTTGTAAAATTGCGTGAAAGTTCAGGGGGGCCAAAGTGAAGTTTCCCCAAAAAAGTATTTACAGTCTAGGAACTTTTGTTCAATTTTGCAAGTAACTTGTTTCTATAACGTTTCCCTCATTCTTTTTCGTTTCATTATCTATTGATTGCAAATTGATTTTGGTTTCCTCCTTTTGTTTGGTATAAGTGCTAGGTGATTTTACTTTTGAATAGCGATGTAAAAGTATATTTAGTTTGCTAATCATTAGATGTATAAATTATGGCACATGATTTTTATTTTTGTATCAATGCAGTTCTGATACTGATCCTAACAGCGAAGAGTGTGGGAGCATCATGGTTATAAAGGCATACCCAGTAGGTATGGTACGTGCAATAGATAATCTCAATGGAGAGGAGGAAGGAGATTCCAGAGCTGAACCTCATGTGGGGTTAGAGTTTGATTCGGCAGATGATGCACGTGAGTTTTACAGTCTATATGCAAAGCGAATGGGTTTTAAGATTCGGATAGGTCAGCTGTATCGATCGAGGACTGATGGGTCAGTTTCTTCTCGAAGATTTGTGTGCTCAAAGGAGGGGTTTCAGCTCAATTCACGATCAGGCTGTCCAGCATTCATAAGGGTACAAAGACGTGATTCTGGCAAGTGGGTGATTGACCACTTCCAGAAGGATCACAATCATGATCTTGAACCTACGGGCAAAAACAGCCCTCCCATTATGCAGCAGAAGGCAGTTATAGTTAAGAATTTTGTGGCTGATGTAAGCCATAGGCCAAAAGTCAAATTGCTCAAGGAAGTAGAGGGTGGACGGCCATGCCCATCTGGCATTATTAATGCTAAACGTGCTAGAAGGGAAGGAAATGAAGGGCAACTCAAAGATGAACCTTATGTGGGCCTAAAGTTCAATTCAGCTAGTGAAGCATATGAATTTTATCATGCATATGCAGCAAATAAAGGATTTAGAGTTCGGATTGGACAATTGTTTCGCTCAAAGCTTGATGGGTCAATTACATCCAGGCGATTTGTGTGCTCCAAGGAAGGGTTTCAGCACCCTTCACGAGTAGGTTGTGGGGCATATATGCGGATTAAGAGAGAAGATTCTGGAGGGTGGGTAGTGGACCGTCTCAAAAAAGATCATAATCATGATATTGGGTGTCAAATGGAAGTGCATAAGAAAAGCTTTGATGTTTCAAATAAATTCATGGAGGATGTTGGTGATCGGTTGGAAAATAAAGATTTTGTTACCATTTGTAATGGCAACATTGTTAAAAGATGTCGAGAAAACCATATTGGAAGTAACTGGTACAGTATACTTTTTGAGTACTTTCAAAGCAAACAAGCAGATGACACAGGATTCTTTTATGCAGTCGAAGTTAATAATGGTAAGTGCATGAGTATTTTCTGGGCTGATGGCAGATCTAGATATTCATGCAGTCAGTTTGGTGATGCGATTGTTCTAGATACTTCATACAAGAACAGCTTATATTTGGTTCCTTTTGCTACTTTTGTTGGAGTTAACCACCACAAGCAACCGGTGCTTCTTGCCTGTGCTTTGATTGCTGATGAATCTAAGGAATCTTACACTTGGTTATTTAAAACTTGGCTCAGGGCAATGTCAGGGCGACATCCACTGTCAATAATAGCTGATCAAGACAAGGCCATCCAACAAGCAATATCAGAAGTCTTTCCTGGGACCCATCATCGTTTTTCATTTTGGCAAATTAAGGCAAAAGAAAAGGAGTTTCTCAGTTTAATGGATAATACCTTTAAATGTGAGTACGAAAATTGCATTCTCAAGAGTCAGACGGCTGATGAATTTGATACAGCATGGAATGCCCTTCTCAACAGATATGGCTTGAAGGAGAATGTTTGGCTGACAGATATGTACGAAAAGCGTGCAAGTTGGGTGCCACTCTACTTACGGGGCACGTTTTTTGCTGGAATGTCCATGAACGAAAGCATTGAGCCATTATTTGGCACAGTTTTGAATGCCCAAACGCCAGTCTTAGAGTTTGTTTCTAGATATGAGAGAGGCCTTGAGCGGCATCGTGAGGGAGAGAGAAATGAGGACTTTAACTCTTTTAACTTACAGGCCTTTTTGCAGACAAAAGAACCAGTGGAAGAACAATGTCGAAGATTATACACACTTACTGTGTTTAAGATATTTCAGAAGGAGCTTCTGCAAAGCTATAGTTATCTTGGATTTAAGATTTATGAAGAAGGAGCCACCACTAGATATTTGGTGCGTAAGTGTGGGAATGACTATGATAAAAACATGGTTACACTCTGTGCATCCAATCTCAATGTGAGTTGCAGCTGTCAAATGTTTGAGTTCGAAGGCGTGCTGTGCAGACATGTTCTGAGAGTTCTCCAAATACTAGATGTACGAGAAATTCCCTCTCGCTACATCTTACATCGATGGACAAGAAATGCTGAGTATGGTATTGTTCGTGATGTTGAATCAGGGGGTACTTCTCAAGAACCTAGAGCTCTGATGCTGTGGAGTTTAAGAGAGACAGCATCTAAATACATAGAGGCTGGTTCAGCATCTCATGAAAAGTACAAACTTGCCTATGAGATTATGAGAGAGGGTGGAAGAAAGCTTTGTTGGCAAAGGTAAACAACCTAAACAATTGCTGGGCATCTCTCTAGCACTAGATTTTGTAGTCTGAATCACATTGGTAGCTAGGTTTTCTATGGCAACTTTTGTAACATAGACCATCGAGCTACCATGGACAACAATACTTCTCCCTGTTCAATTTTCAAAGCGATGTGAAATATGCATGGATGTCGATTGCCATTTTTTTATATTATGAAATCCAATCCCTGGATGGACTTGAGATTTATATAGTGCAGACTGATATGGTGGATGCCTAAGAGTTGATTCTATGAATTATCAATTCCTTCAAGGCCCCAGAATTCGTTTTGTTGGTCCCATGAAGGAGCAGGCAACCTTCTATATCAACTATGACTGTAATTAGTCAAAACGGTGCCATTTCTCGTCTTGAAATTTTCTTTGCAAAACTCCCCAAATTTGTTTGGTGTATAGTTTCTAGTAACTGCATTTGTTTGCGAACATGTTGACAAATGACAAACAGAAAAGAAGACCACATTCTTTGGTGTTGTATGTAATATTGTACAGTGAATGAATGGAATATATACAAGGCAGAAAAGTTACTAAGATGAGCACACAAGGTACTCAAAAGGGATTTAGGTTAGCAGAAGGTGGTGGCCATGGTGGTGCAGGAGAGAGGCAGTGGCAGAAGGTGGTGGCCATGGTGGTGCAGGAGAGAGGCAGTGGCAAGGAAGATCTGGATAACTCTTTTGTGTTTCTTGGTTTAAGGCTTAAGCGCCTGGGCTGCATCTTAGTCACCAAAGGCACTGTGAGAAAAATTAATATATTGTCTGCAAAATGTTACTAAATCAAATGGATGCCGTATATGAATGTCACTGTATGCCTCTTCCATGGATTAGTTAACCTTATTAACTCTTTGTCATCATGTGGTGTGGACTTCAATTCTGTCATACTTGCTGTTTCTGCTGCAGCAGTGAGTTCCTGAACTTTGGGGTTTGTTGTACCTGTGTTTTACTAATGTTGAGTCCTGTCATGTATTGCTTTTGTAATTACTTGAAAGTTTAACGCAAAAATCTCACTAGTTACTAGTATAATCTTTGGATCTGGTTTAAAGTTGTTTCTGCAGAAGGTGGAAGTTGAATGCTATGAGAAGAGCTGCTGCTTGTACAAGTGTTTGGTTGTTGGTTTGATATGTTTTTTTTACTCTTGAGTTGATGCAGAATGTGATTTTTGTAGCAGGGAAGGATGTAAGACGTGGGGAGATTTTGATGTTAGTTGCTTAACTTGCTTGTTCTTTGGCTAGTTGTTTGTATTGTTGGCTTGTTTTGTTTGATGTAAAGTTTTTGGTGGTTGTTTTGGTATGATGCTGTTCTGCAGTATGATAGTATCAGTGTTTCAGCTGTCTTGCTGGACAGTTGAATTTGTGTTGTTTTGTGTTTTGTTAACGGACAACTTATTCATAAAAATAAAAAAATCTTTGGATTTGGGTTCCTTGAATGCCATGTTTGGGCACCTTGTGGATGAAACGTTCAAATGAGGGTGAATATATATATATATATATATATTTGAGTTCATAAAATTTATGAAAGTTAGTTTTGAATGAAATGTCATCATCAAACCATAATTTCAATGTCGGATCTATTGGATTTGTAAAATGAGATAGTTGATAGAATAATATATAACATGTCTCTAGATATAAAATAAACCCTAAGGGTAGACGCAGACTAGGTGAAAACGATGCAGGTTAATTGCTTCCGGAAATGAAAGAATTTCCTCCAAACACCAACATGCAATATAAATCTCGAAATAATGAGTTCATGTGCCACAAGTCATTCAAAACATCAAGAAACTTAAAAAGAGTGTTAGGATTTTACCATTGAAACTTGATCTAAGTCCTCTTGCTCTTACTACACTCCCTTCTCTTGTTCTCATTTTAATTTCTCATTTTTCCATTTCATTTCTCTTTCTCTCTCCAAAGGCTGTAGGGCCATGTCTAGAGTTTAGAGACAACATTTTTATAGCTCAAAAAGTGACATTTTGCATCCTAGTCGCATCAATCGATCACTGCTTTCCATCAATCGATCATTGAATTTTCTATTGTATGTATGATCGTTAAGCCAAAACATGTGAAGTGTTGACATCTTATATAATTGGATTATTTTAAGCTTACATTATGCCAATTATATATCGATACAGAAACTAGACATGGCTCCCTCCAGAACTACGCAATAGGAAAATGTATACAAGTTCCAGCTAGGCGATCTGCCAACCAATACCTATAAAATTACAGACTAATGCTTTTATAGATAGAAACCAAATCAGATCCCAGCTGATGAGATCCACTGCCAGGGGGAAATTGAAAATGTAGAAATTTTACTCCATTACCAAATTCTCCGACTGTTCGCTCTCATTCATAGCATAATTGGGAGAGATTAAACTCTCCACATAGGTTTTGATTTCAAGTATAGAACCATGAAGAAGAAGCTCACCACCATGAATCGGAAGGTCCTCAAAGGCATCTTCTTTTGAACTGTACAAAACCAACTTGTCCTTTCTAGCCATCAAGAATTCCCCATTTCTTGAAAAGCACAGCAATCGCCAGAACTGTTCAGTCCGATTCATTTGGTGCTGAAATGGAATCTTCGCTAACTTGGCCCACACTCCATCTTCCTTCATTATCCACACACCAGCATGGCTTCCACAACTACATTGGATATAGTGACAAACCAAATAAAGGGATCCTCGTACAACCACCAGCTCTAGAACGAAATTTAAATGCAACACGCCATGGCCGGCCAATAAACTGAAACTGTCATCATCAATATAGTTCGGTTGTGGCACCTCTATGAATTTCTCCGTCGATAAATCAAAAGCTACGACGTTCCAACGAGTCCTTTCAGGGCTGTGTTCACGCAAAACTGCCCAATACAGAGCACCATTGGCGTATACACTCCAAGCAAAAACAGGTAAACTGTAAGGGAAGTTTTGAATTTCTCTCCAACAATCCGCCCGTAATTCATACACCTCAACTTTACACGTATCACCCACATTTTTTAAGAGTCTCACCACCTTGTAATCATCAACGGATTCGTCATAACCAAACCCAAAAAAATCGTCGCAGTGAATTGAGAGCGGCAATCTTTTGGATTCTCTGGTAGACGGGTTCCATAGGTGTAATATCCTGCCTTCACGTAAACAAACCAACCCGTTGCAAGAACCCACAAACTCAATATAGCTGGCGGGGTCGGTCATCGGAAGTGGAACATCAAAAGAGTACTGCATTTGATGGTCGTCGAATACAGAATGAACAGAGTAAGAACTGGCAATGCGGTGGTCGGAACTGGGAAGGCCGAGTTTGAACACAATGATTCTTTGACGACTGAAGTTGGGCTCTGCGTGCGAGAAATGTAGTTGCTTTTTAAGGAACTGTGGGTCGGAGATTAGAGATCGCCATGACTTGCAGACGCACCGGAATCGTATG
Organism: Carpinus fangiana; assembly: GCA_006937295.1. NCBI lineage: Eukaryota > Viridiplantae > Streptophyta > Magnoliopsida > Fagales > Betulaceae > Carpinus > Carpinus fangiana. The sequence continues at coordinate 27,083,203 of CM017326.1, forward strand.
AGAGACTTGGTGGGTAGCCTTGCGAGGATTTCTGTGATGAGTTCGTGTGGAATGTTCTTGATTGTCGCTGCATGGCTTTGACTTGCCATTGGCTAAAGCTTTTTTGGGGGTAAATGAAGAAGATGAAAAGTAAGAAAATGTTCCGAACTGGATAAGCAAGAAAAGCAGTAAGCTGAGAGATTGTGAGAGGGATGGCTTTCAACAAAGTTGACTTATTTAAGGTTTAGGTTGGTGGCTGTACGTTGAACATGATGTTAAGGTGTCCACTTAACTTTTAAGCTTCGCCGGCCCGTGAGGCTGAACGGCAGACGCATGATTCGAAGATCGTTACTTTAACGTCATGTTAAATCATCATCATTTATTTAGAGAGGCTCTACCTTTTTTCTAGAATTCCTCTTTTTCTCTTCTTCTAGACAACACCAAGCAAAATTTTAAGAGGAAGAAATATCTAGATCTTCCTTTCTCCCCTTTCATGGTAGTAATGCTTAGTATCTTCTCTGTAGGTCCCTCCGATCTTCGTTTCTGGTGGGCTACTTTAGATCTAGATCCAGATTTAGTTTTTTCAACCTTAGATTTGATCGTCTTCTTCTGCCAAGGCGTGTCTTCCGAAGGAATGTCTACGATGTCGTACTCCTCCACATGCCAGCTACTTGTGGGGTTTTTGTTTTGTTTTTTATTTTTTTGTTTGTCTTGGCCTTCGGAATGAGGATGGATTTGTTGTCTTGACCTTCGGGTTGAGGGGCTGAGGATGGAATATATCAGTGTGGGGGCTTAATTTTCATGGCCGGATTTTAGTTTTTAGTTGTTTTTATTTTTATTTTTGTATTTTGGCTACCCATACCTTAAATTTAGTCTACACGAACTAGATCTGTTCCTTAAATATAATTGTATATGGGTTAATGGCAGCTTGAAGTCATTTTTATGACTTTGTAACTTTCATAGCTTTTGGCTATGATTTTTCAGAGCTGTATACTAGTGAAATTTCATCAATAGAAATTTCATATTTTTCAAAACAAAAAAAAATCGTCATTTATCTTAAAAGCTTAAACATATCGAAAATAAAAAATTTAATCAAGAGTAATGCTATTTAGTAGACTGTTATAATACTATTACACAATGAAAATGACGTAACAATAAAAATTAACCCATGGATCATTAATAATTGATTTTCGTTGATATGCCATCTCAATTATATAGTTGTTAGATACAGTTTATTAAATAATATTTCTCTAACTTTAATCATACTTTTAACACATGTCGGTGACTTTTTAGTCCGTCGAGTGGCTGTGGCCGTTGAAGGCGAAGTTAGGGCAACTAGCTAGTTTAATTGACTTTTAAGGGTTAACAATTTGGTGGCTCTTCAGTGGGTCGAGTGGCCGTGGCTCTTTAATGAAAACTACTGTTTTTCATTTTATTTGTTTTTATATAGTAAGATAAGAGAAAGAAAAAGCACAGAAAGAAAGGTGGGTATTTTTGATCCTGCAGTCAAGCTAAAGATTTAGAAGAGGGCAGTAAATGACAGGAATGCTCCCTAGGAAGAGTGAAAAACTGGTCCATTTAGAGTGAAAAAAGAGTGCTAAAGTAAATTTTCCCCTTATTTTATATTTAAGTTTGATCATTATATTGTGTCATTTCATGTTTGTATAGCACGGTTCAATTTATATTACTCAATTTGTTCTTTTATATTACTTTGGGGAAACTTCAGTTAAGACTCTTGAATGAACTATAACATATTTTGAGAAAACTTCTCCAAATTTTAGAAACTCTCAATTTCATCCCATGAATTTTCAATTTGATTCAATGTATGTAACACCCGAGGATGTTAATGGGATTACTAAGGATGCTTTAATATAAATTTTAGTCTCAGGTTAAATATACTAGAAAAATATATTTGATGTCTAATTTCTGAACTAAGAAACAGATAGTTAGAACTAGCTCTAATTCCTATTATGAATTATTTTGCATTTTAGATTTACCTAATTAAATGCTCAAGAGTTAGTAGTAATGGTGATATTAGTGTGCTAAATAATTGTTTGATTGGTTTAATATGATAATATATATATTATATAAATTTCAAGTGAATGTTCATTTGGGATAGGCTAATTCACCTTTAAGTAATATATTAATATATGTAGTAGGTGTCAGCTTTCTAAAACCTTTTTTTTTTTAAAAAAAAAAAATGTAGATGGGTGAGTAGGTGAATGTGTAGTGCAGCGTGGGTCAATGGATGATTCTAAAATATTCTTGAAAACCTTAACTCTTGGTTCATGATGGTTCCTTGGGTATAAAGCCTTCTCACCTACAAGAAGAAAAACAATTTGCTGGCAGTCTGATGTAACTCGGCGCCCACAACACAGAATACAGCTGATTTCGGCGAGTACCATAGAGAAAGCGGAAGTTTAAAGTTTTGCTTTTACAGCCTTTTGAATTATTACCATCCATGTTCCAAAATTTCACCTATAAATAGCCACGCTAGTTATGGTTTTCTTCATTAAGAAATTCCACTGTCCCTTTCTCACGAGTCACGTACTAAGAGTAGAATTGTGAGAATTATATATGTTAGTAATAAACTTTGGAACAACTTCAAGTGGGAGTGCTAGGTATAATTTTTTTATCTTTAGTTTGTGTCAATTCTAGTTATGAAAATTTAAATTATGTCATTATAATGCCTAAATTGCTCGGAAAAGTATGATTGAATATTTCAAGACGGATATTATATTCAATCATCATTTTAAATATTACAAATGCGTCGTTGTGCTGTTTAAATTTTATTAGGTATTTTATAATAGCGTCGTTGTGATGCCTAAGTAATGTTAGACATTTTAGATAAATATTATATTGATGCCGTAGTAATGCCCATATAAAAATAGGAAAATGCTAGGGGTTCTTCCTCAAGTGTTCTCCTAGCGTTCTCTCAGTCTTACGTAGAACATGATTTAAGAAAAAATAAAATTGTAGTGGCCTCCACCACCATTTTTTTAGGCATTAGCACCAAAATTGAGGCATTAGCACTAAATTTAGGATGATCAAATTTATTTTGGGTGATACAATCCATAAAGGGTTAACATTCCATCCTTAAGTTTTAGTTTTGAATCCAAAAACAAGTTTTAAAGCATTAGAACTTAAATATTAACTCATAAAAATTAATCTGTTGGCAAAAAAACGGTACTACAATTTTATTTTTTATTTTTTTAAATCATGTTTTAGGTAAGATTGGGAGAACGCTAGGAGAATATTAAGGGGAGAACCCCTAGCAAACCCCATAAAAATATGTGATAAACGCTACATAGTCGTTATGATGCCCGAGTGACATTATAATATTTTAAATAGATGTCGTTATGCTGTCCAATTTTGGATAACGCATATGGAGAAATTAAGAGGTCGTTATTTTAGCATTTTAATTATAATTTTAGACTAATATATGGTCACGCACGGGCGCACAAAAATGCAGTGAATTTTTATAATCAAGAGTTAGCAAAGGAATCCCGCATAATGGTGACAAGTATAATTACTTACTGAGCATGGTATTATTTTAATAAGTATAACTGCTTACTAAGATTGATACTATTTTATAAAGCTTTTGAAGTATGATTATTACGTGAGCCTGAATATTTTATGGATAACATGATTATATGCTTTCAATTATTTTTATATATTGAAATGAGTTGCGAAATGAAAAAAGATGATTATGAGAACAAAATAATGATTTTATGAGACATGTTATTGCATGCTATTGAATATTGAGAATAAGAGATGAATTAAATATGAAGCAAAAATGTTTTTCTATGTTAACGGTAGGAGCCGAAGGAGCCTCCCAAGTTAAATAAGAAGCATTTTATCTTCCTAAAGTTGAATGTAAAATGTTGAGGTGTTCTTATATTAATGGTGTAAGTCAAAGAAGCCTTACATGTTAAAACAAGAAGCCTAGTAATAACTGAGGAGTCGAAGGTGTCTTTTGAAAACTGTAAACGAAAAGCTCAAGTCCTTTAGAAAGCCGGAACGGAGCCAAAGATGTCTCCTGGTAGTCGTAAACGAAAGGTTCAAGTTTTTTAGAATGCCAGAAAGGCTAGAGATTGCATTGCATGCATTTAATAATGTGATTTATGATGTATATGTTTTACCTCTTTGTATTTATATGCATATTCATTTTTTGAGATGCAAGTAAAATGCATATATGTATAAATATAAAGTGGTTTAGAAAAGAGAAATGGATTTTATCACGTACAACTCTATGATGCTTATTTTATCAGTTATAGATTATACAAAAATGATTCTGTCTAGAAAACTTAACGTAGCTGTTATTATAATCACCATGCTTGAAAAAGATGGCTCGTATTAGAAATGCCCGTAATTTTTTATATCTATAGAAATTGTGAACACATTAATCTGCCTATGTAAATGTGGTAACACCACGATTGTACCTCATTTACATAGATATTGATACAAATACAAAGGAGAGTGACGATGATCCATATGCCTGTTTAGGATATTATGGATAAGGTTTTGATACTTTAGTTCATTATAAAATATTATGTCTATCTTTTGGAGTGTATTTATAGTTAGATATGTTCTAGATACATTTGGTGTGTATTTACTTATGTGCCGCCTGTGACACTTTTGACTAGTGTGTTTGTTGTAAAGTACATTGTAAAAATCTGTTTGATGTAGAAGTTTTATTATTAGCTCGGATGTGTTCTGTGAGGGTTGTATAAAAAAAAAAAATTATTCCGTTGCTAGATTTATAATCTCTAATGATATTGAGGAATAGATAGTAGTGCTTAGTAAAAATTGGAGATTTCCACTTTCGCCTTTCATTAAGTAAAGTCGGGGCGCTACAATGTACCTCTTCCGTTAAGTTTTTTTTGATAAGTATAAGGAGTTTTATTGAAAAAGGAAAAAGAGAAGAAAGAACTATACAAGAAGAACCCAAAACACACCCACAAAAAGAACCCCACAACACAAACCCACCTAAGAACCCTCAAAAGCACCCAAAAACACCCCATAAACCCAAACAGATCACTACATCACAGTTAGGGCTGGGTATCGGTCATATCGGTCATATCGATTAATAGGATTATCAGTTATTGACCAATAAGCTATTGGTTAATCGATTCTTGACCGATAAGCTATCGGTTAATCGGTCATATCGGTAATCGGTTAAACCGGTATTTGTTAACTTTTTATTAAGCTTTTTACTAGTTGCTAATTGGGCCAAAAATTAGTTATTTTGAGAGTTCAAATACTTTTTGTTGGGTTAAAGCCTAAAATAACTTATTAAAAATTAGTTGTTTTGGCCTTTTTGGGAGCCTAAATATATATATGGCTAAAATAGCTTGTTAAATCTTTTTTTATATTGATCCACTACATCTTTGTTATATTATAAAATAAAAATCAAAAGAGTAAAAAGTATAAAATTTAAAAAAATTAAAAAATTAAAAATAATTATCGATCATATTGGTTAACCAATAATAAATTTTTGACCGACCGATTACCGACCGATAAGCTTATCGGTATAAATTTTTTAACCGATAACTATCAGTTATGGTTATATCGGTTTGGTTAATATCGGTAATTGGTTGGTTAATCGGTAACCGGTTAATTTGCCCACCCCTAATCACAGTGATATTGCCCCTCCTTGTCTAGGATGGCCCGCAAGCAATACCATAATTAATAAAGCTTTCCAAATTTAATAGCTCTCTCTTGCCCTTAAACCTAGATTGCTTGACTAATTTTTCACTTAAAAATTTCTCAATCTGCTCAAAGTGAAACACCAAAATAGATTCCCTCTTCTCAGCGAACAGCACCCCATCAAGCACACCTTTATTCACCTGGAGAAAACTCTCTTCAATATGCTTCAAAACCATTTTAGTTGTATCATTGACCTTTAATTCTTTCCTCAACCACTCAATCAACCCTAATTAGGTATCGAACTATCGGTCAACTCAACAGAAGTGGTGTCAATAAAGATATCAAAAGTGCTAAAATCCTAAGGAGAGGCCCCTACAGCACACTTCTCAAGATCCGGATCCAAAACCAAAGTAGATTCCCTCTCCATCGAACCCACGCTCATCGTCTTCGGGGCAGCAAGCGCCTCAGAGATGCCACCGGAGGCCAAAGCAGAAGACGAGGCAGTAGAAGGAGCAAAAATTGACCCTAAAAAACCTCGCCAGAGCATGCCCTTCACTGGGAAAGAGTGAACCGCCGACAAGACAAAACCCACCACAACTACCACCGGAACCAAACCCGTGGCCCCCATCCAGCAGCTTCACAGGCGAAACCCCAACACCCATCACAGGAGAAAACTAGTTCTGCAGGGGAGGAGAAACGAATCCAAAAGGAAGAAAACCGAACCCAGAAACAGAAACGGGACCGAGACCGGAACCAGGGTCAAAACCGAAAACAGGATTCAAATCGGAAAAATCTGACCCGGTAACCTGATCCGACCCGAAAACTGAAGCAACCCGGAATCCATCTCCGACCCTTTAGTCGGCTCGACATCTTTCATCAGCTTGAGCTTGGACTTCACCCGGAATCCCTTGGGCTTCACAGCAGCCCTAACCCACTTCACGAAAATCCTCAAGAAGCTTAAAAACCCTAACTTCTTCGTCTTCCTCACCTTACCGCCGCCAAGGGACAATCCAGGCGTCTTCTTCGGCTTAGGAGCCTGCCTCCAACTCAAAGCAATTCACCGCCATTCTCCCAGCTTCGACGTCTCTACATGACTTCATCTGAATCAAGTCCAGCACACGCAATTGGTGGACAGCAACCTCGCCCACCACCGCGTGTGACGTGGAGCACCCAATAACATAACCGAAACCGAAAGGGGGCACGACCGTGGCTTCAAAAAAATCCTTCACTTTGCTCAGTTCCCCAGCGAATCTGCCCCATCCCCGTCCTTCGCGGCCTTCAGGCAGCACGATAACGTTCCTCCTATCATCCACCGCTTGTGTAGTGACCACCAAAAATCGACCATTCCTGTTACCACCCCTCCTGACAGTGAAAGCCTTCGAATCCACCCAGATGAATTTGAAGAACTCCTCTGAACCAAATAACCTCAATAGCTCTTCCAACATTTTTAGCAACCAATCCACCCCTCTAGGACCCAAAAAGACAAACCCTAAAAAACCTCTTCTCCTTTCCTCCATATAGAGCTTCAGTTTACCTACCTCGATCGAAAAAAAGAAGACTTTGGCCTCCATGAAGAAGCGAGAGGGTAGGAGTGAGGGAGGAAGAGATAGCAGGTATCGATCTTACATTGTCACCGGAGACGACGACTTAGGAAAACTTTTTGAAAAAATTTGAAAAAACTGATGAGAGAGGACGGAGTGAGGTAATTGGAGGGAAATGTGGAAAATGAGCGAGAATGGGGGAATGATTGGGAGAAAGAGATCAAGGAAAATGATAGGTTGTCTGCTTTCACTACAACTTGAACAAGGATGGCCAACACCACCATCATCAAAACAACTCCTTTCATAACCTTTTTAGTCATAGTACCCCTCCCTTCTTTGGGTTCTCTGTAGGAAACTAGAATTTATAGCACCTGCAGAACCATTTTCGTGGCAACATATAGACGTTTTATTCTTTATTATTTTTTTTTCTTCGTGCCTTTTGATTTTGGTTAAAGTCATGCAATTTATTCTTCAACTTGTTGATTAAGAGGTAACTTTACTATTAGGTTTTATAGATTGGATCATTCGATGTCCAAAAAAAATAAAAAATAAAAATAAAAATTCATGGGTTAAAATTGAGAGTTTTTAAAATTTAGAAGGTCTTCTCAAAACGCATAATAATTTAGAGGTTTAAACTGAAGTTTTTCCTATTACTTTTATTGAAGGGACAACGTCTGCACTTGTTATAACTGGTAGTAACTTTACCAGATATTCTTCTTCAATTTTTATCAACTGCACACCTATGTATAAGCTAATTAAAAAGCATGTTTTGATCGTTGAATGCATCATACTAGTGCCACACCTTTTATTATTTTTTGGTTTTGTAGCTCAGTGCAAGACAGAAATTACAGGGATTGTTTTATTTCTTCAAGGCACCACATAGAGATTAGAAGGAGATAAAGAAAAAAAAAGTCTTGTGACAGTGAGAGAAAAAACAAGTGATATCATAGCTGATGATAATGTATGATATGGTGGAGTAGAACATGCACGTACAAGGATCCCTGAAGTATGGACAAAACAAAGGTGTAAGGTGCAGATTATGAACAGGGTCCCTAGAGTGAGAAGCGAAAGTTCATGACATGAACACAAACGAGAGTCCCTGGGTAAGAACAAAGGTGTGAGGCATGAGCAAAACCACATAGCTCACAAGTGATCTAGGAGAAGGCCCATAAGATTGATAAACAAACTTCTGTTTGAGGAGTGTAGCAATATAATGATGAACTCACACGTAAGAGAGGAATTGTTGAGTATACACGTTTGAGTGTAGAAATGTTTGAAACCCACATTGGAAAGATGTCATAGATGTGAGTAATTAATATAAAATAGTTGGGCCTATATTCATGGACTTAAGCTTTTAAGTTGAGTGATGTTTCAATATGCTATATTATGGGCTCACTAGGTTGATAACAAGTAGGAAAACAAACAAAATAGAAAAAGGAAACAAGATACTATTGTCGCATCTCAAATAATATTTGATTGAAAAACAAAAGATAGAATGAAAGAAAGTAAGAAAAATAAAGAATAAAAGTTTTTGCTACGGAGACATGAGAGTAGCAGAAGTCAAAACGCTTTGGTTTCGGTCCTTTTACTAGGGTAAAACTCTGTATCTACAAGTTAGTCATTGATATGCTTATGCAGGTACAATTACAGCAAACCATTGTAATATACGCAAACCAAGACTGCTTGAAGAGAAATTGACAGAAGAAACTATTGACAGGGTATAATTGATAAGCGCCGAATTTTGTACATTCAATCCCCTTAACTCGTATATGTTAATTCCTTAGNGAAAAATAAAGAATAAAAGTTTTTGCTACGGAGACATGAGAGTAGCAGAAGTCAAAACGCTTTGGTTTCGGTCCTTTTACTAGGGTAAAACTCTGTATCTACAAGTTAGTCATTGATATGCTTATGCAGGTACAATTACAGCAAACCATTGTAATATACGCAAACCAAGACTGCTTGAAGAGAAATTGACAGAAGAAACTATTGACAGGGTATAATCATCTTTCAAAGTTACCGGCGCAAACAATAACGATTATAGAAAGAGGAGGTAAAGATTTTCAAGAGCAGAAACTCATTTCCCAAGAAAATAGAGTAAAACAACATACGAGAATCACAGTGCTTGTGAATAGCTATGAATAAAATCAAGGAGGGGGAATGACTTCTAAACTTATGCTTATAAGATGAATAGTTGCAAGATACTTATCAGTAAAGAGCAATATACAAGTATTCTTTACAGATATATGTACCTCTAATGCTTCTCTTTATAAAGTGCCCATGAATGTATTAAGATTGGTAAATCACAACACTTACAAGTTGTATATTACCATGCTCCCCATTAAAGTAGTGGGATAAGTCCAAAAAAAAAAAAAAGATGTATGGTATTAGAAATTGAAAGAATCTCCGCTACCTGCTAATTGAATTAATCGAGTGGCAAATGTACTGAAATAACCAAAATCCACTCGAACTCCCAGTAAAAATTTTAGAAGGATCAGAGAATTACCAAAGCAAGAGTGGGCATGGAAATCACACGAAGAAGTAATCAGACAAAAGGGCAGCACCTGTAACACCAACCAGGCACAACAAGGAAACAATATCTTCCATCCCAAAGGATGAGTCTGAAAGAAAGTAAATTTTATGAGCGTTGCTGTCCCCTCTAAAACCTCTGACTATCATTGCCTGTAAAAGCCACAAATTTGATAAAATTTTAAATTTAGAAACTTTAGAAGAAAACATTTTCTTTCAAGTTAGCAAGACACACTAAATAACCTGATGCAGACCAAAATAGGTTATACACCCTTTAATCATATTTCAAAGGCTTGATAGGTGTCTTAATTTATGTAGAATCCTGATGGGTATTTGTAATGGTTGGTTGAATGTACCAAAAACTCTAACATAGGCATTGGTAAATTTCCTAAACTTAAAAGCTTAGAACTTTAAACCAGACTTTTCATTATGCATGTGTTAGGGAAAGAAACACTACGGGAGTCCCAAAAGCCTAAATTAATTGGCTTGGGACCACTTATGTATATTAACTAATATTTTTCTTTATACTTTACCAATATGGGACACAAACGTCACAAATACACAACAACACATGTGAACACAAATACAAACAACGCTTGTTGAAGGATGCAAACTTCATATGTCAGAATACCAAAAATAAATAAATAAATAAAAGGTGCTAAAAATATGTAAGCATCTAGCTGAAACATAAACCTGTGAAATCTGCTCTGCATGGCTAAATAAATTTTTGAAGATCCGACGAAAGTAGATAAAGAAAACTGCAAAAACAGAAGGTATGAACAAAAATAAGCATCGTAATGGGAAAGCATATTCAAGCAGACACAATCACATAGATTATAATTTAAGAACTATCTCATCACTCTGTACAACTACTATTCCATGAGACCGTTTCTATTACAAAATGCTTCAAGAAATGAAGCGGTTCTTCAAATATGGTGGTTAATCTGACCTTCTCATTCCTTGAGACATAATGTACATAGTAACGACCCAAAATGAAGGTTAATATCTGTAGGAAAAAAATTCAAGTAATAAAGATGACTGGCTGCATATCATTGTACAGAGAATGATGCGCCATGGAAAGAGCCTGGAAATAATATGAAGACAATACCTAGAAAAAGGAAAATCAATGAGCTACAGTTTAGTTGTTATCAACTACCGAGGGTTGCAAGTTAACTTAGTTTGACGGCTAAACTTTCAAGCCAACCATGGTAAGGTGGAGTTCAGCATTGTTTCAGAAGTTTTTATAATGTTATTTTGAAGAGAGAGAGTAGGAAAACCATGGTATCCAAATGATGTCAAGTTGGTTTGAGAAAAAGGAGACAGAAAAGGCTTTAACCTTTAAGAATTAAGGTAACTGCCTCCCCCATCCTGCGTGAAACACACATAAATTGCAACGTAGAGAGACCTTATTATTTATTTTAGAGGGAGTAAGACGTAAAACAAAATACCAGAGTAAGTAATTTCAAGACAGTGATGAGACACCTTTGCCAAAGCATAAGAACCCAAAAGAAGAAGAAAAAAAAAAATAAATTAATACACCAACACATTCCCCAAAGAATACTCATCACGGGGAGGGGTAAAAAACATACACACCATGTGGCTAATTAAAAAAACCTCTGAATTTAGTGGATCAAACTTCTAATTTTTTACAACATCACCTCCTTAAATCCTAACGGAAGGACGTGAAATTTCCAAAATACCCTCAACTTATATATATAATAATAATAAAAAAATGGTCCTTGTGACCCTGCCATGACAGGGTCTGGTGGTGACCATGCTGTGGGTCACCCTGTGACCCAATGCAAGTCACTCTTTCAAAAAATTAATTAATTAATTTTTAATTAAGGGTAAATTTAGGGGTATAAAGGTCATTTCACCCTTTTGTGTCTGACTTTACCCCAAACCCTAAAGGAGGGATGACATTGCAAAAAATTGAAAGTTTGATACATTAAATTAAGAGTTTTTGAACTTTGAAGAGACATTGCAAAATTGATGGAAGTTCACAGAGATTAAGTTAAATTTCCCAAAATTTAAAGTGACACTTAGCCATCACATAACAATTCTACACTTAAAATATATGCTTACTATCAATTGTCTCCATCATCGTCAATTGTTGCCAATTTATCCTACGAGAAACAATCCCCAATGCAATATTACGGACCTGGAAAGACATTATGCAGATATTCCAAGATGATAAATATTAATATGAAAAGGTGTTATAACCAAAAAAGAAAAACATATAGTTTCGGCACAAGAGTTATTAAACATTTACCTCATCAAACACTAGACTGATGAACCTTAATGAAAGCATGAGGGTAAGAATAACTTCAGCCACTGGGACGCCAATATGTTTCAAAGGAAGCATAAACCACCGCAAGGCAAATGCAAGTTGTTCAGGGGTTGTTGTTGATAGGCAAAGGCTCGCACTTTGGAAGACCTTTTAGAAAAAGCATATATTATGTCTTTCGAAGCACTCATTATTAGTCTATTTTAAATGAATTATATGAATCCTCCAATTAATTACATGACTATTATATATTCATTGTTTTTCTCTTTCTTGTTCCAATAACTCCAGTCTTGAATAAAACTATTATTGAGCCTCCAAATGCTACCTTACAACATTAAAACACACCCTAATTGAATATAAGGCAAGAGTATTATTCAAGTTAGTTAGTAAGGGGAAAAAAAGGTCTGAACCAAAACAAGTTATTAAACAACTTACAGTGAAGGTTAAGCATGCAGCAGTACTTGCTACCGACAGGCCCTTCCTTGTAAATTGTAATGGTCCCAGCTTCATAATTAAATACGAGTAACCTCCCAAAGATGCAGGAACATTAGGCAATCCCATCATTGCAGGGGGTGGAGTTCTCAACTGGACAAGAGGAGGGACACCATCTGAACCCAGCCCCAACATAATAAATAAAATTCCAGAAAGCAAACCCACTCTTCCCAATTGGTCCTACAAGAGTTGTTAGAGAATTAGCAAGATATTCTTCCCTGCATCAGCACACTGGTTATTGTTTTCAAAACAGACACAATAATATATGCCTTTACCATGCACTTTTACTAGAAAGAAGAGATAATACATGTTTGTACTACAAAAAAACAATAAATATGGTGATGACAGGTTCTACTCATGTCAACCAATATATATATATATAATTAAATTACAGATCCACTGGCATATGACTTTCGAATTTTCAAATTAGATCACAGGGTATAAAACAAGGATACAAATCACATAAGAGCATAAACAACTATAATACGAAACCTAAAAGAAGATTTGTTTTCTTTATCTTCTTTTTTTTTGGAGTGGGGGGGGGGGAGCAATGACCATGAGAGGAGGCAGAAATTAACAAGGCGTTAAACTCTAAAAAGAAGTGTATTTTCCCTGTTACAATCTGTAAGTGCAACCCGAACTTATTGGCTCAAATCTTAAAAATCAAACAAATGACCTCATTCCATGCATTGCATATCCAACTTATCCGAAATAACCAAGTTTCTTGAGCAAAAATTTGACAAGGTGACCAAAAAATTGATCAATGTACGAACACCTCTTCACGCTTAATCATTTAGAATGCAATCTAGTTATGACTTCAAATGACCAAATTTCTTAACCAAAAAATGTACAAGAACATTCAAAAGTTATCAAATTATATCCAGCTCCTCGAGCTTTATAAGTTAAAGGCTAGTACTCACCATCCAAACATGTTTTGGGAGAAACCATATAGACAGAAAAGTCAAGTATATCACTAGTCCAAAACGCATTATTACATTGGACCTTGCTGGTAGAACAACTAAAGCCAAAAGCCATACCTGAAAAACAAAGACAACTTGATATTATAAACAGAATCAAAACCACAAAAAAAAAAAAAAGGAGCAGAAATAGAATCCACAGAGCCATATTGTTTACTTTCCCTTCACTTGCTTATTATGCAAAATTGCCAATGTTGAGATGTCCCACTAGTAAACTTTTAGAAGAAAGACAAAATTTGCTCGGAATACAAAATAAAACCATAACCATTCTGTGCATTCACTAAATCTACATATAGTCTAGCATTCAAATGCTAATTCATGACATATGGTGATTGGAAATTTTCAGTTGAAAAATAAGTCGCCTGCTAAGTGTTTTTAAGTGTTCAACTATTAACTACCTTATTTCTTTATCAAGGACTTAACATCTGCAAAATCTCAAAGACTTCACCTTTATTATGATGTGGTTGTTCTACTTCTCCCTACCTTATCCAGCTTAACTGCCTCAATTAAAATTCAGGCATCGTTTAACCCATTAAGGGTTCCTTAATCCTCTGATTTCCCGCTTAAAGAAAAAAGAAAAGGGGAAAAACAAAATGAAAACGAACTGTAAACAGTTCTTCAAATTTAAAGTCTATGTTTCTAAGACATTGAATAAATGAACACAAGAAAAATCAATGCTGAAAAGTGACTTACATTTCCCAAACAATCAACTTTCTTCTAACACAAATTGCCAATTCTATAATGGGTTCCATCATACTCAAAACTAAACAAAACTCATGAACTGAAAACCCAATCAACCAAATTTCACTACAGTAAATCTCGATCAAACAAAAAGTACAAAAATCACACAATGCCGAGAAAAGTTGAACACACCAATTTAACTCTGGGGTCCACGGAGTGAAGAAAAGTGNTTCTACTTCTCCCTACCTTATCCAGCTTAACTGCCTCAATTAAAATTCAGGCATCGTGTAACCCATTAAGGGTTCCTTAATCCTCTGATTTCCCGCTTAAAGAAAAAAGAAAAGGGGAAAAACAAAATGAAAACGAACTGTAAACAGTTCTTCAAATTTAAAGTCTATGTTTCTAAGACATTGAATAAATGAACACAAGACCTTTTTTTTAATAGAAAAAAATATATAATAATAATAATAAATGAACACAAGAAAAATCAATGCTGATAAGTGACTTACATTTCCCAAACAATCAACTTTCTTCTAACACAAATTGCCAATTCTATAATGGGTTCCATCATATTCAAAACTAAACAAAACTCATGAACTGAAAACCCAATCAACCAAATTTCACTATAGTAAATCTCGATCAAACAAAAAGTACAAAAATCACACAATGCCGAGAAAAATTGAACACACCAATTTAACTCTGGGGTCCACGGAGTGAAGAAAAGTGGTGGGCGACGATACGAACTGGTAAATGGGACTTGAGGTGGCGCCGGAAATCAGCCTGAGAACTTTATCGGCGGAGAGAGCTCCGGTGGGCAACCACTTCACCCAATTCCCGGTTGCGCCATTATCACTGGCGGAAGCTCTAGTTCGGAGGGTTATCTTCTTCGCTGGCTGGAGGAGTTTGTTCGGAGAAAGGAGGGGTCTAGGGTTTGGGAGGGTATGAGAGAGGAAGGAAGTGAGATTTGGGGGAATTAGGATTTTGCGAGAAGTAGGATTTGGAGGGAATGTGACCGTTGGGAAGGGACGGTGCGTGCAGTTCATTGGTGAGGGCTTAATTGGAACAAAAAAAAAGAAAGCGGAGGGGTTTCCGTTCAGTTAGCGGCTTAGCGCAATTGGTTGTCCTCCAAATTGGGCGGGAATGGCTCTTTCTTGACCTGCCAAGTGCTTATAGTCGGACTCGCATAAATTCCCACCTCCTCAAATTTATTTATTTATTTATTTTAAAATATTCAATGCAAGGCAAAATGGAGACTTGCAAGTTGCAAGGAAAGATCAGTCTAATTTGGATAAGTGTGAACTGAAGAGGAGTAGGTTCTTTTAAACAAAATGATAAAATTGTCTAATTAAATGTAAAATGACAATTTCACCATTCTTTTTAAAAGAATCGATTCTTCTCCGATCATTTGAACTAGACAGGATCCAGTTTCGAATTAGTCCAGCTTCTAATTTTAACGGAGAGTGAGTGACTAAGTGAGAATGCTTCAAACACAAACACACGGTGAAAAAATGTAGTAGATTTTGTTAAGGTTTTTGGATGGGCCTTTGATCTGCTTCGCAATTCAAGGCAAGTAACAATTTTGAACTCTTTATTGATTTTCTTAAGTGCGCAACATAAGACATAAACACTAAGCAAATCGGCCTGAATCAGCTTAATAAGAGTTTTAGTACTAAAGGTTCTCAGAGTTCTTGGTCCATTAATTAGTTTCCTTCGCGAAACGACGTCCTTCGTCTCAAAATGTCATTATTGAATCTTTTATGTCCATTTTACTAGCAAACAAAGTTTTCTTCCAAACTAGATTGGAGGAATTTCCTTCAACCTAGTATATAAAAGTGACATATGTACATTTTTTTAATAACATATGAGATGCACATAAATTTTTGATAATTTATTCCAACTTTGTCTCGACTATTAAAAAAACATGTGTAATCTCATATGTTAAGGGACACATGTCACTTTTATAAATTAGGTTAAATGAAGTTCTTCCACCAGTTTGGAGAAAAAAATTTTCCTTTACGAACCGGAGATGTCCAGTTATTTTTAAAGCTAGATGTAAGATAGATCTCCCAACACATAATCAAGACAAATAGCGTACATGCAGCAAAAACTTGCTATAATTTTTTGTTTGTTTCATAAATCATAATCACCATCACAAAATAACACCAGAGCTCTATAACATAACCATCGATCATTACATAATTTACATTCTTCCTTTACTGCTAGTGTTCCATAATTAATTACAACACCATTTATATATCAAAAGTCTGAGAGTATTCCCAGCAGACTCCCTATAAGGGAGTTTGTTCCATATGTGTAGAAAATATGTCCAAAAAATTATAAAAAAAGTCTCATGACAGATTCTTTATATGATTTCCTAAACTATCAGACTTGATGCCTTTATAAAATAGCTAATACACATCAAAGGTGGTAGCCTCTACTGACCAATTGTACATGAAAGCTATAGCCACTTAATGTGGTTGTGTTGAAGATCATTTTGGCCCATACCCATTAAAAGACTTAGCCTATTGGACCATTAGCCCCTTTCAATAATAATTTCTGGTAGTCCCTAATTAGAAAGCAACATGATGAAGTTAGGCATGTATACATATATGCTACTTTCTGATAGGATAAAGTTTTCCTTTAAATTGAGATGGAGAAATTTTCTTCAACCTAATCTATAAAAGTGACATATGTCTATTTTTTAATAACATATGAGATACACATGAGTTTTTAATAAAATCTATTCTAAATTTGTCACTGCTATTCAAAAAAATATACATTTCACATGTTTAAGGGACACATATCACTTTGATAGACCAGGTTGAAGGGAATTCCTCCGACCAAATTTGGAGGAAATCTTTGTACTTTTTGCTGTGCACTTTTTCTTTTTTCTTTTTTCTTTTAACCTTTGGTATAAAAATTCATTTATGTTTCCCTCTCTCTCATGGTAGGCAACTTAATTCCTCGTTATCGTAAATAAAAACAAAGTTTTACTTCAAACTGGAATAAATTTTTTTAATTATATTAACGTACACTAAAAGCATATAATTTTAATAAAACACATAACATGTAAATTAAATATGGGATAAGCCTCCTTTTGTTCAATTATATTGATTTATTTGTTAGGATGAAACAGGATCACACTCCACATTGCCCAATTAATATAAACACAATGAACTTACAAACATCCCTTGAAATTCTCACTTTAAAATAATTAAAAATAAAACAAAATAAAATAAAAGCGAAATCACTCACAATACAATAATAATCCTCAGTCATGGATATGTACTTCTCTGGAAGGCATTCAGCACAGAAGCAAAGCAGCAGTGGAGCTCAAAATGCCCCAAGCTGTCTTCTTTGTCGTGCATTGACATCTTCAACCCCAGCATGGATAGCACCCGTGCAAAACAGTTGTGTTGCACTCACCACAATGGTGATGATTTCCAGAGTCCTCTGTATATTAGTACAGCAATGTTACAAATGTCCTTTAATTACAATTTTCTCTTTTATTTTGAAGGGTATTGAACAAAAATGTCTTACCAAGTTTGAATCTGTCCAGCCAAGTTCAATCTCTTTACATGCAAATCTGCAACATTCAATTCAATATCAGAAAACTGAAGCAGCAATATGTCCAAAAAGAGACCCCAGGGGCTGGCTCGAGTTGTAAGTCACGTAATCTTTAGGAAGTTTATTCTCTTTTTTTTTGAAAGATTTAGGAAGTTTATTCTATTTCTCAGGACGGGTGAGACACGAAAAATTAAGAAGAACACAAAAACAAGCAATCACAAAAAATATATATTTACGTGATTCACCACTAAAGCCTACGACCACAAAGTTTCAAGGAGGTTTTACTATTTAAGAGAGAGATAATATAAGCAGCATCAATATGACTCCCAACTGGATTTGTCTATCGGGCCAAGCATCCACTCTATGAACTAAGCCTTGGAAGAAAAAAAAAAATCTCATTTAAACTGTAGGGCTTCTAACATTGAACCGGGTTTGTCCGAACTAGGTCGAATACAAAACTAGGGTTAAAATATCCTAAGAGTGCCTCATCGAGCATCAAGTCTAAGGTTTGACCCTATTGAGTGTAAACAATTTCTTGTGGTCACGCCTCCGAGCTTTATGAAACCCATATGGAGGGGGTGCTTTGCATGTTGCTCTAGGGATCTAGTTAGGGCAAAGCCCCAGATGACCCAGGGAATGGGATCCTCTCCATTCCTGGTTAAATAACCAGACACCCTGGTTATTTAAAAAAAATTAAAAAAAAAAAAAAGGAGAGACCTAGAAAAGAGCATAATAATATATACCCCATGGTTAGTAGAGTCAGTGCCAAAGTTGCGAGAGAAGCGGTGGCGGCTGCGTGTAAGTTGGGTGCGTCCCAATAAGCAACATGATTGAGTCCAATAAGGGAGGTGCCCATGCCCACAAGGCCAGCAATGAGCGAGAAAATGACAAAGTAACCGGTCGCCATGTTTCCTATTGGGAAGTATATTGGAAATATGCGAGCAGGGATTTCTAAAACAGATGCTGCAAATGCACATATATATGCTACCATTAGTTATGACCACGACATGATTTACTAAGTTTTATGATGTCAAAAACTACCTGTCTCGCGAGACCTTTGAATCCCATGATTTACAGCCCATGCCGCAGCCACAGTTACAATGAAATATAAACCAAGATTGATGATTAGGAGGATGAAGGCTGCTGATTTTGATCCTCCAGAAGCCATGGCCGTTTTTGATATTTGTTTAAATCTACAACTGAAAAACCTCAACTGGGTCACCCTTATTGAGCTGAGGAGAGAAATATATAGATATTAGCAAGGAGTTATTCTTTCTCTTGCCAGAACCAGCCATAATTTTTATTTTTTTTCCCCTATGTTCCTTGCTTTTCATTATTAAAATGGAGTGTCTTTCACTCAAAGACACGGCTTAAATTCCTTTCCATTGCGGGGCTTGCCTCATGGAAGGGAAAAGAATCTCTCGCAATTTCCTGGTTGTAAAATCTGCAGGACATCAAGCTGGAATATCTTTCCCGGGCCTAAACAAACAAAAGAAAAGAAAGGAGATTTTCTCTGTTCCTTTCTTGTTTGAAGTTTTCCTGTATTCAAATTGAGCTTTTTATGAGGGCTAACTCCAGAACCATCGGTGATGGATATGACAAATGATGCCCAATAATTTATTTTGTGCATTTCTTTGACAGTTATGACTCAGCAATTCATATTGCTATAATCATATCAACATTATGATATGGTCAGCTCGATGTCTTTGCACCCCAATAGATGAGTGCCACTTGTACTCAAATGCGTCATTTAGTAATATAAAAACAGCTGAAAATGACTATAGATTCCACAGTTTTAGTGGTATGAAAATTAGAGTAAAATGGTCATAAAATGTCATTACTGAAGAACATTTAAGGTGCACACATCTCAAGTAAAATGAACATAAGCTGTCAAATGTGTTCATGATGAAATTCTGGTGGGGAGGACACCTTCCATCTGAGAAACTAGAAACAAGCTTGGGCATGAACGATTCCTCACTTAGAGACACCTTATTTACAACAGATCTGCTCTAACAAGTGTAGAAGGCAAAAAGCTTCCGTGCATGTCTGCTAACTAATTCCCAGTGATTTCCTTCTGAATGCCTTCAGGTAATGTTGAACCAATCCACTTTAAACATTCAATGCCAGCTTCTGAGCAGCTAGAGCTTCAGCCTCCAATGTTGGCTCCCATAATATTGTAGTTTCTGCCAGTAGTGCGGTCACAATGTAAGGGTCCATGTTTGAAGCTGGACGCCGATCTTCCAAGTACCCTAAAACAGCAGCAGACAAACATCAAAAGGTTTAGCAATCAAAATACAAATAATTTCAGAAACTACAATATTTGTACTAGCATTTTGAAAACAAAATAGGGGAATAGTACTAGCATTTTGAAACAATTTGACCGAGCAAAATTATAATACCTTTACAGGATCAAAAGATCAGTAGTGACGCGCAGGATTTACAGTATTCATTGGGAACATCTTTATTTCAGTTTCAAAAAGAAATACTTTGCTAGGTCATGTATGCTTTTAATGTGTCTGTTTCAATCTCAGTCTATCACTGAAATTGAATAAGAGATTTGTCATCATAGTTGTGGCATCACTTAAAGAATTGCAACACTTTCCTACTCTTTGGAGAATTATTAAAGTTAGATGTCAAAAAACCACTGGCCCTATTTGGATTTAGAATATGATAAAAGTAGAATTTTGAATTGATCTTCTGATTTTTTCCCTATCATTTAATTAGAGCCTTCAAGAGAATTGTTGCAGTACTGCTGAATTGGTACCTTTGCCTTTCTGCTCAGTTTCACGTCCAACACGGATCGAGCAACCACGATTAGCCACTCCCTGCAGATTGAAGTCATAAGAGATTTTATAAATATAATTATGAAGATATTTTTAATTCTCTGATTGTTTTTAAGTTCATAAATAGGTTTGGAGAAGAGCGTACCCAAGAAAATGTGTTAATACTGGCTGTTTCATGCTTTCCCGTTAACCTTCTCTCATTTCCTTCTCCGTAGGCACTAATATGCTCTTTGTGGCGAAGTGACAGATTCAAAATTGCCTTCTTTATAACTTCAAATCCTCCATCCTCTCTCATGCTCTTTGTACTGTGAACCAACAATAAGTTAATATTTCATAGAATTAGCATGCTTTCCATGTATGCATATTATTGATTTCATTGATAGAATCCTGTCCCTCTCTTTTCCCCTTTTTGGGCCTAAAGAGAAGAGATACAAAATGAAGCAAATAAAGAAAGAGGTCAAACCAAAATCAGAAGAAAAACAAAGCTAGCAGAGTCAAATACCTGTAATTGGTGTGGCATCCTGCACCATTCCAATCGCCCTGTGAAGGCAAATAAGTAATGAGAGCTTTATCTATCATGAAAAGTATGGAATACTATACAATACACGTTTATTACCTCTATTGGTTTTGGATCAAGTGAGAGAACTACACCAGCTTGTTCAGTGATTCTCTGTCGGACAGAGGAGAAATGAGATATGAGTAAATGGTAGAAAAGACCCACCAACCTAGACACACACAAGGACATGCCCTCTAGCACATGATCATGAACAAATGTCAACCAAGGGAAAATCCTAAACTACTGGTCCCCCAACTTGTTAGCTACATGCTTGATATCTGATTCACAGATTCAGCATATGTAACTTATGTCGGTCAATCATTTGTTTGTGATAATAACAATCTTGTAGGTTCTGAAAAAAAGCACAAAAATAAAACATACTACCAAAAAAAACCAAGTAGTTTTTTTTTTCTGCATGGTGCTTTCATTAGAAAGGTTTTTTTATTGATATCCCAATTGAATGTTTCCTATACAAAGATATCACATAGAACACCCACTGGCTAAGAGCAATAAGATGATGTTTGGACAAAAACCTGGCTATAATTTTGACTTCTGAACATTCTTTAGCATAGCAGTTGCAAATTCGTCAAGTTTGAGCATAAGCAAAAGGGAACTTCTTGAGGTTTAGTAAGTGACATGCATTACACATAGCAGGTGTTTCTAATAGATCTCTTGTGACCATTGTTAGAATATATCATGGAGTTTAAGAATAATAGTCACAGTTGAAGACTACGGCAGAACCTGCTAACTCCACAGCAAGCCCACGGTTCGTCTTTCTCTATTGTTGATATGAAGGTTTTTTTTCAATAAGCTGGCCTCTATAGTATATATGCCCCAAAAATAAATAGGAATTGATTACCTCAAGAATGTATCTTGAACACCAAATATGATCACCAGCATCAATTCCCACGCTAGGTCCTACTTGATACTCCCACTACAAGGCAATCACAAGATTCAATGGTGATAAATATAACATGATTTCAAAAAGAAGATAAGAAACAGGAGGGTGAGATGAGAACCTGGCCAGGCATAACCTCTCCATTGGTGCCACTGACATTAATTCCGGCATATAAGCAAGCTTTGTAATGAGCATCTGATATGTCACGGCCAAATGACTTGTCTGCCCCTGCAGCACAGTAGTATGGACCCTGAAACAAGCAAAAAAGTATCATATAGCATAATAAAAAACACAATCAAATTTACATAATCCTATAATCATAGTTATCTAATATAAATTCATATCACCTGAGGACCAGGATAGCCTCCAACGGGCCAACCTAATGGCCATTTCACATTTGTTTGAAGTAAGGTGTACTCTTGCTCAATCCCATACCTGAGTTATTATTCAGAAACCATAAGCACAATTTTCATTCGTAAAATATATTTTACCACCTAAATTATATACGAGGATGGTACTTCTTCATTATGTATTAATATAAATAATGTCCAATTCAGGAAACGTAATGATCATTATTCAGTTAAAAGTATTAGTAATGTGCTGATAACCACAGCTGCATTTCATAACCATGGATGTTAACACTAAACTATATACGTTTACTTGTACATTAGACCTTTCAAACATAGTAGTGTGGATGCAATCTGCCTCTCTCTCACACGCTAACAGTCTGATTGTAAAGCATGGGATGCTAAATTTAAGCTAAAAATAATCAGAGGAAACTCACCATGGTACTTCGTCTGTAACCTTCTTGTTACTGAAGATCTCAGCAGCCCTGTGGCGTTTGTTTGTTGGGATAGGCTCGCCTGCTGGCGTGTATGTATCACAAATTACCTGTTTACAGCAGAGGCATTATATCATCAGAAAGCAAACAATTTCAAAGCTGTAGTTTTTCCATGATTATAATACATTATCTTCAGAACTAACTAGTTACTTACCAAGATATTGTTACCACCGCGAAAAGGGTCCTTAAAAATTGCTTGAGGGCTGGAGAAAAATATTAGGTCAATCTTATGGTGCAACCAACACTAAAATTGAAAATTGTCATTTTGTTCTTAAGATCTTACTATAGAATTACTTCACTGTCTTCACCCGGTGCTTGACCAGTACTTGATCCATCATAATTCCACTTGGGTAGCTCAGATGGATGTTCAACAGGCTTGGCTATTGTCTAAAAAAATTTAGAAAGGAAGTAACAACAATATCAATGTTTATCATGTTGAACTACAAAAATAAAAACCAAACATTGAGAAATAATGGACGCTTGTATTCTACTCTATCATGTCATCAACATTATTATACCCTTGACTTGCTACGCAGATCAATCCCGGATCCTCCAACCCTGTTTCAAAATGATTATGACATTATCTTAAAATTTAAGGAGTGCTCACATAGATCTAGCTGAACCAGAAATTGCTCTCAAACATATGTAAGCAAAAAACTTGTACCAAATGTACTCAGCAATGATTTTGTCAGTATACGGAGTGATGTCCAAACTTAGTAGATCTTCTAGCCTGTTGACAGCGCTGTTATCAGACTTCACAGCAAAAACCCGAAACTTAGCTGAGCTTTTACGTGACCCTTTCTTGTTCTGTTTCAATAACAGAGAACTCCACATCTTTGCTGTCATGGGACTTGCACTTGCGGGGTTCTTGGTAATTCTCATCTGCCATTGTGTAGAAGGTGCCAAAATCTGCGCCATTTTCACCTGCTTCCCACTGAAAATTAACAGCTTTGGATTTAGACTGAAAAGTTTAGTACATGCAAAAATCCAACAACATAACACATACTATTCTTATGGAAACCATTATTGAACAATGAAATATCATGTAAAATGGTTCTTATCACGTTTCACTTTTTTTCATTTTTTTTTTCTTTCATTTTTTCTGAGCAAAGATAAGTATATCATGGGGTGTGGGTGTGGATGAGTGGATCATTCCACTATCTATCAGACCAATAGAGCCGATAAAGTGAGATGTAGGAACTCATTACATTTCAGGTAGCAGCCCACTGGACTAGATTATGTATTATTGTATGGACAATTATGTGTATTTTTCGTCATAGCACAGTGATATGCTCAAATGTCATGTAAATGAATACCCAGCAACAAAAAAAATTCTGCTCTCTTTCTCATCATCGATCTATTTTGGTATCATCATTTATAATCATTGCAGAGGCATAGATAGCCATTATCAACTTAAATTACCTTCAGTCAAAAAAAAAAAACACACACACACACACACATAAATTACCTTCAGAAAGAAACCAAAAAACTTAGATCATGAAATCAAATTCACTTAAGCTAAATAAGAAATTAAGCACTAAAAATTGGTTTTAAATTAGATAAAATTAAAAGAAGTCAAACGTGACGTTTGCCAATGACAAGTTGAAGGAAAAATATATTAATGAGCAAATATGAAGCTCAACATTGTTGACTTTGTAGATGCATACATTATTTATTCTTCTTTATTAATTTTTTTTGTTCCCTGAGCTCATAAACGATTTGTTTATTGCCATATACCAACCATGCCTCATGTGGACCATATATGCGTAGGAATCATTTTTAAAAAAGGGAAAGTCTACTTTTTTGCTAAGTAAGCCACCTCCAAATTGAATAACTAAAAAATAAAAAGATGAAGACAATGCTCAAAAACTTCAGAAAGAGTTAAACCAATGGTGATTAGTCCCACCAGAAGGCACTTGACTTAAAAATCACTCTTGAACAAATGATTTAAGATTATGGGGGTAATGTATAGACAACAGCAAAAGAAAGAAAGAAAAAATGTATACTTGCAATAAATGGGGCATGTGTCAAATTTTGGTGACCAGTTTGCCAGATTCAGGCTGCTATATGACCAAATGTGTCAGACACATTGCCGCCTTAGTGTCTGTCTGACAAACCCATCAGCCTATTACTTCACAAAATCTTGAATTTTCACATATACAAAACAAAGCTAGACAAAGAACATACCTCAGGAATGCAGGATTGCTGATGGGTCTTGCTGGATTTTCCTTTAAGAGAAAAAGGGAGAGAGAGAGAGAGAGAGAGAGAGAGGAGACAAGTGGGTGTTTGGGTGGGGGATCCTTAAAATAGTGGTCGATAGGTAAACCTTTTGTTGGCTTTTCCTGAGTAGATAGGGGTGGTGTATGAGTGGAGGAAAATTGTTGTTGGTCTCTTTGGAGGGGCGAAGAGAGGCTTGGGTTATATTAACATCTTTGAGATAAGGCTCCCAGGTTGCCGCCCTCTACTGCTTTCTCCACAGGCCTTCACAGGGACCTTTGAATGGTGATTAAAATATTTGTTTGCTGAATAATGTTAGGAAAAAAAATGGTAGAGATGGTTTACTTTTTGAGATCCTTTGACTTTAAGCCTATAACTTGCATATAATATTTTCCTTGATTGAGAAAGGACACTGGTTATGGAAAATTTTAATTGGGGTCCCATACTATACAACTACTCCGTAATTTTTTGTTTGACTATTTTTCCTACAATTTTCCCTCAATTTTTGTTAGAAATTATGGCGTTGTTACGTAAAAAACACACCATGCCCGTACACTGTTTTTCCTATCAATTACAAGATATTATTTATTTTTCTCCATAAATTGTCAATCTTACTGTCCGACTCTATCATACTACTATTTTCTTTTCAAAACTCTCATTCCATTAGTCAAACTCATTAAATTGGATGAAATATTTTCGAAATATTTTTTTTAACCGTTAAATCTCATTAAAAGATATATATACACCAAAATAAAAAAATTCAAACAAATATAAATATATATAAAAAATATATATATTGTTTAGGAAAACTTCACTTACCTCCATAAACTTACGCATTTTTTGCAGATACCTCACATTGTTCAATATATCTCACTTTGGCGTATTAAACTTTGATTTCCTTCCATTTTCCCCCTTCCATTAGGATTTTTAGGATTTTCTGTTAAATCATAACGGAGATATGTGAAATTACTAAAATACTCTTAGTCATTTTTTCTCTCTCTTTTTTTTTTTTTTTTTAATTTAATTGCAATATTTAACAATATGAGTATTTGGAACGAAATAAAAGTTCAATAGACCAAAGTGAGAAATTCTGAATATTGGAAGGGTGTTTGCAAAATGTGCGTAAGTTCATTGGGGTAAATAAAGTTTTCTCATTTGTTTAATTTTAAGGGTATTATATGTAATTTTTGTTTATAAAGTTAGGGTCTTTAGGTCATTTCAATTTTTTTAACGAGTTTGACTGAAGGAATCGGGGTTTTTGGACAAAAAAAATAGTAGTATGATAGGGTCAGACAGTAAGATTGACAGTTAATGAGGGATAAATTGATAATATGTGATAGTTGATAGAGGAAAAGGTAACTACCCTTAAAGTTTTGTTTTGTAATATTTTTTTTATTTGAATAATAGTAAAAAGCAAATTATGTGACATAAAAAATGTTTGATTTTTTTTTTAAAATAAAGTAAGTAGTATTGAGGGGTGGGAGGGTGTTTAACAAACACCTTCTATATTCTTACCATATAAATATTTTACAATATTAAATTGACGGTTTCAAATAATTTGTAAATTAGTTCTTATTAAAAAGAAAATTCAAGAATTGGTTGAGATTAGAAAAAAAAAAATGGGACTTTTGCCATTATTCTAAAAGATAAAACTTCAAATTTATACAAATTACATTTTCATTTGAATTGGATAGTTATGGTTGAAGGATATTTTTATCTTTTTTACTTTTTGAATGGACTAAAATATCTATCTATTATAACTAATTAGATATTACTCCGTTCATTTGAATCGGATAGGATTCTAATTCAGCTCCACCACCGCACAATAAATGCAAAAAATAATGACAATTATTGACCGTAATATATTTTGGGTTGCTTGGACCAAATCGAGTTGGCTTATGTTTGAGTTTGACAGTGAGCCCTTTCTTCGTCTTTCAGCAATTACCCAACAAATTCTCGAGGATTAATGGTTGTTGGTGACCGTGACATCTCCTTTGCACTTTCTGAAGCACTTGACAATGAATCTTACTGTAGAGATGCACAAACTTCCTAATAAACAATTAATTATGAGAAATTCAATCCCACTTTTAATTTATAATTTTTAAATAAATTTAAAAATTCAATTTTTATATCATTGAGCTGACATAAAGTATTTATAAATTATTGAATTTAAAAGCTTTTTTTAATAAAAGTTAATCCAATCGTTTATGGGCATTCCACATCAACTCAATTGTACAGGAATCTAAAAGGTTAAGTTTGACAAATTTTTTCTCTAAACTATATTAGAAAAGGTTCTTTCAACCTAGTCTATAAAAATGACAGTCTCTAAAAAGTAGCACAATTGGCTGTAACCACACCTCATGAAGTAGAGATCACTAGTTCGAATCTCCTTCCACCTTCTTGTACAGACATGTCAAAAAATAAAAATAAAAATAAAAATGACATATATCATTTGCATGTGAGAAGTAAGTATGTGTTTCACATGAAAAATGATAGATTATTTTTATAGACTATGTTGGAGAAACTTTCTCCAACCCATTTTCAAGGCTTATTCGAGTTAAGATTATAGCATTGCTCTTTATTTATTTGGTTAATGTGACTGTGTTCACCCGTCATTGATATATATAAAGTTTTTAAGTAAAAGTTGTGTCATTTTGCTAAATTTTCCAGGCATATTGGCATTGGAGTAGCTATGTTATCACATATTTCTAGTAATTATCCGTATAATTCAAAAATTTCATAATATTTCAAATAGCATTACTCTACAAGTTAAGACATAAAAGTGGTATTCTTCCTTGTACAATACAACGCCAATTCCATGTACAAGGATTTCTATTTGAAATTGAGAGGTCGGTCCATTTTATTGTTAGGATTTAAAGTTTGTGTATTTAATGGTATATGTAATTTTATATTATGGTATATGGATTTTGTTAAGAAGAAATTATACCCATCTATTTATGTTTATTTACCATTTTGCCATTGCCTATTCTTATGGTGACACATGTCACCATTGGCTTATAAAAGGAGAAGGGTTTCCCATTCTCCATGACTTTTTCCTCTCATGTCTCCCTCTCTCCAAGAGACTTTTCTTTTAACCTCTCATCTCTCTTATGCATATTTCACTTTACACACACAAATTAATGGATATTAGAGGCAAATTATTGTCAAATATCTTTATTCATATATATAAAAGATGTTAACTTTGGCATTGTAGAGTCTTCTGCCCCAGCTAAGGATCCTCTGACCGTGCTCTTATTTTATAGGAACTCCATTGACGTGCATAAATTCCAACCAAGAAGAAATGTTGATGGCAAACAGTAATATGGACCAAAAATTGCGTCAACAGATTTAAAATTGAAAGGTCTATCAAACACAAATTTGACAAGTATCAGGCAGAGAATACCAAGCTAAATGATGAGCTGATTTTCACTGGACGAGATACATTCCAAAATGAGATAATTATAGGCGTTGTACATTTTTTTGGGAAATAGGATCATCAATCCCATTTGGTTTTTTACTTTTTCTTTTTGACTTTAAAATTTTTGTTTTTAATTTAATAGATTTAAGACTTAAGTTTAGGCACCATATACTACAACATTTGCAACTTCAATCAAAATGATCATTCATAATGAAGACCTAAGAGCATGCCCTTCAATTTTTCCTTTGATTTTTCATAAATTTAAGAAATAAAATTATTTTTGTTTTCTAATCCAAATACACTCCACAATAGTTTCTTTTATTAATTATTATTATTATTTTTTTAACAAAATATAAGTTCATATTTACCTTCAATTTTTTGACAAAAATTACAGCACAATCTACGATTAAAGACAAAGAGACGAGAGATAAATAATTTGTATTAAAATTATGCATAGAGAAACTCTTTTAGTTCCTTACACATTGGGTAGAAGTTAGAATTGCAATGCTTAAGAAATTGATATGGTATCTACTTTAGATGGTTTTTTGTGATTTCTTTTTTAACATTTTTTTCTCTATATTTCACAATAGATTTGAAACTATCAATGCTCCTGACATTTTCTATTACGAAACTATATTAGCATAATTATATGCATGTTTAATTAACACAGTTGCTATTAGATAATAATGAAAAACAATATTTAAATCAAGGCATGCACCATTTATAGTCATAATAGTAAACACACAATCAAAATTTCACTTTATTATTTGCTGTTCTTACTTCCCTTCAACTTCAAACACTGGGTTTGTTAAGTGACTCACACTTAACATTAGGTTACTTTATCAATTCACAGTTCGCGGCGTGTAATTGTCTACACTATCATTGCTAAGGACTACGTTTACAAAGTTTTAATGACGTTTCACTATTTTTTAGAGAAACAATACAGGAGTGTCAACAAAACCCTAGTAAAAAACAACTATAATATGACCCCCACCCGAATCAAAACACTAAAACGGGCCAAAAAAAAATCCCGGCTTGGGCCGTGGACTAAGCTTCCAACGTCGGACCGGATCGAGAGCAAACCGGGTCGGATTCAGTTTCTTTGTTGTGCATCAGGTTGCAGTTGCTGGCAGTATTGCAGATTGCCAGTGTGTTCTGTCACTACAAACCATGTTAGTTGAGTTTTTAAAGTGTATAGCAATTTAGTTCTGTTTTCTGTTGTGCACTGCACAATAGAAAGTACTCTTGTTTAGTTTGTAAGTAGGTGCAGGGCCTGTTGGTTCTGTCTGCTCTGGTAATCTGTAAAGGGTTTTTTTTTTGTTTTTTTGTTTTGTTTTTGTCCTTATTGTATAGTGGAGTGGTTAGGGCTTGTTGGTTTCCTAGAGTTCTAGCTGAATTAGCAACAGGGTGTTTGTTTTCTCTGTTGGTTAATGAAAAACTCATTCATAAGAACAAATAAAATAACAAAGTGCAGCTTGCCATGGATCTAACAAAGTGCAGAATCAAAATACAGAAAGCATAGAGCATGAGCATCTACATCCATGCTGTAATACCACACGTTAAAATTTTATGATGAGATTATTAAATGTGAATGGTGATAGATATGCCTCTCATTAGAGGTGCACGTTAATGTTGAATGTGAAAATCCTAACCCTCTCTCATCTTAAATAAGCTTATTAACCGTCACAAACAAAAATATTAGGGGTATTTTTATCCCATAATGACTCATATGTGGGTGTACATAAGAGACAATAGAGTCAAAAACTGTGAACACCTTGTTGTTGACACAACATGATATCATCGGTGGAGCCATTTGGTAAAGGAGGGTGATCCTTCACATCAATAAGTTTAAATAAAGCTATGAAGTCATTATCACACTATTTATTTATCCTTAAAAAAGAAAAAAAAGAAAAAAAAAACCCCTTTTCTCTCCATTAGAAGATGTCCTTATTGCCCCTAACATTCATATTCACTAATATGGATTTTTTTCTTTTTTCTTTTTTCTTTCCTATAATTGATGAAAGCATCCTTAATCTCATTTATCCCATAAATTCCCAAAAATACTACTAAGACCATTGATAGTGCTAGCTTATATATATATTAACATGTCCATATAAAGAAAGAGGAATCAAAGATTTGAACTAGTGACTTTTGTTTCATTAAACGTGATCGACAGTCGATTGAGCTACCTTTTGTATACTAGCTTATATTTAGTGTATATAACTTGAGCAAAATTTGGACTCTCCAATAACTCAAAGAAAGAAGTATTATTCAATAAACTGAATTAAGAAGAAGTAACTTTGATTAAATACATAATATAAGCACAGGGAGAATTAAAAAAGAAAGAGGGAGAGAGAATCTTATTGGCATGTTCTTTTTTCTTTTTTTTTTTTTAAAAAAAATTGTTTTTGTTTTTTTCCTATTTTTTTATTGGTCAGAATTTGGTCTCTATTGGCACTTTACTAATGTTGCATGTGGAGAGGAGAGGAGCTCATATCAGTTGGGCCATACCCCAATGGGATCCACTTCAAAAGCCCACCATCCAGCTTCTCTTTTTGTTTTTTAATTTTTTTTGCATAAAGCTTCTCTTTTTGTTAAATATATATATATATACACACGGTATTTACACGTTTGGATCCCATCACACATTTAGGCATGTTTGAGGGATATAAAAATGCTTTTAATTAGGGGTGTTTAAATAGTTATAATTAGTGATTATTGATTATAACCGCTAACTGCAACCGCCTTAGGTAGTTATCAGTTTTTAATGACCATTTTTTTTAAAATGGGCTTTTGAGCCTTTAATTTACTTATTTTTTGGGCTTATTTTAAGAGTTTAAGGCTAAAATGTTTCAAAAAAGATAAAAATAAAAAAAAGCTATTTTTTTGGCCATCCAATGTTTTTGAATAAGGCTTGGCTTCTCCCCAAAGTGTTCTCCTAATGTTTTCCCACCTACGTGTAACATGATTTAAGAAAAAATAAAATTGTTGTGGCCCTTACCACCGATTTTTTTGCCAACATATTAATTTTTATGAGTTAATATTTATGTTCTAATGTTTTAAAACTTGTTTTTTGATTCAAAACTAAAACATAGGGGTTAAAAGATAACCTTTTAGGGATGGTATCATCCAAAATAGATTTGATCATCCTAAATTTAGTACTAATGCCTCAAATTTAGTGCTTATGCCTAAAAAAACCGGTGGTGGGACCACTACAATTTTATTTTTTCTTAAATCAATTTTCACGTAAGATTGGGAGAACGCTAGGAGAACACTATAGGGAGAACCCTTAGCATTTTCCATATTTATATTATTATATAATAATAAAGGCGGTTATCAGTTATAATCGTCATACCTTACTCCCTAAAACTGTCCTAGGCGGTTAGCGGTTTTTAATAACCGATTGCCAAAGCGGTTAGTGGTTAATGGTTATTGGTTAAAAGCGGTCAGCGGTTGGCGGGCGGTTATAGCTGGTCTGCTTGAACACCCTTACTTTTAACACTTAAAAAGTCTATTTGAAGAAAAATTATTCGTTTGGTAAAAAAATTAAAAGTGTTTTTAAGGATTCAAAAAGTCTGAATCAGTTTGGAATTGATTTTGAGAAATAGAGTTTTTATGTCAAAAATAACTTTTGTCAATTTTGGCTATTTTTAGGTTTTTTGAATACTTAAAAGCGCTTTTAATTTTTTTTACCAAACAAGTACTTTTTCCTTCAAACGGACATTTTGAGTGTTAAAAACACTTTTAGGCCACTTAAATGCAATTCCAAATAGTCCAAAAAAAGAAAAAGACCAAAATTCACTTATTACAAAAGCTTAACAATAAAATTTTTGCCCAAATATTCTTTTTGACTTAAAAACCCTATTTCTTAAACACAATCCCTCTTGATACCCTTATAATAAGTACTTAAACTATTTGTATTAGAGATAGTATATTTTTTTTTTTCTTAAAATATATTTTTAAAAAGCAAAACAAAGGAGAAGCAACAAAAACACGGGGAACGAAACCAACAAAGGCTGGTCCTCCTCTTCCTCCTTTTTCTTCTTCTTCTTCTGGTTTTTTGTTTGAGAAGAGAAATGCATCACTACCCATCAAGAAGCTTCTCTCTTTTGTTTTTGTTATGCTTCTTNTTAAAAACCTTATTTCTTAAACACAATCCCTCTTTTTTTTTTTTTTTTTTTTAAGATAAACACAATCCCTCTTGATACCCTTATAATAAGTACTTAAACTATTTGTATTAGAGATAGTATATATATTTTTTTTCTTAAAATATATTTTTAAAAAGCAAAACAAAGGAGAAGCAACAAAAACACGGGGAACGAAACCAACAAAGGCTGGTCCTCCTCTTCCTCCTTTTTCTTCTTCTTCTTTTGGTTTTTTGTTTGAGAAGAGAAATGCATCACTACCCATCAAGAAGCTTCTCTCTTTTGGTTTTGTTATGCTTCTTCCTCACCGTCAAATTATAGAAACAATTTTACAAAAAAGAAGAGAAATTGTAAACATTAATATCATATTCGACAAAAGTAATAGAAGAACAAGCTGGGACAAAGCTAGAGAAGGAGATCGTTGGTTGTCTACGTTTGAATCCATGGAACAGCTTGTCAACTTTATCATTCGGCCACCCAGGTAACGAACAAGCATCGTTTTTTTCGTTGTTTCTGATAAAAGTTTGCGATTTTATGGATGAAATTGTAGATGGGATTTGGTTTATGCTCCGTTTGGTTGCTGTGAAAAGGTGGGAAAGTGATAAAAATTGAAAAAAAATTGTTGGCTATTGGGTCTGGGGCGCTAGGAAAATGAAACCCTTCAAACAACTAACCCTGATTCAACTATTTAGATTTGGCCGAGTACAATTGAATTGTACCCTTTTTTTATTTAATAATTTTGTATGTTTGTGGAAAGAAGCAAAGCGTAGAGCGAGGAGTTAAATTTTGATTTTGTTCAATTTTCTTTAGTTTTCTCGGCTGCCAAGCCGAGTTTTTTCTTTTTGGTGGATATGCTGGGTCTGAACTGTATTAGATTTTCTTCTGATGTTCTGAAATTTGTTTCGCTATTATTCTTTCCTTTTGGTAATATGGCGAAAATTTTTAAATGGGAACAATTGGATTTGCTCAGATTTAAATTTATATTTTTAGAACTGTTAGTTTGTAGTTCTTACTTTATGTGTATGGATTACATTGGGCTTCAGGATTTCACAAGCTTATGAAATTGTGAGGTTCACATGGCTGTTCATAGTGACCGTTATCTTGAAATTATGCATTTTGAAGCTATTATTTGATTTTGTTAAATTACAAGACAGTTATTAATGTTAAAAACCAGTTCCTGAACGTCAATATTTCAAGTTATAGACTATTTTGCGGTTGTTAGGTAGATGGTCATTTAGAATATCCGGAGGCATTAAATGGGGATAGGTTATAAAACCAAGAATGAAATTTCAAAAGAATCTTAAGCTTTTGCATTGAAATTTTGAGGAAAAAGGAAACTTGCTGATGCACATACTCAAGGTTGCAAAAAGAAGCACAACTTATGGAATGATCTGAATGAAGCATAAGGCAGCATCTATTTTGTAATCACTTGAACTTGTGTAGGGCATATCTTTAGGAAATTAAGATTGTTCAAACTTCTGTTACATCAGTAATTTCTTTTTGCTTTGGGCTTAAAGTTTTAAACTTATCTTCAAGTAATTAAACTATTTAGCGGTCTTTCCATTTTTGGGCTGCAGAGCTGAATACGACCCAAAAAATGATTTACTAGATCAAGAGTTCATGCTGAAAGGGAAATGGTATCAGAGGAAAGATCTGGAGGTAAGGATCCATGCTTATTTAATGTTTTAACTTCTATTGGAGCACAATCATAGACACCAATGAGATTCAAACTTGTTCATAATATTAAAAGAAGAAAACTGTTGACACTGGTATTTTTACTTTTTCATGATATGTGCACTTTTATGATAGTATGATGTATTACTTTGTTAGGTTTGCTTGTTTATGAACTTTTCAAGAAAGTTTTGGCTGCTTTTAAAATCCCAAGAATTCGTATGAAATGTTGTCAATTGATAATTCCTTTGGGGTTTTAGAGACTACCATGCAATCCTTACAATATTATAAGCATACAGTAGCATTGTCTGTAACTTGATTAAGGAAAATGATTTTTATGGTGTCATGGTGTGCTTTTGTCTTTCGTGATTAGGAAGCCTTTCGCCTACACTTAATGGGTCAGTGATAATCTATAAATAGTGAGTAGGGACCAACCCCAAAATAAAATGAGGCCTTTTGCAAGTTCTTCCTATTAAGAGCTAGCCTTAGAGGGCCCACACAATTAATATCCATGCTAGCACTCTATTACAGCCTAGGTTTAACTCTGGTTTTGTTGCTGCTATTTCTTTTCCTTTCCTTTTCTTTTTTCTTTTTAAAATTGTTAACTAATTTTATCCTGTACATTCTTTAATGACCTTTGAGGATTCCAAACTGTTTCTGCCTTTCATTTAAAGGGCTTTGAACATTGTGCAGGTTAAAAACAGCCGGGGAGATGTTCTTCAGTGTAGTCATTATGTTCCTATCGTTAGTCCTGAAGGAAAGCCTCTCCCCTGTGTGATATATTGCCATGGGAACAGGTGAATCTATGACTGGATAATTATGGCTGCGTAAGGAGATTTAAAGAGTTTTCATCCAGCTCTAAATTCTACATTTGTTCTTGTTGACATTTTAGAACTTAAAAAAAAAATGAGATTTTTAATTACAATGAAGGTAATTCTCTCTCATTATGTGCGGAAATAAAATTAGTATAGCAATGGGCAACCAATGTTTAAATGTCATAAATTTTCACCAAGGCTTTGGGGATGCCTGACTGTTACGTTTATATTAGTGCTTCACACGTGACAGACACGTTTCTGAATAGACTAAAAGGTCTCTTTCTGCAACTTTAGAAAATTTGAACTTCAATTCTACAAAATCTCTGCAGCTTTCCTGGGTAACATTCATTGAACCTCCGGATGATCATCCACAAATACGCCATCCTATCTTCTTCATTATTAAACTTATAACTGCATAGCTATTTTTTGTCTCTTTGGATGCAGCTCCTTTGCCTGTGGCACATGAAGTTTTTTGCTGTTTCATTAACTTTTTTATATCGACTGGTGGCATATTGTCTTTGCAGTGGTTGCAGGGCTGATGCCAGTGAAGCTGCAATAATTTTGCTGCCTTCGAACATCACAGTTTTCACTGTTGATTTCTCTGGATCTGGACTCTCTGGAGGCGAGCATGTCACCCTGGGGTGGAATGAAGTAAGTGGCTGAATAACTAACTCAAAGAATTCGTCATCTAGATAAAATTTATCAAGGATATGGTCTACTCTTATTTGTGTTTAATCCCCCTTTTCTTCAATTTTATACCATGATTAAGCAAAAGTTGTTCTGCAGTTTTAACTTAAAAGGTAAACGAGATAAGCAACCTTCAAACTCCCCTCCCCCCTCTTTCCCCGTCTCTTGCTTTTGCCCCCTTCTCCCTCTGAAGTGCCTCCAGTGAGTTGCTTTGGGGAAATGAATACCTCTCCCTAGTTCATTGGAAATTTAAGAAATTTATAACTACAGATAATTAATGCTTTAAATACATCTACATTTATTCATGCATGACCTCACGTGCACTTGGAATATGGCAGCTGTCAATAAATAATATGCAAAGATTACCTTTAGATCTGCTAAGGGTCTTTCAATATCTGTTTGTGTTTATTATTGAGAAGTCTAATGTGTCTTTAGTAGTTTAGTCAAATACATATTTTGAGGGCAATGTCATGTGAGAAAAGGAATTCATTGTGTAACCAAAGTCAGCCACACAAGAATGCATGTTTTATAACTCAACAACTAGAGCCTTTGTAGGCTATAAAAGTCCTTTTCCCTACTAATTGGGTTTGACCATAAGAATTAATTAATTTTTTAAATTTTTTTTTATCACTCAGCCTTATCTAAAAGCATAATCGGTTATATATTTGATGACCATATCCTGCCTTACTACTTTTGCCCATGTTATCTTTGATCTCCTCTTTAGTTCTTTTGCACCCCAACTTAATAAAATTCATTGGTGCATCTATAGGACTTGTTGCACTTGGCCAAATTATCTAGGATGACTTCCCCTACCCTTATCGCATGTGCTTATTTACTTTTTTTCCCTTAATTTATTAGATACACTATATAAATATAAGTGTTCATACAATCCCTTTACCCGGATTATTTTTTCTTATCCAAAAATATAAGTGTTCATACTTATTCGCCAGAATTCTGTCTATGTATTAGATCACCATTCTTCATAATGAAATTGCTCTCTGACAGTCTACTGTTTTTCAGAGGGATGATCTAAGGGCTGTGGTTGAATGTCTGCGGGCAGATGGAAATGTGTCTTTGATAGGCTTGTGGGGCCGTTCGATGGGCGCTGTTACTAGGTTTTTTCCATTCACTTGATGTTTTCCTTCAATCTTGTCTGTAAATAGATTAGAACATAGATAGAGCATAGAAGCCCTCTTTACTTTGCTGTAAAGTAGTGAAGGTTCATTGATCATCTAGGGGATTGCAATAGATAGCAATTTACTCCATGATTACTTTATTTATCTATTTTTCTATTGTCTTATGGTGAAATGGCTTCTAAGAATCTAATGAATTATGCAAGAATTGATGTGTTTTACCTGATTATTTTGAACCTCTTATGACAAGAACAAGCACGTGTTGTTTGAGATGAACCAATCTATTGGAACTTACTTTTGATTTTGTGTAAGATACTCTTAATTCTGACTTCAATTCATGTAAAAGCCTTAGCAGACTAAAATGTTCGGTTGTGTTCAAGGCTTTTACAAAATTTGGAGGCCCTAAGTTTAATTGGAAGCCTTGGATGATTGCAAAGAAAAATGGAGTCTGAATTTTGTATTTGCTCGATAGGATAGGAGGATATGAGATTTTGAGAAAGGATTTAAAAAGGTATTTCAACTAAAGCATGTGTCGTCTGACTTCTTCAGTAGCTTATGTGGGTTGAGACAAGGAGATTCTTTGTCTCCTCTTCTGTCTGTTGTTGTCATGGAGGCATTAAGTAAAATGCTTACTGCAACTGTTGAAAATGCTTATGTCTTTTCTCAGGCTTTTGTGCTTGGACTAGGTGCTTTGACGTGGTAAATATATCACACATGTTGTTTGCGAATGATACTTTGGTTTTTTGTGGAGCCAACTTTAATCACATTCACTATTTGCGTGTTTTATTTTGATATTTTAAAGCTACCCTCAGTTTGAAGATTAATCTTAGTCAGTTTTGGTTCTTGTGGATAATGTGGAGCGTTGATTGTAACAAATCGCATAGAGAAGCTCCATCAAGATTCTTATGGGGCAGGATAGGTGAAGAATTCAAATATCACCCAGTTAGTTGGTCCAAGGTTTGCACTCCAATTTTTGAGGGTGGTTTGGTGATTTGGAACTTGAGGATGTTCAATTGTGCTTTTTTAGGGAAATGGTTATGGTGCTATGTATGAGAGAGAGGCATAGTGGAGAGTAGTTGTGGATATAAATTTGGTAGTGCTTGGGGTGGGTGGTATTCTATTGATCCCCCTTGGGTCGTATGTGGTGGGGCTATGGAAAAATATTATGAGGTGTTGGAGGATGTTTTATAGCCATACCAAATTTGAGCTAGGAGATGGTTCCAAGATTAGATTCTGGGATGATGTGTGGTGTGGGAGAGATGACCTTTAAGGAGGCTTTCATTGATTTATATAGCATTGCTTGTGTGAAGGATGCTTTTGTTGCAGTTCTTTTGGATCTTTCTAGTGGTCCCTTCAATGGAATGTAAGCTTTATTAGAGCAGCTCATGATTGGGAGGTAGATGTCTTGGCTTCATTCTTCACATTGTTGTATTCCTATAATGTGAGATAGGGAGGTGAAGACAAGCTTTGGTGGGCCCCTTCACACAAAGGGATATTCGATGTTAGCTTTTCTAGGGTCCTTGCATGTAAAGATGGCTTTCCTTTTCCTTGGAAGAGTATTTGGTGGACCAAGGTTCCTTTGAGAGTGACTTTTTTTGCTTGGTTGGCGGCTCTAGGAAAGATCCTTACTATGGACAATATTAGCAAGCGACATGTCATTTTGGTTGATAAGTGATGCATGTGCAAGAGAAATATAGTGTTTGTGGACCATCTTCTTCTCTATTGTGAGGTTGCATGCGCCTTATGGAATGCTTTTTTCAGTCGCTTTGGGTTATCTTGGGTTATGCTTAGTTAGGTAGTTGATATGTTTGCTTGATGGGGGGCGAGAGAGTGTTGTTGTGTGGAAGATGGTGCCCTCTTGCCTTTTGTGATGCCTTTGGAGGGAAAGAAACGATCAAAATTTCGAGGGACTAAGAGGCGAGGGAGGACGTTGGAGGAGCTCAAGTCCTTTTTTTTATTCTCTTTATACTTGAAAAGTTGTGTTTTTAGCTCACTTGGTGATTAATTTTAATGATTTTCATGTTCTTTTTCTCCTTTAAGTTGGGCGTTTCTCTTGTATACTTCTTGTGTGTCTGAATTGTGGTTTATTGTAGAACATATTTATTTGATAGCTATAATATGCCAGCATAAGTTTATGGAATTTTTTTTTTTTTTTTTGGGGTTAGGGTTGCTGACATGCCAAGTATTATTTATTGCTCTTTAGCTTGACTGCTTTTGCTCTATTGGTTAGGTCTTTCTGGTTGTTTATATGCCATTGACAATATAGACTTCTTTTTTCACAGCCTAATGTATGGAGCTGAGGATCCTTCTATTGCTGGAATGGTTCTTGACAGTCCCTTCTCTGATCTAGTTGACTTGATGATGGAACTGGTAGACACCTACAAGATCCGTTTACCCAAGTTCACTGTAAGTAAATTTTATCTGCAGAAACTATTAAATACTCAAATTTTGAGGCAAAATTGTAAAACCCATCTCTACTTGGTTTGAGGCAAGCACGGTTATGAAGTGTCTTTATGATAAATTCTTGGTGTATTATCTGCCATGTAGGCAGTAAAGTTGTCAAAAATTGGTGGAAATATATTGTTAATTTTAGCAGGTATGGGTTTTCTGAAATAGTGAATTGTACTACTAAATTTGGTCAAGTTAGTCACATATAGCAGAAATCATTTCCATTGAACTCATTGGAATACGACCTTCGTAACTTTGTCAGACTTGCCTCCCTCAGTCTTACTGAATTGGGTTGCAGTTATATCTTGCTCTTATTTGGTACTTGCTATGTTTTCAGTCTTCATCACCTTTAAACAGTCCACATCTGCTTTAACCCTGAATTTACAGTCAAATTCTTTTGACCATTTTCTTTTATTAATGATTCAGGCACAATTGTGTAAATGTTCTGAGGACTCTTATCACCTTTCTTGCTGTTGCTCTCTCTCTCTCTCTCTCTCTCTGCTAATTCTAGGTGAAGTTTGCAATCCAATACATGCGAAGAGCTATTCAGAAGAAGGCCAAGTTTGACATAATGGACCTGAATACCATTAAGGTTATATCTCATCTTTAATTTTACATTGGCGCATGCCTTGCTGATTACTTTGAATAAAAGCATTGTGGATTATGATTTTTGTTTTATATCGTTGTATGATGTTTAAAACCTCATAATGTACAAAAAATTTCTGGCTAATATATATGGGTTGATAGTTGCCAACTTGGTTAAAGAAAGCTTGTTTATTTTGATTTTTGATTTCATTTGTGCAAATAAAAGCACTGTCACAATGGAAACAGTATGATTTCATTGGTTACATACTAAAATAATTAGCCCTTAGAAATCAGTCACTAAAACATACTCAGGAACCAAATCTGACTATACAGAAATTATTGAATAAGCTTTCATCAACGAGACAAGATATTTGGACCAGTTTAAATTGTTAGTATCAAAAATATTTCTTGCATCACTTACCCCTACGCCCTTTTTTCCTCCCCTTTTTCTTGGCTGCATGAGAACACCCTAATGCACTCACACACCCAAATCTACTTTAAAGGTGTATCTTGGAACTATCAGCATATCCAGTGCTGAAAGAAAAATTCTGGAAGACAGTGCAGCAATGGCTGACCAGGAGTAAGTTCAATAGCAACATATGGGTTATACATTTTGGCGCCAATCTAGGTGCTTGATAAGGAGTTGTTATTTGTTTTCTTTCATTGTCACAGCACATAAACAGGCAGGGGTTTACATTTTGGTGAGAAGTGGGAACTTTTCCTTTGGCAAGTAATGTCAGGCATAAGCAGCGCTGTATATGTGCTGGATATCACCATTGTTTATGCATTGTTGATACCGCACACCAAGAATCCGATTAAGAATGCTTGCAACAAAGGTGAATGTGAGCAAGGGGGCTTGCTGGGCGTGCTGGTGGGGGATGCCAGCTTAAGTTAGTGGGGTTGCTCTTGGAGGGTAATGGAAGATAATGGAATGCTCTGGCTGTATGGGGATTGCTGTGTGGTGGGGTGCCTAGCCACACATCACTTGCTAGTTGTCCGTACATGTGGGAGGGCAACAAAAATACCCCTTGCCTTTGCTTCCTGATGCACTGCAGCTGTCACCTTTGTCCTGTAGAGGGCAGTTATGGTCACTTGGCTGGGGGGGGGGGGGGGAATAATCTCCTGCTTCGCAATCTTTGGCCTCACAAAGGGCTGATGGGCCAATGTATGCTCTGTTTGGGCCGAAGGTCATGGCTTGCTCGTTGGGCCCCAGGCTCTCTAATTGATACACCATGCATGATAACCTTCTAGAACTGGTCCATGTTTGCTGTCACTAGGGCTTTCCTAATCCTTTAATTTGTGGCTATGAACAGGGACGGGGAGTCAATAAAATGAGATTGGATTAGTGGCCCTTAGTTTTACTCAGACAAACTCTTGGACTCTACCTGCCATTGCTGTCGTGGCTATTTAACTGAATTATTTTCATAATATATTGAGAGTTTAATTGGTGTGACTCAATGTAGTGCCAGATGGTGTCACCATTGTTTCATGATCCAGTACTCCTGTTTCCACTAATCTCTTGGTTCCACGGACCACCAAGGTTTTTGGGCATGCATAAATGTTGAAATTGGGGAGGGATTTAATTCTAGTAGGGAATGCAAAAAATTTTAAGAAGCATATGTGAAAAGAAGTTTACAATATTCATGATGTTAAAAAATGGAATGATTTTCTGTGTTCTCTGTAGAGTGCTTGTTTCTTGTTTTTTACTCTTATTGACGAAAGCGTTCCATTACTGCTTTCTTACTGCTTTCTTACTGCAGGTGGCAAGTTCTTGCTTCGTTCCGGTTTTACTTGGGCATGCCATTGATGATGATTTCATAAATCCCCATCACTCAGATCGTATATTTGAAGCTTATATGGTAATTATCGGTCATATTTATGCAAAAATTTGATTAATCTGTAAGGAATCATGCAGGCATGCATCATTTCTGTAAGGTAATTATGTTTTTGCTTAATAGGAAAAGTTGAAGTTTTTTGTATGAAGTCATGCACGCTTCATGTCATCTAGTGTTTTCATTTTCTGGGAAAAAAAGCTTGTACTCAATAGGAAAATCCCTAGTTTAGAAGGTTTCATTTCAGAGATATATGAAGCCCAGTCTTCTAGAATTTTCTTAAGCAAGATTACACTTGTCGGATCTCCCTGCATTGTTTGCTATGTCGGGCTTGTCTTTTGAAGCATGCTTTTTTGCAGGGAGACAAAAACATTATCAAATTTGAGGGAGATCATAATTCTCCACGCCCTCAATTCTACTTTGACTCTATAAATATATTTTTCCACAATGTTTTGCAACCTCCAGAGGATGAAGTTGCTGGAGCATTTTTTGATCCTATGGATGATTACTTTGGTAAGGTAAACACCAATAAATCTGGTTTTATTTTTTGATTTTATTCAAATTGCTAGGTTTCATATTCACAAACTTTAACATTGTTGATTGTTGTACCATCAGGGTAGTTGGAGAACTGTGCATGAAGTAGGTTATGGCCATGAATCTTCAACTACATCTAAAGGCATGACTCCAAGTACCTAATTTTTCTTTAACTTCACAAATGCTGATGTCTTTCAGGATCTTTATTTCACAGTTACTTTTTCTCTCTCTCTCTCTCATTAATTGCTAATGAGTTGCAGAACCGGCAACAAGCAGCACAGTAGATGCCATTAAAACACTCCGTTCAAGAAGACCTATGAGTAGGACAGAGGTTAGTGATTGTTTGATTTTCTATTGGTTTTAGTTGTCAAATTGATAGACGATACAAAGGGTTGACCTCACATGCCACTTTGTTCAAACCAAGTATCATCGAATTTAGTGTATTTCAAATCGAGGATTCCTGCCCTCACCCAAGTCTCTCTCTCTCTCCCTCCCTCCCTCTCCACACACAACACTCTCACGCGCGCACACTGGAAATCCAGTGGACAAAGAATAGAATTTAGACCATGTAAAATGGGCTAATACTGCATGCCAAGCAGTAGTTTATGAAATTAGGTCGACTTTTTTTCCTCTATTGGGGAATCAGGGTTCTGAGATTGACTGGACCTACCCTAGAACGTGTGGCACTTTTGATGCTTCAATCTTATTGAGAATGTTGTTTTGTTCCTTTCGTGGCATGTCTGTTCATTTTGTCTTTGAATTTGCTCAGGTTCCTCATAATTTCCCTTCTAAAGATGATCAATCTGAAGATGAGGTATCTTCTTTACATTTTCTCATATTTAAACTATGGCTGGAGCTTGTTCCATCTTGGCAAAGCAATGAGCCTCTGGGTCACCAATTTTCACGGTGCCTAAGTGATCTCTTGCCTGGCTTGAGGAAAATTAAAACGACAATTTAGTGGATAAAGGAAAGTGAAAAAATAATGTATCCAAGAATACTAATCAAAATAAAGGTATCACAGTGTCATTAACAGTGCATTATACTTGGCTGCAGCATGAAAAAGTTGATGACGATCTTTGCCCATCATCTTCCGACATGATTAGCTTTGAGTTATCCAATGGCCATCCTTTTGGCCCCCATGTTCCTACCACTTCGGATGATGATCAATATGTAGAATACCCACTTGATGACTTGGCAGGTTTTCCATCCAATTTGGAAGAGGAAGAAAGAGTAAGTCAAATTATTGGCTTTTCACATCTTCTAATTACAAAATGATGTTTGAATGAACTTTTGACTTGTCAAACCTCTTAATTCAGATGTTAATGGAAGCAGTGCTTGAATCATTAAAAGACTTGGAAATGAGACCACCCCATGCAGGAGAGCCGCCTGGTGTTAGCGCCAGTTCTCTAAAGCCTTCACATAAAGATGATCAGGATGCTTCACCTTCAGAGCATGGTGCGCTGCCCTTAGACACAGAATCCACTTCAGTACTGGTCAATGCCCAAAATTTGGTAA
This sequence comes from Carpinus fangiana, assembly GCA_006937295.1. Lineage (NCBI taxonomy): Eukaryota > Viridiplantae > Streptophyta > Magnoliopsida > Fagales > Betulaceae > Carpinus > Carpinus fangiana. Next base: position 27,126,980 of record CM017326.1, read on the forward strand.
CTCCGCTGCCCTTAGAGACAGAGTCCACTTCAGTACTGGTCAATGCCCAAAATTTGGCAACTCCTGACACGAATGCCGCTGCGGGATCTGCATTCAATGCTCCTTCTCCTGGCATGGAAACTGGAACCACAGGAACTTCTGCTCGTAGTGATACATCAGCAAGCACACACAGCTCATCGGATGCTGACATGTCGGCCAATACAAAAGCGACATTAACTGTCGAACGGAACCCGGCAAGCCATATTATGGATGGTTTGATGCGTCGATGGGATCTCAACTTCTTCCGAAACAGTAACAATCGATGAGATGAAAAGCTTTTATTATTATTATTTTTTGGTGGACAATCTGATGATTTATTGTGTTTGTACCTAAGCATCAGGAAATGTAGTTTGTAAATTGCTTCCTACAAAAGAAAGGGAAAAAAGAAAGGTGACGTATATGTGTGTAAGAACTAAGAAGGCTTGTATTTTTTTCCATCTCATTTTATTACAACGCTGCCATTCACTATTAGAAAACAGAAAAGTTGATTGTGTTACTTCAATGTAAGAAATGATCAATACCAGTTAAAAACAATTGACAGTTGGTAATTATTGGTCAGATTTCTTTTTTCTTTAACTCATGATTATGAATGCTGTTTTTACAGAGTATAATATTTATTTACAGTCCTTTTTGGTATCAGATGGTAAAAATCCAGAGGGTTATGCTAATTTTCTTGCCTTGCCCGTCCATTTCAACAAGTATGGAAATTTCTTTCAAATCAGTTTAAAGAAAATATCCTTTAACCCATTTAAAATATTGCCAAGTGTATAAACATTTAAAACATTAGTCTAGTTATTTCCTTCCTGAAATGTTTTAGGGCAAACAATTATTTTAATGAAATTTTGACTTGGTCCTAAAAATAGACCAAAATGTCAAATAAGGTTTTTGATTGGACATGGGTTAACATTTAGGTCTTAAAATAAACAAAAATTAAGAATTGGAATCTTAAAATCAAATTTACTTAAAGCAAGAAAGGCGTTAAAATTATTCTCTAAATAAAAAGGAAATAATAATATACTATCCACAAAAAGGGAAAAAAGGAAAAGAGAAATCATATCATATATATATGTCAATATATATATATTTATATAAGCCAAAACCTTTTTATAAGTGTTTCAAAATTGCGACATGTAGCTTGAACCCATATTTTTAAAATGCTGAATCGACGAACCTATGATTTTAAAGCATTGAACCGGTCCCCTTAAGGGAAAATTGATCCAGCCCGTGTATTTTAAGTGAAACGGTGCTTTGAAACAAGTCTCACATATACTTTTTTTTTTTTTTTAAGTGAAACGTTCGTTTTGGGAAACAAGTTCCATCAAAACGACGTCGTTAAACTTAACCAGTTCAAAACACTGAGAAGATAGGTTTGGTATCGTTTTTATTGTTTTCTCAGATAATTTTCTTCCTTTGCTAAGCCTCTTTTCCACAATGCAAACTTCCTTTGTTTGTGGCCATATCTAAGTCAAGTATCTTGTGTTTTTCCGTGAGGTCTAGTCCCTTTGCATTAGTTAATATCTCTCATTTGCTATTCGTAGATGATACTTTGGTCTTTTGTGGAGCCAATTCTGACCACATTTATTCATTGCAAGCATTACTCATTTTTTTCGAAGCAGTTTCTGGTTTAAAGATGAACATGGCCAAATTGACATCGGTCTTTGTGGGAAATGTGGATAATACGGTTGAGTTGGCAGCATACTAGGATGTGAGACATCCTCTTTACCCTTAAAGTACCTTGGCCTCCCCACGGGGACTCACTTTAAGGCAAAATCTAGTTGGGACGGCATTGTGGAAAAAATTAATCGTCAATTGGCTAGTTAGAAAGGAATGTACTTGTCCAAGGGTGGAAGGGTTACTCANAAAATTAAGAATTGGAATCTTAAAATCAAATTTACTTAAAGAAAGAAAGGCGTTAAAATTATTCTCTAAATAAAAAGGAAATAATAATATACTATCCACAAAAAGGGGAAAAAGGAAAAGAGAAATCATATATATATATATATATATATTAATATATATATACGTCCAAACATATATATATATATATATATATATTTATATAAGCCAAAACCTTTTTATAAGTGTTTCAAAATTACATGTAGCTTGAACCCATATTTTTAAAATGCTGAATCGGCTAACCTAAGATTTTAAAGCACTGAACCGGTCCCCTTAAAGGAAAATTGAACAAGCCCGTGTATTTTAAGTGAAACGGTGCTTTGAAACAAGTCTCACATATACTTTTTTTTTTTTTTTAAGTGAAACGTTCGTTTTGGGAAACAAGTTCCGTCAAAACGACGTCGTTAAACTTAACCAGTTCAAAACACAGAGAAGATAGGTTTGGTATCGTCTTTATTGTTTTCTCAGATAATTTTCTTCCTTTGCTAAGCCTCTTTTCCACAATGCAAACTTCCTTTGTTTGCGGCCATATCTAAGTCAAGTATCTTGTGTTTTTCCGTGAGGTCTAGTCCCTTTGCATTAGTTAATATCTCTCATTTGCTATTCGTAGATGATACTTTGGTCTTTTGTGGAGCCAATTTGACCACATTTGTTCATTGCAAGCACTACTCATTTTTTTCAAAGCAGTTTCTGGTTTAAAGGTGAACATGGCCAAATTGACATCGGTCTCTGTGAGAAATGTGGATAATACGGTTGAGTTGGCAGCATGCTAGGATGTGAGACATCCTCTTTACCCTTAAAGTACCTTGGCCTCCCCACAGGGACTCACTTTAAGGCAAAATCTAGTTGGGACGGCATTGTGGAAAAAATTAATCGTCAATTGGCTAGTTAGAAAGGAATGTACTTGTCCAAGGGTGGAAGGGTTACTCTCATCAAAATCACTTTTTTCAATCTATTTATGTACTTTTTGTCTCTTTTAAACATTCCTGCTGTTATGGTTGATCGTAAGATATGACCATATGATTAACTTTTATCATTAAATTATATACTATATAAGTTATTTTTATTAGTTAATATATAAATATATATACATATATTTACGAATTTATATATATGTAAAAAGCTTAAAATGCATATATACATATATTATATGAATTAATATATAAAAGTAGTCGTAAAAGCAGCCCAATTTTGCTCGGAAATGGAGGTTAGAAACGTAATTACAGAAGGCGATGCACAAACAGTTATAATGGCGTTACAGGCTGAGGCGCAGAATGAAAGTCGGTATGGTCAGCTAATAGAAAATGACCATATATTTATGAATTAATATATTAAAGGCTTTTTTTTCTTTAAGACATTCAATAATAATAATAAAATAAAAAGTCTAAATAACCCCACTTATAATAACATCTCATTCCCCATCTCCTAAATTGTGTTGCATAATTTTTTTTTCCTTTGAAAATAATCATTCTTCAGGAGGCACCTCACTTGTTGCCGAAAGCAGCATGTTACAATTGCACACCACACGATGGTCGATGATGACACTAACCAGTTAATGCCAGCTTTCACTTCAGTCACTGGTGATTGCACCTCCATGGCAAGCTGGATAAATGGCCTGTGTATGAAATTTAAGTGATCAACTAGTTCCCTACATCATCTCCATGCCACAGCAGTAGAAAAGGCAACCATTCAACAAACAGTCATCCTTGAATAGAAAAAAGAGGAGGAACAGCTAGATTCTTTCTAATTTCTATGCAACTCTGTCTTGTAAACTGATTTAAGTGATGTTTGCATCAGTCGTTGATGCCAAATGAAAATAATCTTGCTCCTAATGCTAATATGGATAATCATCTGATTTTTCTTTCTTCTTAAATCTTGAGCAATTACTTCAGAAATCAGGAATCATCTGATGCATCTGGTGGCAACAAGATGACAAATGTTTTGGGAAACAAAATAATTTGCTATATATATATATAATTTGGGGGGGTGGGGGGGAAGGGGCAAACAATGATAATATCACACCAGAGCATGACATTGGACATGTCAAGTGCAAACTATATTACAAAAAAATAGAGAAAAATGATGAATATAATACCAGAGGCATAAACAAGCCTCCCCCCCCCCCCCCAGCATGTTCTTCAAGTAAATTGTAGCAATCTTCCATTTCTCTGAGTCTGGCAGAAGTCATCCAATTAGCTGTCCTGGAACAATTTTAGCAACAATGGAAGACTCGAGACAGTTAAAACCAAAATAGAACTCATTGTCATGATTCAACAATAGTTTAAATCAAGGCATACATATACATTGACCACTTAAAGCATTAAAGGTACCATCTCATATGAAACTTGAAGTTTGCGAACTGCATCAAGGCATATGCAAAAGTGAAACTGACTGGTTTTACCTGTGCTCTCCACAGTCAGTCACAAACGCAAAGAACAAATGTATATATTTTGTTCTCCTAGGTAAATAGAACTCTCACAATCATATAGGATAACCATTCCTCCATCCACCCTAGTTTATGGGGAAGGAGATTTCATTCGGTTTGAAGACCATAGGCAAAACACGCACACCAATGTAAACTTTCCCAAGTACTCAATGCAGGGAACATCCCTTAGACAAATCTATGAAAGTATACTATTTGCACAGATTATAACACAACAACACTATAAGCACAGCCCCAGGAAACAAAGACAAGAAGAAGCCACATAATCCTATGAAACAAGTCTCTTTCCATCTATCTACCGGTAAGTAAATACCTTCTAAGGTATGGTGCATCAACAAGAACCAACAATTCTTGTGATAAGAGGGATTAATATTAGTATGTAGAAGGTATACAGTAAAGTGGACAAGCCTCCCACTCTAACCCTAAAGATCCCACAAACTTGACCAAACCAAAGCCTACTTTCAGACCTCAAATCCCATTTTAAGACTAAGGGCTCGTTTGGTTTGCGGATTGAATATTCCATTAGGAAAATGAATAGCTATTACTAGGAATAGAGGAAAGTGGAATGGAATAGTTATTTTTATTCCTTAGTTTGGTAACAACATATGTATTTTAATTGGAGTTGAACCAAAATTACCGGAAACCTTACCCTTCTTTTTTTATTATTTTTATTATTTTTTTATTTTATTTTATATTTAATAAAAAATAAATTTAAGGTTAAAATAAACGTTTTGAAAAAAATTGGTTTTTTTTGGAAAAAAGTTGTCCATTCCTATGTGTAAGGGATTAGTGATTCCTACGAGAATAACTATTCTTAGGAATATACCCTTACCAAACAAAGTAATGACTATTCCATTTCAAGGGTCTATTTCGCAAACCAAATGGGCCCTAAGTTCAACAGCTGCTAGCCCTTAGGATTGGGCTTGGGACAATTTCAACCTGACACAAACCACCCAGGTGGAAGCCCACTTTGTTCGACATTAAAACCGCTTAGTTGGTTAGTCCTAGCCATAATACCTACTATATTCTTCTTCCTTAGCTTTGGATGTAGTTTGATAGCTGACAAGCCAGAGCAAGCAGTTGCAACCAATGCTCACAGGGAGGACCCTTTTTTTTTTTTGGATAATTCTCACAGGGAGGACTTGGCAAATATATTCAGTAAAGGTTCCTATCCAGCTGCCTATAAACTACTTGTTCAATATCCGACATGGCTTCCACACATGAACCATAGCCAAAAAAGAGATAAACAAAAAAGTAAAAAAGAAAAAAATTAAAAAAAAAAAGAGTGAAGCTTACATGTACTCAACATCGAAGAGTAGCCAGTGACATAAATGAAAGTTCTGAACCTTCCCGATCTCTACCGTCTTCTCATTTGCTATCTATCGCACCATGGCTATAGAGGAAAATATATGCATTCTCTTGTAATCATATTAAGGATTTTCTTTCTGCATCTGCTTTCGATAAAGAGATCTAGGTTCTGTCTTGATTAACATCATAATTTCTACCTCCACCAGCAATTGTTTGCCCTCTTTCTCGTTCAGGTGACAGTTCCAATTACAAATTAATTCAACTTCAACAAATCAGGCAAACGATACTTCAACCACTTGTTACTTAGATAATAAATCCCATCAACTTATGTCACAAAGATTCAAAAAACCCACAATTGGACAATCAGATGCGTCAGTTTTGCAGTTTTCCATAAATTTCATGCATCAACAACTTGGAGTTATCAACCACGTGTTTGCTTTCATAAACTATATAACTACATAATTCATGCCTTGGTGCTGGCCTGAGTGATCGTAATTCAGTGAAGGGATTCGTGATCACAGATTTATGGTACAACTCCCTGGCCGGATGGACATGCTTCCACCAGAAATCAGAGAGTGCTATCTTCAATACATCCCAGTATTCTATATCTCTGTATAACCGAAATAGACTACTTCCATTAGGAGTCCAAACATATAAATCCATCCAATCCCTGTCCATAATTTCCATTAAACCCTGAGCTTGTGGAATACAGTAAAGGGGGACTCGTGTCCAAGGGAGAGCCTTGCTCACATTTCCATTGAAAAATGGGCACTTTATCTCCAGCACTCCCCGTGAAGGCAACCCATAAACTAGCCTGTCAACTACCCCATCTGGTGAACCTGCTAGCCAATCATCTTCGCGGTTTCTCTCACCATAGACCTGAAATTCAGGAAACAAAACAGTATTTCCTGTTATGAGCTTGTATCTTTCAAGTGCTTCCTCTTCTTTGATATTGCTCCAACAGGTAGCCAGGTTTCCAGAAAATGGCTCAACTGCGCCAATTTTCTCTAACCACAGCTGGGCTCTTCGGCGAGGCCAAAAACCAATAGCCCCGGCAAAAGTGCTCGCCGTCAATTTATGCTTCCTGAGTTCTTGCCAGTTTTTGAACCAGTGCTGAAGACCACTCGATTGAAGAACAGAATAAGTTTCATTTGATGCAAATTTTAGAGGGTGGCCAGATTGACTTGAAATTCTTCCAGAGGAATGATCTAGAACTTGGCTACTGTAGTTCCTACTATTGCTAGGATTCATGAAGAGCACACTTATGTAACAGCTACTCTTGCACTTCTGATTTGACAGCTGGACAACGAGGAGGAGGCAAGAAGCAAGTTCTTCACTGCCCAAGAAAAACAAGCTTTACTGAGCGCAAAAAGAATGGAGTAGATACAATGAAAAGATATACCATGAGACAATCAAAATTATAAAATCTATGATTTAAACACGTGAAAATATTCAAAATAGTAAAATCATCGCAGCTCCATGAACATATAGAAATGAACTGAGAGTCCAATACACATATAATACGGAGGTCAACATAACTCAGGACCAAGTCAAACCATCACAAAAGGTCCAAGATCCAGAACCTGGCTGAAGTGATCTAAATTTGTTATCAAAGCAATTCTTCTATAGTTGCAGAAACTCTTATAAAGAAGGTCATAAACAAGTGATGCTCTAACTAAAATAAGGAATTGGATAAAGTGGAGGATCAAAATCTTTTTTATTGATATGTCACACACGCACCCAGTAGGTCGTAAACTCACAATGTCACCCTCTACACTGTTCTTACAAGGGAATGAGGTGCCCTTTGAAGTAGTAAAAAAGAATCCATTTGATGAAGGGTGGGTAAAAGCACCAGTAGCAATGCAAGTCAGCGATAGGCCAAGAATACATGCACTCGCATACATGCAAAGGAACACCAAAACTATGGGGTTAGCAAGACCATTAATGAAGCTGGATATTTTCCGGAAACATATATAGTATATTATTTTGATTTCCTTTCACAATACCAAGTTCAGATTTTTTCCTGGCTAACTAGAAGCCAAGATTGAGTGGCATTATTTTTAAACATACTCTGAGATGCCCTAGAAACACCTCCCTGGTAGCAATATATGTGAAACTGCTACATAGTCTGTTGCTATAGTGGGTTCTCTTAATCCAAGGTTCGAGTCCCCCAGGTAAGTAAAAAGCACTATTCTTTTGTGCATTGGCTGGCAATAATTTTTGGGGCAATTGAGTACAGTCCCCCTGATCTTAACCAGCTCTAAATATCAACTTCTCTGGCATATGCCCCTTTTTGTTTTCCTCCAAGTGTGCTAATAACGCCTAATGATCAATTAAACAATAAACACACTCCAAATACATTTTTTTGCTCCTCAGAAAATATGAAAAATATTCAGCCAAAAACTATTTACCTCCGGGTAAAATTGAAAAGTAAAGTGAGAAGGAAAAAAACAAGTATTTTATTTCATTACAGATGCATTTTGCTACTACATACTGGAAGTACAACTAAGCTTTGCCGCTCTCACCAAGCTAGTAATCTTCTATTCAAATAACAACTTCCGTTTGTTTCCCTAGAAAGTTGCTTTCACGTCAAAAATATAAAAAGCAGATTTTTTATTTTTTTTTGCTTAAGAGTGGTAAATTGGGGAAAACGAAGAGAAAGAGAAAGTAACTGACCAAGCAAGATTGCGAGGACTCCGAAGCATAGGGACTCCGATTCAACCCTTAGTTTAGCAATCGAAGAACTCTTACGGCTCTGAATGCAAAGATCAAACATCTCTTCATTCTACGCTCGCTCTCTATCTCTCTCTTTCTGTGAATCAGAAATTAAACCCCTAGTTTGTAGAACAACTTCAGACAGAGACATTCAAGGACGGAGAGGGTTTTAGATGGAGATGATAGGGTTTAACACCCCATGGATCAGATAATGTCCAGCCCACCCCAGGCCAGCCAGCCCAAATGCCCAATACTCCTCTCGACCATTTTCATTAACCTTTTTTTAGCTAAACAGTGAAACAGCAACACCTAGTTACCTTGCCAACCAAACGTAGGCTCCTAGAAACAGTTTGAAACTCTAGAACAAATCAGATTTGAAAGCATGATAATAATTCAATGAAAAATTAAAAAACATAACACTTAATATTTTAAAAAATATATAGAATCTAGAGTTATATGTATTAATATGTTACTTAAAAAAATCAGAAAACAAAACAATATAAAGGATTTAAAAATTAAAAAACCTAAATATATATATATATAGAGAGAGAGAGAGAGAGAGAATCAAGAGCTATATATAGAGAAAAACCTTTTAAAAAAAATTGGAAAATAACTATACAACTTTCTAAATGTGATTTATAACTACTTTTACTAGCTTATAACATGCGTCGTGCGTCTCGAAGAGGTAGTTCAATCGGCTGTGAACCACGCTTTATGAAGCGGGTGTCACAAGTTCGAATCTCCCCTCCCCTACCATTGTGTGGACATGTCAAAAAAAGAAAAAGAAAAAGTGCCGTGCACGAGATTATTCATTATAATTTAATTTTAAAATTTAAATGCTATATTGATTCAATTTAGGGTTTCTACTCTTTTTTTTTCTAAAAAAAAAATAAAAAATTAGAGTTTCATTTTAATGTAAATTTTCATTGCTTGGATGTATCTTTGTGTTTTAAAAAATTCTTAAAACAACGATACAACATTTTTAGAGATTTTTTGAAATTGCGTTTGAGAAATAAAGCTTTTAAGTAAAAAAACACTTTTTGACAAAAGTTTTATTTTTAAGCTTTTGTCAAAAGTGTGTTTTGACTATTTTTAGAGTCTATTTGGAATTGCGTTTGAAGAATATAGCTTTTAAGTAAAAAAAACGCTTTTCAGCAAAAGCTTCATTTTTAAATTTTTTCAAAAAATGCGTTTTGGCAATTTTAGGCTTTTTGAACAATCAGAAGTGCTTTTAATTTTTTTTTTTACCAAACGAATATTTTTTTTTTCTTCCAACAGACTTGTTGAGTGTTAAATACACTTTTATGCCTCTCAAACATGCCCTTAGAGCCTGTTTGGGATTGCGATTGAGAAATATAACTTTAAGTTAAAAATAGTTTTTCGGCAAAAGTTTCATTTTTAAGCTTTTTTCAAAAGTACTTTTTGGTTATTTTTAGGCTTTTAGGACTTTTAAAAGTGTTTTTAATTTTTTTACCAAATGAATACTTTTTTCTTCAAACGGACTTTTTGAGTGTTAAACGCACTTTTAGATACCTCGAACGCAATCCTAAACAAGCCCTTACTAGATAATTTTTGTTTGCCATTGTTTTACCATTTTAGGCTTTTTAAACCATTAAAAGTTTTCCTAGTGTCCTCTTAACTGTGATGTAACTTTTAAAATTACTGTTGAATTTGAGATTATTGTTATTGATTTCTATTGGTGATTTTAAACTTTGAATATTTTATGGGATTTTTTCGTCTTCTTTCAATTGTGTGATTTACTTGAATTTTCAACTTTCAAGCATTTTCGAAAAGTGCTTTTTCAGCTTTTGAAAGAAAAATAAGGCCAAATTTTATTTCATTATTGTGCAATTGCTTGTATTAAAATGTTGAGTGAAAGATTTTGTTTTATTTTGTCTTTCATAAATATTTTATTTATTTTGCTCTGTATTTTTTTTTTTTTTAACTTTCATGATAATGAGTTTTATTGTATAATTTATATTGAAATATAATAGGTATCACACCAATTGAGTGAAAGATTTTTGTTTTGTTTTGTTTTTTATATTTTGCTCTGTATTTTTTTTTCTCCCAATGTTTATAATTATGAGTTTTATTTGTATTGAAACATAACAAGTATAGGACCAATAATATTAAAGATTCTTACTAATTTTATATTCATGTTTTGATTAATGGAATTTAAGTTTTTTTCAAAACACCAAAGAGATAATTAAGAATTAAACTGACCAGAGATGAAACAATAAGAAGGCGTTTTTTTAACCAAAAAAAAACTATAATGAAAAATACAATAATAATACCTTTAAATTTTAAAATTAAATTATAATATATATATATATTTAGTCGGTGGTTAGCCGTGGATGGCAGTTAGAAATCGAAAGTAAAGTAGAGTAAGTAAAATATCATAAAGAGAAGGGATTTTGGCCAGGATGAACAATCCTGTTGAAGCTCTGTTCTATATATAGAAAACAATTTACAAAGGAACGTAAGTTATAAAGTTAGTAGTCCTATACAAACACTTAATACATTCCAAAGGTTTAAGGGAACAAGAAATTATCTATTGTGATTAGAAGAGATGTGGAATATATCTAGAATAGGCGTGTTGATGTTTATCACTAACAATATCAGAAACAGAGTAGGACTCTTGGGAAGATTGAAACACTTGAGAGACTTGATTATCTAGAGAGACTTGATCATTATCTGATTCCTTAACACAATAACAATTAGCTAGAAATCCTTAGGCGGTGGCATTATTTTGCTAAAAAAGACAGTCGGAATCCCCCAAATCAAACATAATCCAAATCAGACGTAATCTGTTTTGGCCCAAGGCTTGCAAATTGCAATGGCTCCTCCTCCTCGTCCGATCGTCGTTCGTGAAGTTTGGGAAGACAACCTCGAGTGGGAATTCTTCCAAATCGCAAGAGCTCTCTCCCATCATGGTATTGCCGCCTTCGACACTGAGTTTCCTGGCCATGTCTTCCCTGCAACCAGCCGCCACCACTCCCATATGTCTCCCGCTGAGAATTACCAGCGCATGAAGCGCAACGTGGATGCCACTAAGATCATCCAGTTGGGTCTCACTCTCTCGGATGGGGGGGATTCTTACTATGTCTGGGAGTTCAATTTCAAAGGTTTCGACAAGGAAAGCGATCTTCACAATCCGGAGTCCATCCAGTTACTCGAGCGGCAGGGGATTGACTTCAATAAGAACCGAAAAATGGGCATCGAATCTAAGGAGTTTGGGAGGCTACTCTTCAACTCTGGCCTCTTGTGGAATTCAAAGATCACTTGGGTAACCTTCCACGGCGCATATGATTTTGGGTACTTAATCAAAATCTTGATTGGGGGAGAACTGCCGTATGATCTCATGGAATTTATGCGTTTGGTGGAGTACTTCTTTGGGTACAGCGTGTATGATATCAAACACATGATCAAGTCGTATGAGGGGCTGTATGGGGGTTTGGAGAAGGTTGCAAACACTGTTGGGGTTAAACGTGTCGCGGGGAAAAGTCATCAGGCGGGATCAGGTAGTTTGCTCACGTTGCAAACAATTATAAAACTGAAGGACCTTTACTCCTTCGGTAAGAATTGGATACATTTTCGGTTGATTTTATACAGTTTGGAAATTGGAGCTGGGAGTTTGGCTGCATGCCAAAAAGTTACGGCTTCCAATTTCTAACTGGATGCAATCAATTCGATGTACCAAAGATCTATGTTTTGCCTTGTCGAGGTTCCCCGTCATATAACAAAAAAACAAAAAAAAAAATCTATGTTTTGCCTTGTCGAGGTTCTTCGTCATATAGAAGAAGTTTTAGTATTGAGTAGGTGTCACTTATACAGTCTAGAAATTGACATTGGGAGTCTGGCTTCACCAGAAAGTAACGGCTTCCAATTTCTAACAGGATGCAATTAGTTCTACTAAAGATCTATGTTTGTCTCGGTCAACGAAGACATGTTATATTCAATTTGAAGTTTCCTTTTGAGAAAATGTATAGGATTCTTCATAACAATTGTAAATCTGATTTTTTGTTGTTGAAATAAAAGAAGTTTTAGTATATTGAGTAGGCGTCACTTATATATATATATATTGCTTACATATTTATTATTGAAACATAGCAATGCTTTGGCACTAATTTGACCAGGATCATACTCTATACCTAAAAGAAAAAAAAAGACATTGAATTTCATTTTTTTGTTGTGTGGATGTTTTGTTGTATATAGAAAGGCTTTTGTTTTGTTTTTTCCTTCTGCAATTGCAAAGGTTTAGTCAACTTTTATATGTCTGATCACTTTAGTAATCACATCTGGAAATTTTCATTCTCATATGTCAAAGAACATAAATATTAGAATCACCAAATTTTGGGGTTACTAAAACAATTAGATTGGTGTTATCAAGTACTAAAGCAAAGGCTGTTGCCTTCGATTAGATTGACAAGGCTCCTGAGGAACAACATGTTGTTCTATTGTGGCATCTTCACAAATTTGTAATCTGAGATCGTGGAAGTTCTTAACATATTGGCGACTGTTGGTTTATTAGGACAAAGATTTGCTTTGAGAGAAGGTGGTAGAACAGTGGGTGTAGGGTTTGTCTCAATAGTAATTGGCTGAAATGCTAGTAAACTCCCTGTTCGATTTTTTGTGTCCTCATTTGTGAAAAAGGTGTAAATAGAGAATGAGGGTGCCACTTCTTGGTGATGCGTGCAACATGATACTTGCTGACTCGTTGATGACATTTTCCTATTGCTTGTTATTAGGCATTTATAGAGGAAATGAATTAGATGTTGATTTACTTGATTGGTTCCTCCATATTGTCAGGGGTTAGCAAAATATTTAGGCTGGTTCAAGTCTGTACTAAAAGTAGGAACCAAAATATTCAGGCTGGTTCAAGTCTGGGTTAACAAAATATTTATGCTCATCTTACTAATTATTCTTTGTGCCGTACAACTTGGATTGCTGCTACTCTGGATTGGATTTTGTTGCAGTCATTTTTTTTTTCCTTCCATTTTTGACTACTTCTTTGCCTTAAGTAAAATCAGTAGATTTGGAACACTTTTAAAAGAAAGGCAATCCTACAAGGATGTGATTACATTTGCAGTCCTACAAGAAAGAGTTACAATTTGGTGGGCTAGGCATTCATGCTTGTAAATGAGCAGATGCCCAGCTTTGTTTTTCTCAAAGGTCAAAGCTGTGCCTGGCTTGAAGCTTGCCTTTAGTTAGCTTGAAAGTACTTGTTTAGTAGATATTTCATGTGGTTTAACACCACTGAAATAATTGTTTACATGGATTTGAGTATGTTATTGTGCACCATTGTTTTGTTGCTTGTCCTCATCCAAGCAATGATTATTTTTGCTGAACTTATGGTGTCATATGGACATATTATATATATATATAATATTTCTGCATCTTCATCTTACTTTTTACAATATGTGTTCTCTTCTGAGATGACATATTATAT
>CM017326.1:27152590-27221359 GCA_006937295.1 Carpinus fangiana
CCTTCATTGGGCCTAGCACACGTTGGAATGGTTCTGCGGGGTTGATTCTTGACCCAACAGTTTTGTTGCTTGTCCTCATCCAAGCAATGATTATTTTTGCCGAACTTATGGTGTCATATGGACATATTATATATATATAATATTTCTGCATCTTCATCTTTCTTTTTACAATATGTGTTCTCTTCTGAGGTGACATATTATATATATATACATATATATATATATCAAACAACCAAATGAACCACTAATATCAAATTTCCTTTCATAGAAATCAGTAATTGTTACTACAATTTGAAAATGACATAATTCTAACAAAATCTTTTCCTATTCTTGTAGCAAAAGGTTGTCCTAACAATCAATCCTAGATCAGTATAACCTTGGTTTCACCCGCCTTCCATTCACATCACTCCCATCTAGGTAGGGCTCATTATGATAGGCAAGTGCCTTGGCAGAATGCTTGTCAATCTTGGCCACATATTGCAATAATTCAGCGAGGACAGATGGGCAGCTTTCCTTCAAATATTCAAATCCTTGAGTTTGCATCACAGCTGAAAACATAAATTCACCATATGTCACATACTTTGTATTCATAAAGAAAACGGGGTAAACAATGAAAAACATTTGAAAAAACTAAGTTAATCCCAAAGAACAACCATTTCCTGGAGTTCAATCATGAATGATCAGCGATTTTTGTTTTGAGTAATTAGAACCTATCTCTTGTCGCCTGGTTTCGAGCATATGGAAGTTAAAATGGTAGTCAAAACGATAATTGAAAGATTTGAAAGTCATGTCACATGATCAGATGGCTAACACTAGACTAACTTTGCATATGACATTCAAAACATTGGCTGCTGTTTAAGTCCAATTTCTTACATTTTTAATTTTTATTACACCATGCACAAAATTCCCCACAATAGAACCCACATTATTCACGAAATAAATGAGGGAATATAGTAAAAAACAGGTGTCAAATAACTTGCATACACAACATGCTTTTGTAGATCCCCACCAAAAAAGCCTGCCGCCGCGAGCCAATGTTGAGCCATCGAAGTAGAAGACCATGTAGAGTTTAGATCAAAAAGCTCTTGAATGTCTATATGAAATGAAGCAACACCGTCAGGCATTCAACCCACAAATAAAAGGGAATAATCATTTCCAGGCAAACTTTTCTATTTTCATTGGAATACTTAAGAGAATCAACTGAACCTTTATGGAAACCATCCAAATGTTTTTTAGCTTAAAGGCAGAACCTTATGGGAAACAATTAGTTACCAGGGCTAACTTAAAAGATAATATGCTTGGTCACATATATGGTGAAACATGAGTGCATGAGGGGGCAAAATGGAAGCAGAGTTGGGCACCTTATCACTTTGATCAGCTTTTATCTTTGCTCCAACTCCATTTCCATTTTCAGTAAGGTAAATGGAGCCATGAAATCCTGTGTCCAATTGGAGTTTCACAAACAATAAAGACTCGTCTAATTCCCTTCTAACTGCGACCAACATGCACAAGTTATGGACTAATGCAAATATACCAGTCAGGAAGAGAAGCATCAAGATTGCCATATAGGATCAGTGCCTTTATTGTATTTTTCAAACGTTCATAATTATGAATTTTATTGTATAATTTATATTGAAATATACTAGGCATCACACTAATTGAGTGAAAGATTTTGTTTTATTTTGAATTGATATATATATTTTTTAATATTTTGCTATGTATTTTTTTCCCCAATATTTATAATTATGAGTTTTATTTGTATTGAAACATGTTGGGTTGAGACCCCACAAAAAACAAGGCCCATTTGACAGATTGGTTCCCAAAATAGGCCCAATTAGAATCGGTTACATTGAATTAAGATGCATAGCTTAAAGATTTTGTTTTTCCTTCTGCAATTGCAAAGGTTTTGTTAACTTTTATGTCTGATCACTTTAGTAATCACATCTGAAAATTGTCATTCTCATATGCCAAAGAACATAAATATTAGAATCACCAAATTTTGGGGTTACTAAAACAATTTGATTGGTGTTATAGAGGAAATGAAGTAGATATTAGGTTGGAAATTTCTTGGTAGTGCAAATTATCTAAAGTTGTTATTACCAGCCTTAGGTTATCTTTGTCTGCCCTTGTGTTGTGTGACTCATGTATTTATCATTCAATGGCCATTCGTAACAATGAGTTCTTATAGAGTGCCAATTTGCCTTTGTTGCTTTACTTGATTGGTTCCTCCTTACTGGCAGGTGTTAACAAAATATTTAGGCTGGTTCAAGTCTGTGCTAAAAGAAGGAACCAAAATATTTAGGCCGTACAACTTGGATTGCTGCTACTCTGGATTGGATTTTGTTGCAGTCATTTTTTTTTTTCTTCCATTTTTGACTACTTCTTTGCCTTAAGTAAAATCAGTAGATTTGGAACACTTTTAAAAGAAAGGCAATCCTACAAGGATGTGATTACATTTGCAGTCCTACAAGAAAGAGTTACAATTTGGTGGGCTAGGCATTCATGCTTGTAAATGAGCAGATGCCCCAGCTTTCCTTTTCTCAAAGGTCAAAGCTGTGCCTGGCTTGAAGCTTGCCTTTAGTTAGCTTCAAGAATTATTCAGTTTGACCAATTCCTGGAAATCATCATCTTACTTTTGGTTCCTTTTGTGCCATAAAATAGCTGCTTTTAAGTTGATGGTTTCATTGCTATTATAAATTTCAGTTTTAATCTCCTTTCTTGGCTACACCTTGGACATATTGTGTTTAGTTTTCAGTATACCCCAGCAATAGATATATGGAGCATTGGCTGCATCTTTGCACAACTTTTGACTGGAAAAGCTCTTTTTCCTAGAAAAAATGTAGTCCATCAATTAGATCTGATGACTGATCTGTTGGGAACGCCATCTACTAAAGCCATCCATGCAATGATTATTTTTGCTGAACTTATGGTATCATATGGACAGGTACCCAACGAGAAGGCTCCAAAATACTTGAGCAGCATGAGGAAGAAGAAGCCAATTCCTTTTTTCCTTGTTAGAAAGAATGCTGACATTTGAACCCAAGGATCGACCTACAGCTGAAGAGGTAAAATATTTCTTCTTTCATCTTACGTTTTACAATATGTATTCTCTTCTGAGGTGACATATTATATATATATATATATATAGTAAGCATGTAACAGCACAATTAGTACATTAAAATTACAATTCAATTTAGAGAAAAACTCTGTTCTTTAGAGGAAAACTCTGTCCTTTACTAACATCTGAAATTTTCCTCACCCAAATACTGTTAGAAGATAAAATCTAATCATGTCAAACATATGCAAGCAAGGCAACAATCCCATGATTTTCTTCTCCATGTTTTATGGGATTGTATATTACTCTTCATTTATAGCAGCCCATCAACCCATGATTCACTCCATGATCTATGGCCTTCATATGCCTATATATTGTTCTCTCTTGTAACATTCAAATCACTGAATAAAAATGTATTGGTGTTCTTCTCCTTCTTCCTTTTCTTCTTCTTTCATTACAAACTTTCTTCTCTTATTCTACTTTTTTCACAAATACAGAGTCCAAGAGTATATCACCCAAACACAACTGTTCATCTCTCTTCTCTCTTCTCTCTTTGATACACGTTCTGATAAATTACCATTGAAGCTGTTAAAGTGGGCATTGGAAAAAGCTGCGTTACAGTTTTAAATCTTGCAATGGATGATGAAGAGCATGCTGAATGTGGAGAAGACTGGATCTCTGGATCTCAAAACCGGGTTCAATTCACGAACCCCCCAAATCTTCAAGAACACCAACCCCAGCCGGTCAATAGAAGAAAAAAAAAAAAAAAAAACCCTCCAGAGATACCTATTTGATCCAAGCTCATTCAAATACAAATTAAACCCAAAAACTTACCCATTTTCGGTCAAAAGGTAAAACCCGAAATAAATAAATAAATAATCAAGCCACAAAGCTCTACCCAAATTTCGCACGAAACCAAACACAGCAAAAGACCACCACTCCAGTATTCCTTTTCATCTCTCTGTGTCTCTCGATGAAGCAGAACCAGGGAAAGATTGATTGACTGATTGATTTTTTTTATTTTTTTTTCGAAGAGGCTGTATTGAGTGAGAAAAAACTACATACTGTGGAAATGAAGAGTTAACGGCTGTCAAGTGTATCAAAAAAAACATATGGTTTTCATATGTTAAAATGACAGTTGGCAATTTATTAAATTGGTCCTCCAAACTGGATCAGAAGAAATTTCCTGTCAACTAATCTAATAAATCTCCAAGTATCATGTTTTCTAATATACTTAACAGCTGTTAACTCTTCCCTTTCACTAAAATAGTGTCTCATCAGAGAGCTGCAGTTACAATATTCTCAACCACATTGTGACTGCACATAGAATATATGACAGAAAACTACTCGACCTTTGAGAGCAGCTGCTATACGGTCGGTGCAAAAAATGGGGTTTTTTGCCCTCCACTCACAAGCTGACACCTCAGCATTTCAAGAAAAAATACACAATCTTAAAATGAGAACAAAACACCCAGCTTCTTTTCTTCTTCTTCTCCCTCACGCACGCCCCCAGCTCTAGTTTTCTTTTTTTTTTTTGTTCTTTTCTTCTTCTTCTTCTCTCTCACCTTGCCGATCACGTCCTCCACGGCCAGCCCATCAAATAGGCGAACAGAGATCCGGCCGAGCCCAGCACCTCATCCTCCTCCCTCTGTCGCCATTTCTGACCCGCCGGAAAACCCACAAAACTTAGCATAAAAAACCCATTTCTAATGCCCAAAATTCATTTCTAATGCCACAAAAATTGTTTTTGTATTAAATCTAAAACATAGAAGGGGAAGATTAACCCTTAGAGGACTTTATCACCCTAACGCCGGAGAAGATGATTGTTGGCGCCGAAGAGCACGACCCGGAGAGGCAGAGATGAGCTGTCCGATGGGTCTTTGCCTGTGCGGTGGTGGCGTGCAATGAGCTGGGCAATGGATTCAAATCTGGGCATGGGTGGGGGGTTCGCTTCTGGCCGATGGTCTCGAGCTGGACGTGGCGGTGGGTTTCTGCTTGGGAGGTGGCGGCGTGTTCCGGCAATGGGCTAGGCGGTGATGGGCGGCCATAGATTTTAGCTTGAGGTTTTTGTTTTCAGTTTTGAGGTTGAATGAGATTGGTTTTAATTTGGTGTATACAAAAGCATATTTTTAATTTGTTCTAGCTGATGTGTCATTCAACTAATGGTGGGCAAAAAATGAGGCCTTTTTGCCACGACTGTATTGAAGATATACTCCTTGACCTTTATATTACACTAGTTTAGAGCCCACACTACGCACCAGATGGTTTATATATATATATATAAATATATAATTAAGTCAAAAAGTCTTTAAAATATTATCAGCAACAAATTTTATTCTTCTCTTAATTAACAAATTAGCTACCAAAAATGACAAATGTTCATAAGATATTTTAAATCGTAGTTTTACTAAAAGCCTATCTAAACATACATTTGTATTACAAAACATGGACAGTGTCGTAATTTTAAGCACTCTCTACGTCAAAACTCGACTTATATATATATATGCTAATATAAAGAGAAAGCAAGAGAAAATTAAAAGAAAGATAATTTGTGAACCTTTTGTTTTCTTCATTAAGACAATTCAATGCATTACAAATAAAACCCTTATGTTTTAATTGTCTCACTAAAAAGCTATCTAAACATACATTTTCATACATTTGTATTAAAAAACATGGACACGTGTTGCAATTCTAAGCACTCTCTACGTCAAAACTCGACTTATATATATATATATATGACAATATTACCCAACAACCAAGTAAACCACTAATATCAAATTTATTTTCTTTTTTTTTCCCCATAGAAATCAGTAATTGTTACTACAATCCGAAAATGGCATAATTCTACCAAAATCTATTCTTATTCTTGCAGCAAAAGGTTGTCCTAACAGTCAATCCTAGATCAGTATAACCTTGGTTTCACCCGCCTACCATTCACATCACTCCCATCTAGGTAGGGCTCATTATGATAGGCAAGAGCCTTGGCAGTATGCTTGCCAATCTTGGCCACATATTGCAATAATTCAGTAAGGACAGATGGACAGCTTTCCTTCAAATATTCAAATCCTTCTGTTTGCATCACAGCTGAAAACATAAATTCACCATATGTCACAAACTATGTATTCATAAAGAAAACAGGGTAGACAATGAAAAACATCCAAAAAAACTGACTAAATTAATCCTCAAGAACTATTTCTTGAAGT
Organism: Carpinus fangiana; assembly: GCA_006937295.1. Classification (NCBI taxonomy): domain Eukaryota; kingdom Viridiplantae; phylum Streptophyta; class Magnoliopsida; order Fagales; family Betulaceae; genus Carpinus; species Carpinus fangiana. The sequence continues at coordinate 27,158,849 of CM017326.1, forward strand.
TCAATCATGAATGATCAGAGATTTTCGTTTTGAGTAATTAGAAGCTAATCTCTTATTGCCTGGTTTCTAGCATATGGCAGTTAAAATGGTAGTCAAAACAACAATTGAAAGATTTGAAACTCATGTCACATGATCAGATGGCTAACACTACAACTTTGTATATGACATTCAAAACATTAGCTGTTGTTCAAGGCCAATTTCTTACATTTTTAATTTTTAATACACCTTGCACAAAATTTCCCACAACAGAACCCACATTATTCACGAAATAAATGAGGGAATATAGTAAAAAACAGGTGTCAAATAACTTGCATACACAGAATGCTTTTGTAGATCCCAGCCAACTAAAAGAACAAGTGATAATAATTACAGCAGAACAACAGAGAGTATCAAACATCACTACCCAATCTCATAACATGTTCTTATACAGGAACCTCAGGTTCTAGAACCATATTGCCCATGCAAAATGTACTATAAGGCTTCTCTCACTTACATGTCGGGCACTGACCTTGATTTCCAAAATATTTTAATGTGAGTAGCCTATATGGTTTAATTAGTTAAATCTAGGTCTCAACATGTCATTTCCTATAGAACTATGGAACAGCAAGTTGGACGAGAGGTTGTGCTGAAAAGTCTACCTCTTAAATTTTCAGGCAACGAAATGAATCTGAGACAAACATTTTTCAGTTGGAAGCAATGGTGCTGCTCCGCCAAGGCCAGTGTTGTTGCAACAGTGTTTATGGCAACATTCTCACAAAGTTTAGCCTCGCAGAGCATTCTGAGCCTATCAAGGGCATATAGGTCTGCTGCCGCGAGCAGATGTTGAGCCATCGAAGTAGAAGCCCATGTAGAGTTTAGACCAAAAAGCTCTTGCATGTCTGGTAGGGCATCCCAGTATATGAAATGAAGTAACACCTGCAGGCATTCAACCCACAAATAAAAAGAGAACAATCATTTTCAGGCAACCTTTTCTATTTTCATTGGAATACTTAAGAGAATCAACTGAACCTTTATGGAAACCATCCAAATGTTTTTTAGCTTAAAGGCAGTACCCTATGGGAAACAATTAGTTACCAGAGCTAACTTAAAAGATAATATGCTTGGTCACATATATGGTGAAACATGAGTGCATGAGGGGGTAAAATGGAAGCAGAGTCAGGCATCTTATCACTTTGATCTGCTTTATCTTTGCTCCAACTCCATTTCCATTTTCAGTAAGGTAAATGGAGCCATGAAATCCTGTGTCCAATTGGAGTTTCACAAACAATGAAGACTCATCTAAGACTCATCTAATTCCCTTCTAACTGCCACCAACTTGTACAAGTTATGGACTAATGCAAATATACCAGTCAGGAAGAGAAGCATCAAGATTGCCATACAGGATCAGTGCCTTTAGAAGAAAATTCCAGATGTATATTCATGTATATATATGTAATCCTCCTGTATGGAATTGCAATTACTCACCAAACAAGGCAAATAACCAACAAAGGTACCTCTTCCTAGGAACCTTACAACATGCTGAATTGCTGAAGACAATCTCATACTAGATAAATAACTCATCATTACAAACTCCGAAGCACAGAAGCTAGAAGAAGTTTTAGAACATGTGCATTCGTCACCAAAACATCTGAACACACGTATTGTCCATAAAAATTTGCACAATGCTTTCATTAAATACAGAATAAACATATAAACAAATTATTTCATAAATTTCATGGTTTCAGCAGCAAGAAAAAACACAACATAATATATGAAACTAGTTTTCCTGGAACCTCCCACAATGGCATTCGTGATTCACACATAATGCTTAGGTCATTTCCAGGCTATTTGATGCTCAACAAAAATGCAAAAAGTTGAGATACAGCAAGGTGTTTCAGGAAAAAGAGCACCACGTTAAGGGCATTATAACGGGATTTCTTGAGCCTTGTTATCAGGGATTTTAGTCCAACCTTCTTTGGCAGATTCGTGCTCCTTTGTGGGTTTTATTGATTTTTTTTTCTCCTTCCCCTTCCTTTTATTTTTCAAGTACCCTTTTGTACACATCCTGTTTACTTTGTTCCCACCCACCCCCTTATAGTGATTTTTTTTTTTTCATAAGTAATCGAAATATTATTAAAAATAAAAGGCATAATCCAAGTACATAGGAACTATACAAGAGAAACACCTATAACTAGAAAGAGGAAAACAAAAATATCAAGAAAATTATAAAAACTAAGCAAATTAGGACAGACGGTTGTTTGAGAGCAACAAACATATATCCACCAAATAGTAAATAAGCAATAAGAAAAAATGATTGCATGTCAAAATATTTTGCGACTAAGAACGATCAGTTCTCTTACTGCCTTCCCATAATTGACTTGATTAACATACATACTGCCAATTTTTGAGAATAGAACAAAGTGCATAGCATTTGTGTTATAATGACACAATTGCAAATATTGAGGGAAAAAATAACAAAAAGAAACAAACACAAAATGAATGTGTTTATCTATAAGATAAGTAGGGAAAACAAAACCAATTAGGCTTGTCCTATTAGGTTGACAACTAGTAACCACATTTGCTTCTGAACAATCTGATTTATGCTAGATGGCTGATCTATTTTCAATTGATAAGTGTAAAATGATCATGAGGTTAGAGAGAGAGAGAGAGAGAGAGAGAGAGAGAGAGACCTTAAAAACTGGAGCCATCATATCTTCAACTTTAATGGACCGACTGTTTTGATCCTTCATTGGACCAAAAAGTTGTGCTCTGAACACAGGTGAGCGTGCTGCAAGCACCAACTTGTGAGTGGCAAATATTTCCCCATCAACTTCAAAAGTCACATCAGCTCCCTTTCCACTTTCTAAAAGCTTCCCAAAATGCTGACCAATATCCGAAGGTGAAACTGCTATAGAGTAAATCTTAGGTCCCTCTGTGTGCGACCTAACGACACCAACACAACAGTGAATTATGAGACAATCATCTTTGAGGTAGTCTGATGTCTCCAGAAGAGTTCTTTTGAAGAAGCGTTTGTAACCCCTGAAAAATCCAACAGCAGCACCTACTTAATTCTGCTTGACATCCAGTGAAATTTTTGTGAAACTAATGAAAATTTGTACCAAGAATAGGGATACCAGACTGGTATTGCCCACGATGACAAGATGAACAGAACAAGTTGCTCCAAGAGATTCTGCAAGTCCGACAGAATATTAATGCATTACCCTCAGTAGATGCTGCTTTCTTATACAGTTAACAGGTCACTACAAATGTCGTCGCGATCTACTTTGGGTGAGCATAAGAATTAATGCATGGACACATATGCAATGTTAAGAGCATCTATTATGCCTGAGGACTTATTGGAGAGCACTTACCAAAAACTAAATATCATAAAGAGGATGGTGCTTTTAGCTCGTTCATCTAATTTTGCTGGTCTAGGAGTGGCTCCTATATTTTGAGTTCCAAATCTTCAGGTGCCCCTAAGTCCTTCAAGCCCACAAATTGTGGCACCCTCCAAAAAATTCAGCATGCAGTAGCTCAAAGAATCTATATATCCATCCCATTAACTTCATCTAAGGACAGATTCCTGGAAGGCACGTTTCACCCAAGACCCCAGCTCCCCCACAACCCCCCCCACCCCCCCCCCTCTAAATTTCACAAGCTTATATTTTTAGCATTTCATCCAAGATAATAATACCATGGCCCCCTTGGTTTCCAATCCTCAACCCTCTATTGGAATTTCATTTATCTGTCCGCTATTTTGTCTTTCAATTCCAGTGCTTGTCACTCTCGATTATTGAAACTAGCTACCATACAAATAAACATTTGTACTTTATTTTATTGTATTTCTCTATTACTTATTTATACCGTGTTCACGATATCCTAATTCTGGAACAAGCAAAATTTTCAAACCAAAATGGCCATGAATGAGGTGAAATCGCAAACTCTTGAATACAAAATTCTATTTAACACAAATCCTTTTGAACCTGTAACCGTTCATACTTAAAGACAATCGAGAGTAATTTACTTTAATAAAGAAAATCAAGAACTCAAATGAACCACGTTCATTCATTTTTTATTTTATTTTTTTCCACTTATCTAAAAAATTCTTTTTTTTTTTTCCTTTCTCAATCACCATTTTTTTTTCTTTCTATTAATGCAAAAGCCAACAACCAAACTTGATACCCATTTCATCAATCAACAAGAAACTGGAATATAATCAACCAAAAAACCCAAAGAAACCAATAAAAGATAAATTCGACCATAACACCAATAAAGAAAAGCACTTTCAGAACCCATGTCATCAATCAAAAAGAATAAAAGATACTAGAATTGCACTAACCCAAAATAATATAAAATAAAATAAAACCCAAAGAAAATGATAAATTCGAAAAGCACTTGCAAGAACCCTTTCATCAAAATCAAACGTACCACATGCTCCCTCGATACTTGAGGGCGTAGGGCCCGCCGTCGAGCCTGCGATTGAAATGGCTGTGGACCTTGTGGTTGTCCCTGCCGCTCTGGTCCAGCAGCGAGAGCTCGAAGAGCGCCCGGACGTCGGTGCCCTCGCTGGCGAGCGCGACGAAGAGCGAGACGTATGCGGCGTTGTCCTCGGCGCTCTTGCCGTCCGGGTAGAAGTAGATCGCCCAGGCGTATCCCCCCACGTCGAAGGTTTCGGATGTGATGTACCTGCCGATCCCCATGCCCTTGGCCAGGGAGTAGCCCTTGATCTTGAACTCGTGCGTCCCATTCACGGTCTCGGAGTGCGAGGTCGAGGCGGTGCCCGCTGACGACGATGCCGAGGTGGGTTTGGTAGCCACGAATTCTCTTCGTGGTTCGATTGTGCCCATCAACTGAGCTGAGAGTCCGGTTTTGAATTTTGATATTTCGAAACCCAAAACAAAAAAAAAAACAAAAAAATCAAAATCAAAAACAAAAAATTCAAAATTTTGATAATTCTCAAGACTTTTGTGTTGTGAGTCTTGACTCTTGAGGTTGAGGTTGAGGATATGAATATCTATAGACTATACATATTTAAGTATTTAACGGATCGAGAGGGTTGGAAATGCTCCAAGCAAGGCCCAAGGGGACCTTCACACGATAATAAATAAAGATGCTGTGACTGAAATTTAGTTTTTAATTTATTTATTTGCAAATGTTGATATAATTAAATACTTTTGTATTTTAATTTAGTTTTATGTATATAAAAACTATGACTTATGTAATTATGGAGTAGTGCTATCCGGCTGCCAAACTGAGGCAGCCTAGCGTCATCTAACACGCGGTTGTCTCTTAAATTTTGCTTTTTTTTCTTTTTTTCTTTTAAATATAAAAAATATGTATTAACTAAATTTTTATATGTTAATATTTAAGTTTTAATACCTTAAAACTTGTTTCTGTAATCAAAACTAAAACCTAAGGGTGAAAGGTTAACCTTTTGGGGATGATATCACTCTACAGGGATTCGGTCATCCTAAAATTTCATGAGCTAATATTTGAGTTCTAATGTCTCGAAACTTATTTCTGAATTCAAAACTAAAACATAAGAGTGAAAAGTTAACCTTTTAAGAATTGTATCACTCTAAAGGGATTTGGTCATCTTAAATTTGGTGCTAATGCTATAAAACGCTAACTCGGTTTTATATTGTTTTACTGATACCAATTTATGATCAGTAATTTATGGAGGCCAATGAATTTGATATATAATTTGATCAATTTCTGATTAATGATTCTCGATTTTAAATTTGACAGGCACTTCCCCTTTAACCTCTTTTCTCTTCAATTTTTTTTTTTTTAAAAAAAAAATAAAAGAAAATGGCTAACCCTAGGCTACCTCAATTTGGCAGCTGGAAATCCCTACTCGTAATTATAATGACAAGTTATGACTAAAAGCATATATGATATTTCGGAAATATATAAACAAAATATATTATTTCGGAAATATATAAAAAAATATTATTTCCATTCAAAAGTTCACTATCAAACCAATAAAAAAAATTGTCTGTCTCATTAAAAACTAAAAAATATATATATATATTTTTTTTTTTAAAAAAAAAAGGAGAGAAAGAGGTGGCTCCCTTCGGACAAAATGAGAATATCCGAACGTTGATTTTTGTTAAGTTTTTTTATGATAGAAAATTGATCAAAGCACTGTCTCCGTTTTTAGTCATAGTCGGGTAGATTATATACTATACAAATTAAAACCCAAGTAAAAAAAAAAAAGTTGTTAAACAACGATATTTAACAAATTTATGAGCATTCAATAACTTTATTTATGTGTTTTGTTTTGTTTTGTTTTTTTATTTTTTTTTTTAAGGGATTTATTCCAATTTTATTGAAGAATGATCACGAACGTAAACACTCTTACATCATAGAGAAAAAAACTCCGAGAAAAATCATAACTAAAGCTACGAGGTTATAAGTTATACATGTTTACATAAAAATCAAAATTCAAAACCTATCTATGACAATAATATCCGTTAACCTATAATTAGTTTTCAATTATAACATCAGATCTATTCTAGGCAAATTCAATTTAATGCATAAGTAGTTTATTTTTTTCATTGAAGAATGATCACGAACGTAAACACTCTTACATCATAGAGAAAAAAACTCCGAGAAAAATTATAACTAAAGCTACGAGGTTATAAGTTATACATGTTTACATAAAAATCAAAATTCAAAACCTATCTATGACAATAATATCCGTTAACCTATAACATCAGATCTATTCTAGGCAAATTCAATTTAATGCATAAATAGTTTATTTTTTTCAGCCTTAAGAACAGAAAACTTATATCGAAATTCATCCTCCTAAGAGCCAGAAAATGGATCACATCTATAACTCAAATGTCTTAACAATCCTTATACTAGCAAAATTACATAAAACAAAAAAACAGAGAAAACCTAACCCCCACAGAAAAACAACCAAAAAAGTACAAATCGGTCTACTCCTCCTCGACCCAAAATGGTCTTCATTCAAAACAAATAAATACAAAAAACACAATCATAAAAAAAAGTAGCGACCGAAGTGGAGAAGATGATAGGCACTGGCCAGCATTGACACGTGATTGAACGGGCGAAGAAAATAAGTGGCACAACACTTTGGAGGGCAAACAAAAGTGGCCAGAGTTGCTTATGTGTTATTGGTGTTATCATGTTATCACTTGCTAATCACATTTATTTATGATTCTTGATTTGAGAAATTAGTCAAATATATTATTACAATTAAAAAAAAAAAAAAAACACACAAAAGTCTAGAAAAGAATAATCTTTAAAAAGAGAGGAAAAAAACAGAAAAAAGAAAAAGAATGTACAATAGAAAGGGTTATCGTGGCATACCGTTGGTCACAGAGCGCCATATTGTGGGGTCTCACCCTAAAAACCAAAGCAACCCCCAATCCAAATCCAAAACCACCAAACCCCCCTCCTATTCAACTCCCTCCCACTCCGTCGCAAGGTTCCGATTCCATGCTCCGCCACCCCACCTCTTTATAGTGCACTCACCGCCACCCTCCATGTTCCGCAGACTCCTCTCCTCCTCCACTTCTCTCTTCCCCTTGAGATTCCCTAATCCTCTCTCCTACCCCTGTCCCAAAAACGTATTCCTCCCTAATATCTCCTACGCCCCTCTTCGCCTCTGCTCTCCAATGTCCCAAATGTCACGCCCGCCCTCCGTCCCCATCCCTTCCGTCGACAAGGCCGACCGGGCCGAGCTCGTCCGGGCCCTGGAGACCTCGCTGGGCTCCGCGTTCAGCTCCGAGCCCATCACGCCGAGCCCGGGCCCGTTAATCGTGGTGATCAGCGGGCCCAGCGGGGTCGGCAAGGACGCCGTCATCAAACGGCTGAGAGAGGTCCGTCAAAACCTTCACTTCGTCGTCACTGCCACGAGCCGTGCCAGGCGACCCGGAGAGGTCGACGGCGAGGACTACTACTTCGTGTCCAAGGAAGAGTTCCTGAGAATGGTGCAGAGCGACGAGTTGTTGGAGTACGCGCTGGTGTACGGCGAGTACAAGGGGATTCCGAGGCGGCAGGTGCGGGAGTACATGGCGAGGGGGTGCGACGTCGTTTTGAGAGTGGATATCCAGGGCGCCAGAACGCTGAGGAGGATTTTGGGGAACTCGGCGGTGTTCGTGTTCGTGATGGCCGAGAGCGAGGCGGCGATGGTTGAGAGGCTGGTGGAGAGGCGGACGGAGAGCCGGGAGGAGCTGCTGGTTCGGATCGCCACGGCGAGAGAGGAGGTGACGCACATGAGGAACTTCGACTACGTGGTGGTGAACAGGGACAGGGAGCTCGAGAGGGCAGTGCGGCTTGTGGAGGCGATCATCGACGCCGAGAAGGCGAAGGTGCGGCAGCGTGGCGCTGTGATATAGCGGTGAGGTATGCTATTTCTGTGAGGTTTTGAGTGAAATGAAACTCTGGTTTAGTTGTTTGATTTGAGTAGTAATGTTTTGGAGGTTAGTTAGTGGAATTTAGGGTTTAGAGTGGTGTGGCTGTGAGTTATGCTTGTTGGCTGGAGCTATGGATTGCTGTGCTGGATGGCGCAACGTAGGGAGTCCCTTAAGAGCCCAAGTAGCCATTCGGTCTATCACATTATGTGCAGCGAGGTGTTTTTTATGCAGGTAAAAACAAAACTCGCCCATTAGACCCTCTAGCTTGGCTCGTTAAGGCCTTTAACCTCATTCTGGATCCCAATTAAAACCCAAAAAATAGAAAATCAAGAGAAAGGAGTAAAAAACAAGAGAAGAGGTGAGAAGGAACATACGGCAGTTGGGTGGCGGATCCAAGCATTAATAGTTCGTGATTGTGTCCTTCGTCAGTTCAATGATTTGAGTAGTAGTAGTTATGTTTTGGAGGTTAGTGAGTGGAATTTAGGGTTTAGGGTGGTGTGGCTGTGAGTTATGCTTGTTGGTTGGAGTCTATGGATTGCTGTGCTGGATGGCGCAACGTAGGGAGTCCCTTAAGAGCTCAAGTAGACATTTGGTCTATCACATTATGTGCATTGAGATGTTTTTTATTTAGGTAAAAACAAAACTCACCCATTAGACCTTCTAGCTTGGCTCGTTAAGGTCTTTAACCTCATTCTGGATCCCAATTAAAACCGAAAAATAGAAAACCAAGAGAAAGAAGAGAGTAAAAACAAGAGAAAAAGTGAGAAGGAACATACGGTAGTTGGGTGGCGGATCCAAGCATTAATAGTTCGTGATTGTGTCCTTCCTCAGTTCAATGTTTTACTCAATCAGTGTTCTCCGGAGGATTGAGCAAGAAGGATTGACATAGAGAGACTGTTGGGTGTGTTTGTAGGGTTCAAGCTGATGATTGGCAGCATATGGGGTGTTTGAATCGTCAACCAGTAGTGGTCTTGGGGTTTGATGGCTGCGAGTGGTGTTTTCATGGTGGCCAGGGATGGTTTGAGAGTTTTGAGGGTTGTGGCGGGTGATTTTGGGTCTCAATGGGGTGGTTTCATGGTGGGCTAGAGGCTTGGTGGTGATCATGGGCTTCGGTCCTAGTCCATGTGTGGCTGGTCAAGGTTGGGATACGTGGGTTCAGGGAATATCATGTGGGTCCATGTGTGGCTACCACATCCGCAGTTGGGTTTGGGCTCAACTGCGGATGTGGTAGTTGTGGAGTGCAAGGGTCTGAAGAGAGAGGCTAGGATTGGCTAACTGCTAAGTTTTCAAAAGGGGAAAGGAAAATTATTGGGGTTTTATTGACATAAGTTTGGTTGGGCTTTGTCGGACTGCTGACACACAGAATCAACTCCCGACCAGAGAGGCATCAGTTTCGCGGCATTCAAAACCACATTGCGGTGCCAGACCATCATAACTGATCAACGTCGATCAGTGGGTTTTTTTTTTTTTTTGACATGTCTACACAAGGGAGTATCAATCAGTTTTAGGTTGGTAGTGTTGTTGTCAGGATTTCTTGTCTGTTGATCAGTTCTATCCTCCACTGCACAGCAACTTATCTAGCTTGTCTTCCTTTTCAGTTGCAGCTCTGTTCTCATCCTGTATTTTGTTGAAGGATCCCTTTAGGGCAGGAGAATCACCTTCAAATCTTCAAGGCTCACCATCTTTTTTATTCTATTTGAAGTCCAAAGGTCAAAAAAGAAAGAAAGAAAGAAAGAGATGAATTGATGGAGAGTGATAAATTCTTAGTTGTCCCAGTGACTCACAAGAGAGAACAATGTTTTTCTTGTTGCCACATGTTGTGCTTTTAGATCTATCAACTGTTCCTTATTTCACGGTTTTGGAATTTTCCGTTCTCCACTTCATGTTCGACTAACTCAGCCTGACTCTAAAGAAAGAGAGCTCTAGAGAGAAGAATACTGAAAGATGAAGAGGACAGAACACTCTTCTTACTTTGATAGATGCAAGCTTTTTACACTGTCCTTAAAGCCTACCCTATATATAATTTATGGAGGGATCTCTTGATTGCTTAATACAAATGAGATTCTCACTTATTGTTAGGGGTATAGTTTGATGGTCCTAAATGAATGGGAGTTACATTTGTGGAACCATTGGCACTTGTGGTAGCCTCTAGAACATTCCCTCAAACGTTTGGCATGCATTAACTTTTATGTCATGTAGCTTCAGCTAGAAACGTTTGCATGATCTTTACGGGTATGGGCCAATTGTAATGTCATGACACATTTAGGGAGCATAGCAGTGCTTAAAAATTCATCATTTCTCGACTTGTCTCGACTTTTTGCAGTTGTTTCTAAATATATATATATATATATTTCTTATTGTTTGTGTTTTTCTTGTAGGTAGAATGATTATGGCTATGGCTGTATAAAGAGGAACTTGCAAATTCAGTGGCTGGCATGGGAATTAAATTTTGTTTTATTTTTTTATTATTATTTGTCTTGGTGGCTTTAGTATGATAGTTGTGCAAGTCTCAATCATGAGAAGAAGCCAAAAATGGAGAGGAGAAATGGATGATTTATTCCTTAATGTTAACCAAATATGAATATTCCTTTATATTGAGAAGAAGAAAAAAAAGGAGGAAATTTTCACTTGAGATGTTTTCAGTTTCATTATATGGTACACGAGTACATTTGGGAGAAGCTTTTGAAAGGGTGCAAGAGCTTTTATGTGACAATTTGATATTGCACCTATTTGCAAGAACTTGTTTACAACGCATAGTTTTAATTTATTTAGTTAGCTCAATGTCTATTAACATTCTTAATTAAAACTTTTCAAAAATTTTCAAAACCCCACTAGATTTCGTTGTCTCCGGCGGCCATGTAAGACCGTTATCCTTCCCCTCATCTTCCTTCGTTCATCTCGACGGCGAAGGATATCGCTACTGTTCATCCTTGGCCACAATCAGGGATCTTATTCTCTAGTGGCGGCGCGTGTGGACGCGTCCCGCTAGAGATCGGCATCTGGTTTGTGGGAGGCGCTGGCTAAGCGTAAGATGGAACATCGGTTTTCGGTGGAAGCCAAAACTTTCTCATTTTCGACGAATATGGGTAAATCGGTACTACGGTTGGAGGAAAAATGAAAGGGTTTCAGTGGGTTTATATCTTTGGGGATCAAGTGCTCGGACTGGCTTGCCGATGCAGTGGAGGAGGCGCTTGGGTTTGAGAGGAAGGAGGATTTTGCCAGATCCTTCCTAATGAGGTGAGGGTTGTGAAGGTTCGAATGGGAAGCAATAAAGCTGGGTACTTTCTAGAGGCGGCGTCTTCGTCGAGGGTAATCGGAAGGGGGTCATTAGGCTTCCTGAGGGCCGTGGTGGTTGGGGCTGGCAGTGTTTCGTGGACGAGCTCCGTCTGCTAATGGCGCAACTCGTAGCGAAGGTTTCGTCGGCAGCCCCCGTGGTCAACGTCGGAGTGGTAGGCAGTCCGCCTACCTTTGCGGATGTTCTGGTCGCACCCCCGGGAGACTTAAAGTCGTCCTTCTTGGAGGCTCAGGCACCTATGAAGGTCAGCTCTGGTTTGGGGAGTGTTCTTTCTATGGGCGGCGGCTCCTTCTTATTGGAGGCGTTGAGGTCCCTGGCGGTGGAATTCCTAGCTAAGGTTAGGGCTGAAGTGGATCGGGTGATCTTCTTCGGGTTGGGGCTCAAGCTCAATGCTTCAAAGGATATTAGAAGAAAGTTGGGCCGAGTCTTTGCTCGGTTGGGCCTGAAGCCCAAGCTCCTTCATGGGTTTCATTTAAGGGGAAGACGCAAGCGATTGACCTCTAGAGGGCCTTCTCTCTGTTTGGATGCTGCCACTCAGGTTAAGGTCAACGGTGGTGGCGAGTGGGTTCCGGGATCTGATCTGGATCAGGGGGAGACTTCATCGGAGAAGGAGGAGGAGGAAGCTGTGCTGGTTACATTGGGCAACGACGTGATTATGGGCTCTGAAGCGATGGGTTCTGTTGAGGCGGCAGTTCCGTCTGTGAGGCGCAAAGTGAAGCGGGTTAGGTCTACGTCTCCGGCGAGGGGTAGGCTCCAGGTTTTGGATCTTGTAGCGACGGCCGATGGTTCTCGAATGGGTTCTGTATCTCCGGCGAGGAGTTTTGTCAAGTGTTCAGGTCATGTTGTGGGTCTAGGTCCTTCTCCGGCGAAGGGCCTACTCCAGCGCGGGTTTCTGCTCCGCCGAAGCTCTGATTTGGCCAGTTTGTCTTGTGGAGAAGAGCGGCTGCCTCTGGGTTTGGAGCTAAAGCCGAGTCTGTTTCCGGATCCAATACTGGAGCCGGTTCTGGTCTTGGAGCAGGATTCGGTCCTGGGCCCGAATCCGGACTCGGGCTTGGTCCTAGATCCGGATCCGATCCTGGATCCGGCTCCGGTTCTGGATCCGGTTCCCAGGGGGGGCCTTTCTGTTGAGCGGGGGAAGGAGTTTGAGCGTGTTTTCCTTGAGATGTTTCCAGATTCGGCATCTTCTTCGCAGGGTTTTGATCCCAACATTCCTATGGAAGATGGCCTGACCATTCCGCAGTGGTGGCTTCTTGATTGGCTGCGGGATCAAGTAAAGCATGATGAGGCACGATTGGCGTATTTGATGGATGTGGAAGAGGAGGCGCGCCAATTAAATAAGATTGCCATCCCCCCTGGCGCCGTTGAAGGATCTGAATTGATGCAGTCAGAGTTGATGCAGGTGGTGATCAGGGCTTTGGGGTAGTAGGGCAGGACTTTTGGGTTGTAGGCATTTATGTTGGGTTGTAGGGCTTGTTTTTGGGGTGTAGCTATTCTGTTGGGTTGTAGGCTTTTCAGGTAGTTCTGGTTTTTATGTGGGTGCTCTGTGTAGCTCTGGTTGTTTTGGGTGCACTTAGGCGCTCTTTGTTATACCTCCGGTGTAATTGAGTTGTGCTTTAAATTTGCGCTTTTTTGATATATACAACGTTACATATCAAAAAAAAAAAAAAACATTCTTAATTTTCTTCAGTAGATAGGCTAGCCTAGAAATCAACAATACACACAGGCGTTGCAAAGAACATGCTGAAGAAACCAACGGGTGACCAACTGTATGAACTTTATAAGTAAATTTCTGATGTGCAAAATGACTATTTCTTCATTCTATTACAAAATTGAATATCTATTTTTATTCATTAGCTTTGTTATAATACTGAATGGAACCTTGAATATGTTATAGGGTGAAACTAAAGTAAAAGAAAAGAAATATAATATATAATATATATTTTTTTTTAATGGTGGTGGAAGTAGCTAGGTGGATCCAAAAGAGCCAGACTGTGTGATTTGTATTAAGAAAAAGAAAAAGAGTAGTGGTTAGTTAGTTTAATGATTGTGCAGTCCAATTTAATACAAATTCAAAGCTATCTGTTTTGTTTTAATGTGATGAATAATGAATCCAGGTCATTCTATTTCTGTCTATATATCTTTCTTATCCTCTTCAACGCTAAATGTAAAGGCAACACAGCACGCAAAGAGCAGCGTAAATTGGGATTGGGTAGTAGAGGCCAACTGGTACTTCAAATTCTTCGTCGTGCACTCAAAAGAATGACTCCCTGTTACCCATCCGTGCAAGCTAAACCAAAATCCAACTAATTTCCCTNTGTGTGATTTGTATTAAGAAAAAGAAAAAGAGTAGTGGTTAGTTAGTTTAATGATTGTGCAGTCCAATTTAATACAAATTCAAAGCTCTCTGTTTTGTTTTAATGTGATAAATAATGAATCCAGGTCATTCTATTTCTATCTATATATCTTTCTTATCCTCTTCAACGCTAAATGTAAAGGCAACACAGCACGCAAAGAGCAGCGTAAATTGGGATTGGGTAGTAGAGGCCAACTGGTACTTCAAATTCTTCGTCGTGCACTCAAAAGAATGACTCCCTGTTACCCATCCGTGCAAGCTAAACCAAAATCCAACTAATTTCCCTCTTTTACACATTTAAGGACTTTTAATAACGTAGCGACGAGGCCAAATCCTGCACTATTTTATTCCTTTTTTTTTTTTTTTGAATAGTAATAAGAATAATTTATAGATGTGATATAAAGGATAAAGAAAGTTTTGGATTTTTTTATGAAAAAGAAAAAGAAGTTTATATTTAATCATTTACATACCATTTTAACACCCAATAAAGAAGAAGAAAAAAAGAAGGTACGAGTCAAAGTCTAGATTCTAGAAGAAGCATTTGACCGTAAAAAGATAAAGAAAACTGAAACAACTGCACAATGTCATCGGTTCACACATGACATGACCATGTGCACCAGGAAAAAATAACCAAAAAAAAAACAAGGCAATGGCAAAAGTGAAAAAAGCTTTCTCACTTTTGTTTATGTGACAATAGCCTTTTTTGGGTGTTGGTTAATTCATCCAAATCCTCTGTTTTAGGCGGTGGCTTCACCGGCTTAGCAACAAAACACAGCCGACTTTGAGAAATGCGGCAGAAAGAGAAACAAAAGCAACGTAACGTTACTCTTTCCTCCTCATCTCCACAAGAGAAACGTGCTCCCCAAGCTCAGTTTGCGACACCTTTATAAACACCACCTCTTCGTTTCTTCCAGCATACATAGCTCAAACCAAAAAAAAAGAGACCTTTAAACACACTAGAAAAAGACTTCTCTCTAGCTGCCTGCCTTTGAAGGGTTCAACCCAGTTGATTGATTTGGTAGAAAGATACAGCTAGTTTCCAAGCTGGTTGGTTGGACCCAGCAACATGGATCGTGGGAGTTCTGCAGAAGGTGAAGCAAGCGTTCATCTGCATATTGGTGAGACCCTCAGTTTAGGCACCACAATTTTTGAACCCCAGAGTGGGATTGAGAAGAGAGACAGCAGCAATACAGATTCTGTTTCTCTGCCAACATCATCGGTTCGTGCACCGGAAAAGAAGCTTACTCTCTTTGCTCTTCAGCTTGCTGTTCTTGAGAAGGCAGCCACAGGCCTTGGAACTCTTGGCTTCATCTGGGCAACAGTTGTTCTTCTAGGTGGGTTTGCCATCACTTTGGATAAAACCGACTTCTGGTTTATCACCATCATCTTGTTGATTGAGGGGACTCGCATATTCAGCAGAAGCCATGAGCTTGAATGGCAGCACCAAGCCACATGGTCAATCGCAGACGCAGGAGTCAACAGCTTCCGGGCTCTGAGATCCAGTTCACACTTCCTCATTGGAAGGGTGAAACGATCTTTCCGGCCAATTCTTTCAGTTCCAAAACAAGTTAACCACACTAGAGAATTGACAAAGACAAATGGCCCAGCAAGCCCTGCATTCGCTGACCACCGAAGAATGCCAACTCGGACATGGAAAAGTTCAGATGTTCCCCTTCTACCGTTTTCTCAATGGGTTTTCCTCTCAAGAAATGTCAGTAAGCTTCTCTATTGGCTCCAACTTCTGTCTGCTACAGCCTGCGTGGTCCTCTCATTGATGAAGCTCATCAAGCATAACTATGGTGAGGTACAAAAAGGAGACACTGACAAGAGGAATCGGCAATCTGCTCTGAATATTTTCTATGCCTTGGCATTGGCAGAAGCACTGTTGTTTCTGATGGAGAAAGCTTACTGGGAGTGGAAAGTCACCTGCCATAGACTGTTGGATGAAGTGAATAAGGAGTGCGAGTTGGGACCTTCAGGTTCGGTTTCAATTAGAAGGTTCTTCTATGATGCCTATTCAAAATGTGTAAATGGAAGCATTTTCGATGGCTTGAAGATGGATATGGTTGCTTTTGCTATGGATTTCTTGGATTCAAATTCCCCTGATGAGCAGCTTATTGGAGTTAGAATACTTCAACAATTTGCTTTGAATGTGCGATTTTCCGATGACACCCTCCAAAAAATAGGGATAAATATATTGGTGATAGAGAGATTAGTTGAGATGTTGAATTGGACAGACCCACAAGATGAAGAGATCAGGCGATCAGCTGCAGAGATATTGTCAAAACTAGCAGGCAAAAAGCAAAACTCCCTCCGGGTTGCAGGCATACCCGGTGCTATGGAATCAATCTCATCTCTGCTCCAAAGCAACAGAAGCTCCAGTGGTGCAGCCGACGAAATCAGTGAAAAGAACATCGTCTTTGACCATGCAAATTATGAATTCTGGACATTTAATCATTTAGGACTTCTTATTCTGAAGAAACTTGCACGTGATCATGATAACTGTGGAAAGATTGGAAATACAAGGGGCCTCCTACCAAAAATCATAGATTTTACACATGTTGAAGAAAGGTTGTTGAAGGATAAAAATGTTGCAGCATCTCAGATTCTGATCGTGAAACGATCCCTGCAAGTGGTGAAGATGCTGGCACACACATCTGGCGCCACAGGAAAACATCTACGAAGAGAAATTTCTGAGATAGTTTTCACAATCAGCAACATTAGAGATCTTCTACGGTGCGGAGAGAATCACTCAATTCTGCAGAAGCTTGGCATAGAAATCTTAACCAGTCTCGCACTGGAAGAGGATGCAACAGAGAGGATTGGAGGCACAGGTGGAGTTCTGAAGGAGTTGTTTAACATTTTCTTCAAAGAGGGAATGCCAGAGAATGAGAATCATGTAAGAATTGCCGCTGGAGAAGCACTATCAATGCTGGCTTTAGAAAGCAAAAGTAACTGCTATCGTATTTTGAAGCTGGATGTACTAGAAAGGCTTGTAGGAGCACTGGAAGTTCCATTGCTTCGTGTAAATGCGGCAAGAATTTTAAGAAATTTGTGCACCTACAGTGGTGCTGATTGCTTCAACCACCTGAAGGGAGTCACAGCAGCAACACCTACAGTAAGTGCTTTATACAATAACTAGAAAATTTTACTTTTTTTCTTTTCCGATCAATGTTATGTCAGAAGAGGCACCAGAATACAAATAATGATGATACATATATATCGACTATTGCAGGTGCTTAAGGCAATCATGTCAGAAGAGAACAAACTACAGGAAGTGATGGTTGGACTAGCGGCACATGTTTTTAAATTCATGACTCCTCAGGAGTCAAGTGTCAAGTTTGTGAAAGCTGGAATTACTGAAGCTGAATTGGCAAATGAATTAATCCAGATCTTGAGGAAACATCAATACCCACCAATTAAAATTCCAAGAATAAGGAGGTTTACCATAGAGTTGGCTATATGGATGATGAGAGACAGGGTGACAAATGTAGGTATTTTCAAGGATCTGGGAATGGAGGAGGTGCTGGAGGGTGTCTTGGAGACCACAGCAGAGCTTGAAAGCTTCAATATTTTCTCTGGTACCGTTGGAGTTAGCCGGCACAGCACAACAATCCACTCACTGGTTGATACTGCTTTGAAGTTGCTGGTGGATTGATGAAATCACATGAGGTACCGGATATTGATATCAAAATAAATGCCATCTTACCTCACATGTGCAGATCATATTATCTTGTAAATACGCACACATAAACATTGGAGGAGATTCTTTTTATCGAAGTAATAAGGATGCGGATGTAATGTCTTAAGTTATGTCAATAATCGAATCTGCTATTGGTTGAAAATCTCTTTGCTCCTGTTAAAATATATTTGGAATTTTCTGCTCCAGACTATTAATATAACTTGCTCATTCAGGCAGGATTTAACAAGCCAAAAAGACGGTTCCTTCTTTTAGCACAGACTTGAACCAGCCTAAATATTTTTTTAACCCCTGCCAGTAAGGAGGAACCAATCAAAGTAAACCAACATCTAATTCATTTCCTCTATAAATGTATAAGAACAAGCAATAGGAAAATGTAATCAACGAGTCAGCAAGTATCATGTTGCACGCATCACCAAGAAGCGACACCCTCATTCTCTATGTACACCTTTTCACAAATGAGAGGACACAAAAAAATCGAACAGGGAGTTTATCTGGTGGAAGTTAGTTTGGTTTTCAATGGCTATTCCCAAGCAGGCTTTTGTTGTTTGGTTGACTACTCGGGATAGCTTGTCTAAGGGGGAGAGGTTGCTTAAATGGGGTTTTGGAGGGGAAATGCTTTGTTTGTTTTGTAGAGGAGGTGTTGAAGGGAGAAACCACCTGTTCTTTGAATTTAGCTTCTGCAGAAGAATTTGGGTGAGAAATTTGAGCAAGAGTTTAGTGAAGGATCCTCCGTATGAATGGGATGCCATTGTTGATCTGGGAGTGAATGGCCCAGCCGGAAGGGTAAAGGTCTTAAAAGCTGTTTTATGCAAGCTAGTTTTGAGCGCACATACGCATCATATTTGGAGGGAAAGGAACAACATTAGGCATGAAAATCAAGTGCATACTGAGGAGCAAATTATTCATCGAATTTGTTGGAAAGTTCGATCCAGAATCATGTCTGGAAGAGGATTTCCGAGAAACACAGAAATATGGAGAGATTTGTGGTAGATGGAATTTGCTGGAGAGCATATTTGGTGTTTGGATGTTTTCTTGTTGTTTTTACTGGCTGTCTGTTTTCTGGTATAGCAGTAAGCCTTGGTGTTTCTGTTGATTTGTGTTGGTTTTGGTTTGTATTGCTTTATGGTCATTGAATTCTGTTTGTCTGTAGTTCAGGAGGTTTGTGGGCTTCCTGGAGGTTTCTAGCTGAATGCTAGAGGGTGTACGGTTTCTTTGGAGTTTAATGCAATCTTCATTATCCCAAAAAAAAAAAAAAGAACAGGGAGTTACTTAAACAAAAACAAAGCAACTCCAAACATCAAGGAAATAGAAGATTATTGCAATAAACTAGGCAGATATCTCTGTACGATGAACATAAGTTGATAAAGGTGTAAATTTAGTTCTTGTATTTTTTAATATTTATTTTTTTATATAAATTTAATTAATGCACATTACATTTCTAACAAACCAAACTATCTGTAAATTGATTTTTCTGTTAAATCTAACAAATGTTTTGTCAAGTAAATTGAGTATTATCACAACTTTCTTCTTAATAGAAAAATCAGTTGAAGCAAAGATCTATTCAAAATATTAAGAGACCAATCATTCAACAGAAGCGAATTGGAAAGCCATCATAGCGCACGCTTCATAGTGTCACAAAACGTCAACCCCACATTCGTGGCTCAACAACATCAGATTGTATGCCAAATCTATCTAGAGTAAAGTATTATTTACGATTATCAAGAGGTCAAGATAAAAAAAGACAGAAAAGTGGCTTCTCTCCTCTCCAAACTCTCTGCCTGCATCAAAACAATGGGTCCTTTGCAAGAACTCGATCTCTGCCTGCTTCGATCCGGTGGTCATCTTTGTCAAAGACATATGTCCAAGAATGAATCAACTGCAGAGAAAATGAGACAATCAAATGATATTATAATGAGCAAACATTTATGATAGATAGAACCAAAGACACTATAGATAAACTACAAAACTTGGAAAGTAAAAGAAAAAAACTATCTCATGCTGACAACAATCCGGTTGCCAACAAGAATTTACCCGTGTCTTTGGTGATTCTGGGCTGAGCAATCAGAATTCTTTCGAGGGTACATAAGAGATCATCACTACAATGTAAATAATCCAAGATACAATCAGATAACGGTCAATATACAATAACAATCAGATACAATCAGGTAATTTTTTTTTGCACACCTGGGTTTGTACTCAATTCCTGTTATTGCTGAAACCACGTCTCTTTTAAGAAGGTACCTAGCAAATCATTAACAAATTTATATGAGAATTAACATGTTAATCCTATCGGTTAAACAACAGACATAGAAAAGTCATACTCTGATTTGTGCATGTTATAAAGCACCAGGAGCTTATCTAAGCGCTCAGTGAGATTGGGTTTTATTCCAATTGGTTGGTGAACTTGTTCTGCACCCAGCTCACTCAAACAAGCTTCAATTTCCAGCCTACTCTCTTCATAAACCCTCCCAATTGTGCAAACAACTTCATGAAACTCTGCCCTAAAATACAACAAATAAAGGGGAAACCAAGATCCATTATCTGTTAAATTACCTAATCAGATCGAAGAAGCACAACTTCCTTAACACTAAACTCTTATAGTCTCAAAACCGCTATGCATATTTAACCCTAGCTAATCAATTATGAATTTACTTACAGAGTTTTTTCCATAGACACTTCTGTAATCTTCCCTGAATAATCGGTGAAAACTCTGTAAGTAAATTCATAATTGATTAGCTAGGGTTAAATATGCATAGTGGTTTCGAGACTATGAGAGTTTAGTGTTAAGGAAGTTGTGCTTCTTCGATCTGATTAGGTAAGTTAACAGATAATGGATCTTAGTTTTCCCTTTATTTATTGTATTTTAGGGTAGAGTTTAGTGGAGTTGTTCGCACAATTGGGAGGGTTTATGAAGAGAGTAGACTGGAAATTGAAGCTTGTTCGAGTAAGCTGGGTGCAGAACAAGTTCACCAACCAATTGGAATAAAACTCAATCACGTTGAGCGCTTAGATAAGCTCCTGGTGCTTTATAACGTGCACAAAGCAGAGTATGACTTTTCTATGTCTGGTGTTTAACCAATAGGTCAGCACACCACCACACCAAAATATGGTGTGACAGTGTGAAGAGAGGCCAAGAGGAATAATATCCGAGAGGCTGTCCAGCAACAAACGATATAGTAGATGGACGGCGCTTGACAAACGGAACATCAAAGATGTTATATGCCAAAGCCGAATTCACAACCGCTAAAGCGAACGACGTTAATCCTATCGGTTAAACACCAGACATAGAAAAGTCATACTCTACTTTGTGCATGTTATAAAGCACCAGGAGCTTATCTAAGCGCTCAACGTGATTGGGTTTTATTCCAATTGGTTGGTGAACTTGTTCTGCACCCAGCTTACTCGAACAAGCTTCAATTTCCAGTCTACTCTCTTCATAAACCCTCCCAATTGTGCGAACAACTCCACTAAACTCTGCCCTAAAATACAACAAATAAAGGGAAAACTAAGACCCATTATCTGTTAACTTACCTAATCAGATCGAAGAAGCACAACTTCCTTAACACTAAACTCTTATAGTCTCGAAACCACTATGCATATTTAACCCTAGCTAATCAATTATGAATTTACTTACAGAGTTTTTTCCATAGACACTTCTGTAATCTTCCCTGAATAATCGGTGTCTCGCACCAGCCTGCCTACAATCTGGTTTATGTCGTCCAAGTAACTCAAAGGATCATAGTTGGCCCACTCTCTTACCACCTGATCAAAGAAAACAAATATATTTTGAGGAGAAAAAAAAATAAAAAATAAAAAATTCAAAAAGCAATTAGAGCGGGAATTCTAACCCTCGCACGCTTGACTAAGGAGCACAATTCCTTGAACTGAGACACTAATTGATGCTGGAGGTGGTCCCAGTGGTTCAATTCTTGTCTGAACTTCTGAAATTTTGTCCGAATTGATTCATGGACCTCCGACAAGCTTCGGTGAGGGCCGTCCAATTCACCTCCATATTCAATTTCCATCCGATCCAAACCTTCAAAAATCAACAATGGAAAATTAACACGAGATTAAAAAATTATGCTAACAAGAAAATAATATAATGCTGGTTCATACTTCCATCGCTGTCCGAATTTTCCTTCACCATTTTCTTTTCAAACAAACACGTTGTTTTTTTTTTGAACAGGAAAAAATGATAAAACATGACCAAGTGCGTAGTACTTATATGTGCTAAAAGAGGTATGAAATTACACAAAAGCCCCTCTAGCCTTCTGCTTCTTAAAAAAAGGCTTAAAAAAATTTACCCAATAACGATTTGTTCGACGGTTTTGGCCCGGGCGCACCATCTGAATGAGAATAAGAAGGATATCCTTCGTGAATTCGTTTCTGATATGACTAGATACATCATGAAATTGGAATTGACCCTTACAAGCTTCTCGTTGCTGTTTCCACTAGATCTTCTTTGCCTGATGTGAGAGTTTGAGAGCATCAGAGAAATATGAGGGAGAGGGTGGGAGATATTTTGGGTTATTTAGGGTTAGGTTATGGCAGGGTCGGGTCGGGTATCCAGGATTTTTTTTTACAAAACATAACCCGCAATCCGATCCATGCAGGTAACTCAAAAACCAACCCGGATCCACATTTTTCTTAGAGAAAATGGGAAGGGCAGGGCGGGTATTTGCCCACCACCTCTAGCAATAAACCATTTGAGAATTGCCGTCTTGTGTCTACATATAAAGAAAATGAAAATAAATAAATAAATAATAATAATAATTATAAAAAATTAGTTCAATATAAATAAAATCATTGGGGCTCCACTCACTCTAGAAAAAGGAAGCTGGATAAATCATACCCACTTATTTTGCAGACCAAGAATCAACTTTGAAATCAAATGTTCTTTATGAGGATACGTGCAATGAAGATATATCTATCTATTGGGAGAGTGGTTTGTGTAACGAAAGGAACCTATTTTCTTTCCCACTTCATACTGCATTCTAAGTTGTGTTAGAACAGTTTTCCTCATGCCGAAATACCAATCGATCAGTGCTAGAAAAGAAAAAGAAATTAGCAAACGAGCTTGATGGAACGGGCCGGCGGAGGATAGCAGGGCCGGCGGAGGATAGCAGGGCCGGCTCGATACATTTTGGGGCCTAAGGCGAAACATTAAAATGGGGCCTAAAAAAAATATATTTTTTAGTAATTTCTTTTAAAAAGTAACAATTTTTTTTTTTTAAGTCAAATATGCCATTGTATTACTGAGTCAAATTATGTAATCATTTTAATTAAAAAAAATCATAAACACAAAAATAAATATTGCATAAAAAAAAAAAATCAATTTTTTTTTATGAATCTTACCCTCTTTGATACACCTAATCCAAACAACCGAAGAACATTAACTATAATAACTCATCTTTATAGTATTTAAGCTAGGATCCAAGCAAGCTGAAACTCTTTACCACAAGAGGAAAATATAGGCCAAATAAGGAAAACAAGCAAAACAAGAAGTTTTGATTCTTTGAAAAATGCTCTCCACGTATGTTTTTTTGAAAGAAAATGACAATTTTATAAAGATCAATCTACCAGAGTTAAATGCTCTAACAATAAAGTGTCAACAATACAAGTAGCCAAGCAGGTGGCGTTAGAAGCCACGTGTTATTCAAAGCAAATTTTGCAGCATCTCTTGCCAGGATCCTGATCCTCTCCGGTCCTGTTGGACTGGAGAGACCTCTAGTTAATGGCTAGGATGGCCCTAGCAAAAATCTTAGGGTCATCCAGCTGCCACATGTTTCACTTTAAAAGTATTAATATTTTATTATTTAACGTTTTAAAAATAAATAATAATAAAAATAATAAAATAATGTAATAATTTTTTTTTTTGGGTCTTTTGGTATGCGGTGGCCGAACCCGCCGCTGCGACCACCACCACCATACCCGCCGAGAATTGATCCTCCCCTGCCACACTCTGCTTCTGGGAATCTTCCTTGGCTGGCAATTGCACCAGCATCGTCGACTGATGAGTTGCAGGATTTGGTAAATGCAATCAGAAATGCAGTGAGGAAGATAGACAAGGATTACACAAAGGAGATGCGAGGGGGAAATGGGATTTCCTTGATGAGAGATTTTCTTGAACAAATTGGAGAATCGGTGCATCCATGGCTAGACAGCCCAGAGGCCCTAGACCCAATCGTGGGCGACGGCCAGAACCTAGCGGCTGGGTCTGAGAAATTTTTTTGTGTGTGAGATGAGAAGAGAGAGTGAAGGAGAGAGAGGCAGCCTACGTGTGAGTGAGAGAGATATTTACTATTTTTTTAATTGGGTTCTTGTCTTATTAAACTGGCCTTATGAAATTGAGGCCTTTTAAATTACATATCTTTTATAGTTAGAGGCCTTAAATTTTGATGGCAGTCTTTTCTTTGGGCCTAATTAAAAAAAAAATTGGGCCTTAAATTAAAAAAAAAAATTTGGACGCTATTAAAAATTTTTTTTTGGGGGCCTTAATATGCCGGGAGCCCTAGGTGAGCGCCTAGCTCGCCTAGTGGTCTAGCCGGCCCTCGAGGATAGCTCTGATGCTTAAGTTAGCAAAAAGGCTAAATGAGATAAAACATGGCAAACAAATGGTTGTGGCTAGAGGAAGGAGATGAGAGTCCTCTCTCACTTCAACAAAAATAAGCTTTTTTGGCTTTTTTTTACCTAGCATTTATAATCAATGCCAGATTTTTTACATTTTAATACCATATATTTTTTAAATGCTAAAAAAAATTACTGTCATTTATGTAAATGCTAAGGAAAAATATGCCCGATGGTTACCACATTTACATGGGGCTTTATGTAATAGCAATATCAAGTAAAGCATAATTATAATTCAAGTTGCTAAAACGGCCTAACAGATAAAAAAATTTGAGGAAATGGATTAAAGCTCAAATTACTGCCAAAGCATTGCTATGTTTCAATAATAAAGATGTAAGCAATATCTCAATACTAAAACTTGTTCCATTTCAACAACAAAAAAAATCAGATTTATAATAGTTGTGAAGAAGAAGAATCCTATACATTGATTGTCTAAGAGAGGAAACCTCAAATTAAATATAACATGCCATCGCTAGCCGATACAAACATAGATCTTTGGNTAATTTTTGGGTTGAAATAATTTTTTATATGATTTGAAAAATCGACATAAACTTAACACGAAATTAATGGGCTAAGGTTTAAGGATTTGACTTATTTAGTTAAACAGGTTAAATTATAGTTATCTTTATAATGTTATATTATGTTTTGACATGATTCGAACTTGACACGTAATATGAGGGTTGGCAATTTTTGACACACATGTGAGTTCAACATAAACTCAACATGAAATTTTGTAGATTAAGATTGAGGGTATCTAATCCATTGAATTAAATGAGTCGAATTAGGATTGATTTATGTGATTCTCCTGAAGACTTCTATTTCTAATGCATCTCTATTCCTACTACATCTCCTTCTTCTATCTACTTCTTCTTAGTTTATTGCATTCAAACTCTCTTGTTATTAATTTTAGATTAGTATTAAGTCATATATAATACGATTATAATTGTTAGATATCTCATTCACATCAACTTATCTTCAAAGTTTATTGCATTCAAACTCTGTTGTTATTAATTTCATATTAGTATTAAGTCTTATAGATAATAGGATTATGATTGTTAGATATCTTGTTCACATCAACTTATCGTCACAGTTTATTGCATTCAAACTTTGTTGTTATTAATTTCATATTAGTATTAAGTCTTACAGATAATAGGATTATGATTATTAGATATCTCATTCACATCAACTTATCTTCAACGTTATTGCATTCGAACTCTGTTGTAATTAATTTCATATTAGTATTAAGTCTTACATATAATAAGATTATGATTGTTAAATATCTCATTCACATCAACTTATGTTTTAAGTTTATTGCATTCAAACTCTCTTGTTATTAATTTCAGATTAGTATTTTTTTGAAAATGAAAAGATTCACTTCATTCAAACTCTCTTGTTATTAATTTCATACTAGTATTAAGTCTTATAATAGGATTTCAAAATCAAGTTCTTTAAGAGCTCTGGAAATCTAAGGCGGTGGGATTAGTTTGCCTATAAAAGAAACTCGGAATTCTCGAAACCAAGCATAGCAATCAGGCGTATTCTGTTTTGGTCCAAGGCGTGCAAATTGCAATGGCTCCTCCTCCTCCGCGTCCGATCGTCGTTCGTGAAGTTTGGCAAGACAACCTCGAGCAGGAATTCTCCGAAATCGCAAGAGCTCTCCAGCCTCTCCCCCATCATCGTTTCGCCGCCTTCGACACTGAGTTCCCCGGCTCTGTCTTCCCTTCTACCAGCCGCCACCACTCCCTTCTGTCTCCTGCTGAGAATTACCTGCACATGAAGCGCAATGTGGATGCCACTAAGATCATCCAGTTGGGTCTCGCTCTCTCGGATCCCAACGGGGACTCTTGCTATGTCTGGGAATTCAATTTCAAAGGCTTCGACAAGGAAAGTGATCTTCACAATTCGGAGTCCATCCAGTTACTCGAGCGGCAGGGTATTGACTTCAATAAGAACCGAGAAAAGGGTATCGATTCTAACGAGTTTGGGAGGCTACTCTTCGAGTCTGGCCTCTTGTGTAATTCAAAAATCACTTGGGTAACCTTCCATGGCGCATATGATTTTGGCTACTTAATCAAAATCTTGACTGGGCGAGAACTGCCCTCTGATCTCATGGAGTTTATGCGCTTGGTGGTATACTTCTTTGGGAAGTGGGTGTTTGATATCAAACACATGATCAAGTCGTGTGAGGGGCTGTATGGAGGTTTGGAGAAGGTAGCCCAGACTCTTGGGGTTCTCCGTGTAGCTGGGAAAAGTCATCAGGCGGGTTCTGATAGTCTGCTCACATTGCACACCATAATAAAAATAAAGGACATTTACTTCTCCGGTAACTTCTTCGGTAGGGTTTGGAAAAAATTTTGGATGACTTTATACAGTCTAGAACTAGAAATTGACGTTAGCAGTTTGGCTGCACCAAAACATTACGGCTTCCAATATCAAACCGGCGGATGCAATCAGTTCTACCAAACCGGATGCAATCAATTCTACCAAAGATCTATGTTTGTATCGGCTAGCGATGGCATGTTATATTTAATTTGAGGTTTCCTCTCTTAGACAATCAATGTATAGGATTCTTCTTCTTCACAACTATTATAAATCTGATTTTTTTTATTGTTAAAATGGAACAAGTTTTAGTATTGAGATATTGCTTACATCTTTATTATTGAAACATAGCAATGTTTTGGCAGTAATTTGAGCTCTAATTCATTTCCTCAAATTTTTATATCCGTTAGGCCGCTTTAGCAACCTGAATTATAATTATGCTTTACTTGATATTGCTATTACATAAAGCCCCATGTAAATGTGGTAACCATCGGGCATGTTGATCAGGGGAAAACTACATCAACTGCTGCAATTGCAATGGTTTAGTTAACTTAATTTTATGTCTGATCACTTTAGTAATCACATCTGAAATTTTCACTCTCATATGTCAAAGAATATAAATATTAGAATCACCAAATTTTGGGGTTACTAAAACAATTAGATTGATGCTATTAAGTACCATAGAAGGTAAAGCAAAGGCTGTTGCCTTTGATTAGATTGACAAGGCTCCTGAGGAGACCAAGAGAGAAACAACATTGCTACTGTAAGGATCTAGTTTGCTGTTCTATGACTCTTATTATTAATCAGTTCTTTTAACCAGCCCTATTTCTTGTGATTTTTCATATGCCGACTAATCTCTCTATACACTGTTGCATAAGCACCGAGCAGAATGCACAAAATTCACTCGAAGTTCTTTTCAATTGCTCTTAACAACCCAGTTACTCGTCTGGTTAATTACTTTTAAATCATGGGTATCTTACCAAAACTCTCAATTTGCTAAAATCCGTTGGAAAAATCTTGAGTTGATTTTGCCCAATATATCACCGTTAAGGTTCTACAAAGAAACCTCTTCCAAATTCCAACTGCAATAAAACCTAACAGGATACACAGAAATCCAACAGGAAGATTTACAATTACTTATCATGTGAAGAATCCCAGCTTTCAGTTGAGTTATTCCAACAAATTTTCATGCTCAAATGTCTAAAAGAGATCATCGTTTGGATACAACCAATATTACAGTTAAGGAGAAGATCCCCAAAAAAAAAAAAAAAGAAATTTCTTAAATCTTACAGAAAATGAGAACCAAAATAAAATAAAGGGTCAAATCAGTGGTTTAGTAGTTTTGCCTGCTCCTCATTCATGACTACATGCATCTGCTATCTCAGCTATTTATGAATCAGAGAATAGGGTCAAGGACTTAAAAATATTGAAGCAAATTGCAACTTGTAGCAGCCACTTCAGAAGCAAAAGTAGCAGACTTTCAAAGTGTTTGTTCGAATTACATCCTCATATCTGAAGATCAATTGTGCAGCAGATCAATCTGGGATGAGGTATGATTGATTATCCCTTGAACTCAGCTGGCTAATATTAAACAGGCTGAGATCGGCACAAAATAAACAAACCACTATGTAATCATTACCAGTGACCTCCAGATCCACCTTGAGCAGCAGCTACTTTCCTTGCCAGGTATTGAGGCTTTGGCTGCAGCCCATTAGAACTTTCAACCATATCATCTTCACCCCTCTCATTCTTACTGTTCGGGTTTCTTCTTGGATATGAGCCGTTTGAAGCAGTGTATTGAGTCGTACCAGCTGGATTTCTAACCATCCTCCGCTGTTCAAGAGCCTCTGCTGCTGCTGCCGCCCCACAATTGTTGTAACGCAACACTGAACTAACGACTTTCCCAGGCCTTGCGGCAACTCCTGCAGGTTAATTAATTCGTAATCAGAGTTAATAATACACCATGTACTAACATAAGCTGAGGAACCACAGTGCAAGGCGATGTGAGAATCAGAGGTAGGATAAGAAGTGAGAGAGTAGCAACTTTGAAGTTCAGTTTTACAGTAAAAGTGCTTATTACACATGAATT
Source organism: Carpinus fangiana (assembly GCA_006937295.1). Lineage (NCBI taxonomy): Eukaryota > Viridiplantae > Streptophyta > Magnoliopsida > Fagales > Betulaceae > Carpinus > Carpinus fangiana. Next base: position 27,187,601 of record CM017326.1, read on the forward strand.
TAACGGTATTTACTTGCACATCAGTATAAACTATAATGAAAAAACTATGAATTAGTTCCAATCAAGCCTACTGATAGTAGTATGTTCCAAGCACCTCGAATCAGGGCAGAATGTGTGGATTTAGGGAATGGAAGGAGTTGTGGGGCTTATTTAATGTATCTAAGTCTTCTGGGTACCCCTTTGAATTGTCACTTTTGGAATGAGGATACAATACTTCCATGAGCCATCTATATATGCAAAGTTCTGCAAGACAATCATATAATAGACTAAGAGAAACCCACTTCACTGAGTCAGTGCTGAATGTTTCTAACAATTTGCACACAGCCAGTCCCAATCCTGGAGAAAAGGGATGGTTGTGGAAGGTTGACGACCAGTATAAAACTCAGTTGTTTAATATGAATTGATCCTTTACAAATGTTGAATAGGCCATATCCTTCCCCCAAAAAAATTCAGTAGGATCCAATAAAGCTGACCCTAATTTAATTCGGATTAAAGCTTGGCTGAGTTAGACTAAAATGTCTTAATATTATATGATGGGAGGCCTATGATATTCCAACATTATCAACTTTTGTCGCTCTTAGATTTTGAAAAACACCAACTAACAAAAGGATTAAAATAAAAAACCAGTCAGGGATTGAAGAGAAACGCACATGCACACACATGACACAAGCATTTGTCAACCATGGGAGAACAAGAATGTAGAGTGTTGCCAAAATATTAGCTCACACACTTCGATAACACCATTATACTCAAACGAGAGAGAACAAGGAAATCATAACAAAAAGATGTAAATCATTAGTAATCAGATACAAAATACACACCTTGGATACTTGGAGGAACTTGTAGAGGAAGCCGTGGCATAGGGATCCCACAACTCCTGTCCATATGAGGCTTCTCAGTTTCTCTGATGCAACACTTCGAGAGATCATCTGTGACATCTGCTGAATTCTGTGCTGAGTTATCCGAATATAACACACATGCCCTGCAGATACCCTTTTATCAGCAGACTAGACAAAGTGAAATATGGATAGCAGGCAGATCAACATAGTAGCACAACTAAAATACTTGCTAAAATAAAAGCACCTGGGTAATGATGCATGCTGCCTCTCAGGTGGTGTAACAGTACCACCTTTTCCATAATGTTCCTCAAGATAAGCAAATTGCTTCTTAAAATGGTCTACAGCACTGCATGAAGGGAAAACAAATTGTTCAAATTGAATTTAGGCCATCAAGTGAATTAGACCAAACTTTAAAAGATTCTGAGGTTAGTTTGGTCGCGTGGGTTTTTAGGATTCAGATTGGCCTTGGAGGCCCTGACCTCAACATTATTTGGGTGCATTCCATACCAATGGATCTATTATCTATCCCACACTCATCAAACCAGATAACAATTTAGCACACCTAACATTCCATAGTATATCTAATTTCTCAAAATCAAACAGCGCCTGGATGCTAAAAGCATATGCATTCCAATTGTAAAGGCAGAACCCTGGTACATTTAACCATTAAACATTAAGAAAAAAAAAAAAAAAAAAAAACAGTTCTCAAACTGCTCAAATGGGTTCAAGAAGAGTGTATCCTTAATGGCTGTAGGCAAATAGCATATGTACCCGCTGTCATGCTTATGGTTCGATAGGTCACAATGTATGCTTCACATAAGTTACTGCTGGCTAAGTTTGGTCTGAAGAAGTATTGATTTCACATATATCATAGTCAAATTTTTGTGGCTCCTCAGTTTTTTTTTTTTTTTTTTCCTTTTCCTTTTTTTCTTTTTCTGGCCAAATATAAGAACTGTTCACTTGAACGGTTAGCATTAACAGCAGTAATTGTGTTGAGGGTTCAGATTATAAGTTCCAAAAAGTGAAGCTTCTTGGAGTCGAAAGTGCAAGTGCACCATTGGCAAAAGTCTAGCGCAGTGGATCAGGCTGTCAAAGACAAATACATAGGTTTGAGTCTTGAGAGCAGCCATTTCATGAAAAAGGGCTGACGGGTTAGACCGTATCCCAGGACCCAACTCTTGTGGAACCAACCTCAGGTAATGGCTTCCTAAGTGTGTAAAGCTTTAAGTCATGTAGAATGCTTAAACAGGTCAAAAGGAGAATGGAAATCTACATAGCAAGATGAAATTAAACCTGATGTCTAGTACAGAAGGTATGCTCCTAAATAGACTGGAATAGTAGTTCACAAAGTTAAAAAGATAAATAGTTGGGAATTGGGATTGGTAACTCTGAGTGACTACTAATGTTTTCTCTATTCAGGCATCTAAGAAAGAAGGTTCCTATTCTGAATGGAATTAATGGTATAATAAACAATCAATGCACTGGCATTCAAGACTACATGAAGTAGAAATACACGTCCCAAAACATTTGCAAGTCCAACACAAATGTAAGCCAAGAAATAGAAAACCTGGAATACCAACAAAAATTTCCATGGTCAACATGGATATATGAAATTGGTTTTTGAGACCAAAAAATAAGGGTCAGTGTGCAGATCTTGACGCTATACCACAAACTCAGGCTTCCGAACTTAAGTGGCCAGAGATAAGAGGTTTGTATTAAAAAAAGTATTGAATTTTATATAAGAATACCTTGGATACATGAATCCTGTTGGCTCTGCTCCCTCCAGGAACTCTTTCAGCATCTTTGGATGATACTCCAGAATCTCTCGGTATATAAGCTCTCGTACGTCTTCCTTGGTTATCCTTCGTCTCTCAAATTCAAATTCCATCTTGGTAACTGGTTGAGCAGAAGGTTCCCTTTCAACCTTGGCCAAGCCCTTAAAATATGGATCAGCAAGAGCCTGACAACATGAACACAATATGTCACCTCAGAAGAGAATAAATATTGTAAAAAGTAAGATGAAGAGGCAGTAATATTTTACCTCTTCAGCTGTAGGTCGATCCTTGGGTTCAAATGCCAGCATTCTTTCTAATAAACGAAGTGCAAGTGGATCTGCATTTGGGAACTTCTGGGACAAAGGAATTGGCTTCTTCTTCCTCATGCTGCTCAAGTATCTTCGAGCCTTCTCATTGCGTACCTGTCCATATGACACCATAAGCTCAGCAAAAATAATCAGTGCTTGGATGAGGACAAGCAACAAAACAATGGTGCATAATAACATACTCAAATCCATGTAAAGAACAAGTTAATCACAAGAAACATACCCTGGCAATGGCTTCAGCAGATGGTGTTCCCAACAGATCAGTCATCAGATCTAATTGATGGACTACATTTTTTCCAGGAAAAAGAGCTTTTCCAGTCAAAAGTTCTGCAAAGATGCAGCCAATGCTCCATATATCTATTGCTGGGGTGTACTGAAAACAAAACACAATATGTCAAGGTATAACCAGGAAAGGAGATTAAAACTGAAATATATAATAGCAATGAAACCATCAACTTAAAAGCAACTATTTTATGGCACAAATGGAACCAAAAGTAAGATGATTTACAGGAATTGGTCAAACTGAATAATTCTTCACAACCCTTTGAAAAACACAGTTATGCAGTCATTGAGGGAATATTGGAATACCATTAAGCGCTTTGCATAGATTTTCCAGAGGTATTGCCTCAACAAAAGGGAACTCAGGTGTCCTTCTCATTGGTTATTTAAGTTAATGGTTCCATTACATTTGTAAAGCAAGTTTACTAGTCTTACCATCCTTCCAACATCATTCACATTTTCAAATCCTCAATTCTTCTAAGCCCAATCTTTTCAAACACATGCCATGTACCCAATTGCTGGATACTTTCAACACTTCTAACACAGTCTTGTTTCCAAGAATCACATGTAAAATGGATATTCCACGTAGATACACACCCACCCACACATCCACTGGGGGGTTGAAGAGAGAGGCTAGGCTATTGCTTGGGCTAATAATGTACAACCTGCCCAGCCTATATGCAAGGTTGCATGTGAGAGCACATACATCCAATATGCACAGGCATAACAACCTGGTGTTAAACCACTTAAATATCTACTAAACAATTATTTTCAAGCTAACTAAAGGCAAGCTTCAAGCCAGGCACAACTTTGACCTTTGAGAAAAGCAAAGCTGGGCATTTGCTCATTTACAAGCATGAAAGCCTGGCCCACCAAATTGTAACTCTTTCCTGTAGGATTGCAAATGTTATCACATCCCTGTAGGATTGGCTCTCTCTTAAAAGTGTTTCAAATCTACTGATTACCTAAGTCAAAGAGTTAGTCAAAAAGGGAAGAAAAAAAATGACTGCAACAAAGTCCAATACTGAGTAGCAGCAATCCAAGTTGGCAAGTTATATGGTACAAAGCATAATTAGTAAGAGAAGAATAAATTTTTATTTAAAAAAAAAAAATCTACAAAAGATGAAGTTTACAAAACTCACTTGGAAAGAGAGAAAAAAGAGGATGAGATGATGAACAAAAAATATTTGACATACAAACTTAAAAAATACTGAAGGATGGTAATGACTCCACAATTGTAACAGAAGAAGAATCACAAATCTGACAAAAAATCAGGCGCAGGCAACTTCAAGCAAAAGCAAAGTGCCAGTTATTCTTGCACCTTTGAAAAAAAGGATCCACACAGTTCAGGAGCCCTGTACCAACGCGTTGCAACATAGTCCTGCAACCCCAAGAATTCTAAAAATCAATTATAGGCATACTGGCTAAGAACCATCAGAATATAATGCATATTAATCTCCACAAGCCCAATTAAAGAAAAATCATAACAGATAATTGGAAAAAAAGAATTACCGTCCAGAATATAGCAGTCGGTGTATCATTAAAAGCTACTCTTGCAAGACCAAAGTCACAGACTTTGAGTTTGCAGTCAGCATTTGCTAAGATATTTTTGGGTTTTAGATCCCGATGAAAGACATTTGCTACAACACAATTAAACAATTAAAAGAAAAAAATCAGTCCTGGAATGGTAATAATACATGTTAGCGACTAGTGTATGTTATAAACATTCCTACATATGCCTATATCCAAAATGTAACTACACTAGAAAGATGTAGCTAATAAAATTTCTACAGTTAGATTATAAGGTTATAACCTGTGTGTATGTACTTCAAGCCACGAAGAAGCTGATAAAGAAAAAACTGATAATGCTCTGGCGTCAAATCATCATTTGCTTTAATAACCTGGTGTAAATCAGATTCCATGAGTTCGAACACAACATATATATCTTTGAATTCCCTCCTGGAAGGGGGCAACAGGATGTGCTTGATCTCCACAATGTCTGGATGACGCAGGAGTCTAAGAAGTTTAATCTCACGAAGGATGCGAGTTGCATCTGACACATGTTCAAAGATGTCATTTATTTTCTTAATTGCAACCTTTTCTCCAGTATGTGTGTCATATGCAGAGCAAACAACACCATAGCTTCCTTTACCAATTACTTCCTCAATTCGGTACCTGCTCCCCTCACCATATTCCGTGAAAAAGTCTACATCTGCCGATGACTGCATCACCACATTAAATCATGCAATTCTATCAACATGATACCCTAAGTGGCACTACAAAATGGAGTTTATATGATATGAAACATAATTCGATTAAAATATATCTGTTCTAAAATGTAGTTTACAACCAGATTTTTCGTATGCTTAGTATCAACAAGATTTTGCAGTGATAGTCCACATAATAGTCATCAGATTTGGTTACACAATAACTATTTTGGCATCCCGCATAATCTAAGGCTTTATTTATTGTTTAACTTGCAAGCCTGGTGTAATGCAAGGGGTCGGTGCAAATATTTGGCCCTGCAAGCTCTCTTTTACCAAATAGATTACAAGAGTTCATTACAAAACAATAAAAATGCTTCATAAATCAACCTAGAAGAGAATGTCTGACGTTTTTTCATCTATTCTGACGAAGAAGTTAGAACTGACCTATACAGTGAAGCCACTGCAGACTGCAGAATGGAAAAAAAAAAAAAAAAAAAAAAAAAAAAAAAAAAAAAAAAAAAAAGTAATTCTATATACCACAACCAAAAGACTAATCCTACATACCACACCACTATCTCACCATGCTGGCATGGCATTGACAATACACCCCTAGATTAGCCCTTCTTAAGAGGGAAAAAAAAATCAATGGTAGATAAGCAATTGACACATCAGCATAATGAGATAGTTTGGTATCAAGAAATTAGCGTTTTGCATCAAACAGAAATTCAAGGGCCAAAGGTCACTTCGAGAACCGACAGAAATGAAGAGGAAGCGGGAGAGGGAGAGGACAGGAACATGAAAGTAGAGATTTGCTTATTTCCTGGCCCAAAAATAAAAAGGTAAGTCAGATACGTTACGCGAAAATCAAGATATGTTAACCTCTCACTCACCAGACTGACAGTTTCTATCTCCAAACTAAAATAAAATTAAAAATTAAAAAAAAAAAAAAAAAACCAACAATCAACATAACATCACATCACATCAAAAAAAATTAACCCCACCCGCGCAATTTTCACATGACAAGAGTATTCTAGTGGGACCTCCCACAGGATTCCAATGGGGACATAGCATCTAGCATAGCAGTTGAAAAATGTTCATCCCATCCAGACACAGGGAAGCATACAAAAAGTCCAGTACAATTGGAACACAGCAAATTAGAGGACCATGGTGATTACTGATTTAATAAGAGAGAATGAAAATTATTATCAAAAGTGAGCAATTTCATTCCAATACGAATGAAATATCAGCAATACAGGAGCATTTCTTGAGTCTTGAATACCCACTTAATCTTAAACCAATAACTCCCTCAAAAAAAGAAAATCTTAAACCAATAACATAAGCCAATACATACACACATATGCAAACATATATATACCAGAAATGAGTAACTTACCTTTCTTCTCTGATCGGGCTGCATCTTAGCTACAAAGCATTAAAACCCTTCAAGGAATAAACCAATAGGTGCAATCCAAGGCCTTGCCTTCACACTCAAAACCCAGATCAAAAAACCAAAAGCTAAACCAAATTTCACCGAAATTTCAACGGCCCAGAAGCCTAAATCACCTCATTAAATCAAACTGGCACTACAACGGATAGATCAACGGCAAACAGTTAAGAAAAGAAGAAGAAGCAAAAACTGGAGCTCAAAAGGCAAATCCAATTGAGTCTTGCAGCAAAGATAGCATCTTTAAATGATAAGCACAGGAATAAAATACTTATTTTGTTAGTCCAACTGAATCTAATGAAGAAGAAAGGAAACAAACATTCAATGGCCAAGAAACTGGGCGGAAGTCTCTAAATGTAGCTGGAGATGAAGAGGTTACAGATCACAAGGTGAAGTGTGAGTTCTTCTAAGATGGTCGTCAAGACTCAAGACTTAGCAAGATTAAAAGTAAAAAAGTAAAAAAAAGAATATCTCTATAGCATCAAATAAGGCGATAATCTCTAGCGCGTTGAGGAAATATATATTATATAGATAGATATATAAGAGGAAAGTTTATAGGTTTCCAGAGCATTAAACTTTCGTGCTGAAAAGCAGGAATGGAAGTGGCAGATTGCTTTGCGGTTTGGAACAGAAAACTCTGATTGAAAGTGCTTTTGGATCCCAGAGAGAGAGAGATGGAGGATGGAAAATTTCAGAGAAAAGTACTTCAAGTTGGAACGCACAGAGAGAGAAAGAGAGAACAAGAAGGGACGAAGTGAGAATTATTTAATTATATAAAGTAATTAAGATATAACAAGAATCAGACAAACTAATTAATTAAGCGTGCGATTGGACCAGACGCATTATCACTCACTCGGGGTCATGAAAATTAAAAGACCTCTTTGCCACTCATTCTTGACCAATTTTACCATATAAAAAATAAAATTAAAAAAAAAAAATTCTTTATTCTCTTGGTACCAAGGCTACCGATTTTTTACTCTAACTTCCTAGTTCGACATGAAATTAAAAGGTTAGAATTGAGGAGTCAGATCCGTAAGGTTGACATATAAATTATTATATACATATCTCAATACGATCCAAACCCAACACGTCACATAATGACTGGCAATTCAACATAACCCGATAACATTACACGAATACAACATAAAATTAGAATGTTAGAGTTGAAGAGTTTGACCCATTTAATAAAATGGGTTGGATTATAATCGATTTATATAGTTTTATACTTAGACCTTGATACAACTCAAACTTGACATTCAAACACGAATTGCCACCCCTACTTGATACTTTAATTTTTTTTAAGGACATATATTTCTTACAAATTAGATTGTAATATAGTATTTGAATTTCCAATCATTTCATGCTTTAATAAAAAAATAAAATTCCTACAACTTAATTAATAGGATTTTTTTTTTTTTTTTTTCAAAAGATAGGAAGTCATAGTGTTTTAGAAGAAGAATGTCTTAATGGGTTTTTCTTTTAAAAAATAAATAAATAAAATAATAATAATAATAATAAAAGGAGTAATTTTTGAAAAAGGAGTAATTGATATGGGATGGAAGTAAAAGAATTTGGGTTAATTTGACAAAAAGGAATAACAGTGTCTTATTAGCCTCAAGCCACTGTCCTGATTATTACTAAACTAAAAATAATTTAATATTGTTAATAAATTAATTGATATTGACAAATAATGCGTAAGAGCTCTAAGGTTGATTTATGGAGAGGTAGTTTTCATTAATAAATAATGATTGGATTAATAGATAATGATTTGGAGAACACTAGGTTGTCGTTTACTATCAAAATAATATTTATATTTTAGTTTGTTATCGTTGTCTGTAGTTGTTCTTATTGCTATGCGCCATCATATCTTAGTCAAACAAATGCCTTCATGCTTGTAGTTCCACTCCCACCCTCCACGTGTATTTTGATTAAGGTTTTTTTTTTTTTTTTTTCTCTTAAGAACGAAAAAAAAACACAACAACAACTTTTTGGGTATGCCTCGTGATGCTTATAGTCTCTTGTTTTTTTTTTGAAACATGATCCTCTCTATTTTATTTTAAATGAATACATGTTCAATATAATTAACTGGATATTATTCAATTCGAATGAAATAGAAAGGATCCTAATTTTTTCTATGCAGAGAAAGTTAATTTAATGCAATTGTCTTATTGTAATTTAATTGGATATGTATCTTTGGTAATCAAATCGGGTTGTTTGTAATTCAAATAGTAAATGTGAAAGAATTCTTATAAGACATACTTGCTTGAATAAGGAGGCAAGTTGTCCAAGAGCTACTCAAAAGTTATTCATACATATTTGTTGTCCAAATTACTTGTAAAGTCTATCAATAAAACTGTCAGAGTGGGTTCTATTGGGAAGACGGCTGCCCAAAAGCCATTCAAATATATTTGCTACCTAAATTATTAGTAAGCCGAACAGTAAAATTGTTGAGAATCAATATCCAATTTACTTGGTTCAAAAATAGTATTTATCCCATATAGTTAAATCTCAATCAGACAAATGACTCTCTCCTCCACATCAGTTGTTTTAAAAAAAATTTAATAGAGAAGTTGGATTAAAGTTGGACTTAAGTTGTGCCTGTATCATTATTTTTTATAATAACTCTCTCATATTTAACAAAAAAAAAAAACTAGGAAGAATTTATATCAAATTAAATGAAGATAGATCTCAAAGGATTAACTGTTCATTGAATTCCATGATCGCGTGCATGTGCACCACATGGGATCTTGGGAATCTTTGATTGAATTGGTGACTATAAAATATGCTACAATTCTATCCAGCCTTATCATGCAAAATTCAATGGATCATTGGTGATAATTTTAGGTTTAGTACTTATCCCTAATAAATTATTTTCGGGTGGGATTTTGAGGAATTAATAGCTAAATTTAAAGGGTTTTTTGGTCTTTTGAATACTGTTTTGGAGATGTTCTTAAATGAGATGTAGAAGGTTGGTAACTTGTTTACTCAATCCAAATAAATAATTGGGCTCTTAAATGAGATGTAATCTATGTTTTTCGGGTCCTCAAATTATGATGAAATATGTATCCATAAAAAAAAATTAACTTAATCTCATGCTTCCTTACCCATGCCACTTGGATCAATATCCTTGAATGTGATTTTTTTTTTAATTAAATGATATGAAAATGAAAATACACCTCTCATCCGAATGGATGAAAACAAGAACAACAGAAGATGACTCGAGAGTTGAGGGATCACCGTCTCTACTTACATCTTTAATAATAAATGAAAACATGGATAAGTGTGCCTAGGATAGGACACAAGAATTAGGGTTGTAATCGAGTTGAGCTTTAGGATTTCAAGTTTGGCTCGTTTACGGAGATGCTTATTCGAGCTAAACTCGAGTTCGAGCCGAGCTATAAAATGTGTGTTCAAGCTCAGCTTGTTTAAAATTTGGGCAAACTCAAGTTCGAGCTAAGCTATTAAATTCTTTAATGTATGATCCGAGCAAAATTCAAGCCCGAATTTTAAAACAACTTATAAATACTTATCTATAGTATAAATTAATATAACTAATTTTAGTAATATATATACAATATATATGAACGAGCTAACTAACTAGTTAATATGTTAATTAATACATACCCATATAAATATTAAGGGGAAACTACCTTTAGCCCCCATGAATTACAGGACGTTGCCATTTGTTCCCATAAACGGCTAAGTGTGATACTTGACCCCATCAAACTACCTAACCTTAGCCAACAGCCCAATTTTTCCATTTTTGCCCTCCATTCTACAAAACAATATTTCTATACCCAAAATACCCTCAAAGGTAAAATGGAGGGCAAAAATAGAAGAAAAGGGGTTGTTGGCTAAGGTTAGGTAGTTTGGTCGGGTATCACACTTGGCAATTCATGGGAGTTAAAGGTAGTTTCCCTAAATATTAAATAACCTATATAACATATATTACTTAATTACTAATATACAAATTTATATAACTCTTTTCTAATTTCTATAATACATATATATATATAAAATATCTATGAACGAGCTAACGAGCTGGGCTAACGAGTCAGACAAGCTCGACTTAACTCACGAGCCCCCGTTAAGTTTAATCGAGCGAGCCAGGTATGTGTCACTAGCTAATCAAGCTAGTTTCAATAGTAACGAGCGAGCTTGTACAATGTCGAGCTCGAGTTCGGATTGAGTTTAACTGAGCGGGTATCAAGCGATCTGTCGAATGTGTAGGCTAATTTACAGCCCTAACAAGAATTAGGGTGTTTAAACGGTTATAACTGTCGGTTATTGGCTATAACCACAACCGACTTGGGCGGTTATTGATTTTTAATAACCGTAACCGCATAGGCAGTTATCGGTAATTTTATAACTAACAGTTAGCAGTTATTTAATCTAATAATCACACGATTATAACCGTTTTTTTTTAAAATGAGCTTTTGGACTTTTTAAGTGTTTTAGGCTTTTAATTTGCTAAATTTTGGTCTTATTTTAAGGGTTTCAAGCCAAAATATTCAAAAAAAATGAAAAAAAAAATATATATATATATATATATATGGCCAAATAAATTCTATACTAAAAACATGACTAAAAAAACATAGCCCAAATCCATTCATCCAAATTCAAAATGAAAAAATTAAAAAGACAAATCCCAAATCTATATATTTAACACCAAAACGGCATCGTTTTAGATGTTTTATTTAATAGTTTATTAATATATATATATATATTTATATTATTGTATATAAATAAAGGCAGTTATCGATTTGTGATTAAAATCGGTTATCGGTTGGTGGATTGATTATAACCGACTGGCTTGAACACTCCTAACAGAAATAGGAGAGAGACAAAGAAGATGCTAATTGCTACTTATCTTTAAATTTTTGAATTTAACATAATATCACAATAAAGGTCTTGAGTTCAAACATTGTCTTTGTTGTTATCCTCATGTTTTAATTAAATATTCTACGTATTTGACGGATTAGGTTGAACCCACGTGTAATCAATTTAAGGGGAACCATCAAGGGTGATGGTTCAATGGCCAAAGAAAGTTCCAAAGCGGTTAGAACATGTATTAGAGCGTGATTTCAAATCTCTACAATGAAAAATCTTTACATATGCCTGATTAGTTGTAATTGTCTTGAATTTTCATTAATGCTTTGATAGGGTTGGGTTATATTATAGTTTTGTCGAACTTAAGAGAGTGCTCACGGTTCCCACCGTCTAGGTTCCTTCTGTGCAACTCTCAACGAATAGATATATTATGGTCGCGCTCAAGTAAAATAGTCATAATTTGTCTCTTTGGCCTACCTTAGAAAAAGAAAAGAAAAGAAAAGAAATATATATATACATATATATATATATATATATATATATATTTTAAGGGCATCTTCGAAATATTTAATACGAAAAATGGCATACTTGCAGACTGTAGTCGCAGTGATTCCAAAAGGCAAGGAGGGGCCCAAAAATATATATGAAATTTGGGGAGTAATGGGAGGCGCTGATTGATTCCACGCGCTTTCCATAAAAATGCTAACTGAGTGGGACGCCGTCACGTGGGCCCCGCGGTTGACAGCGCGGGTCGCGTCGATTGGTGACCGAGCGTGCCAACCCTTTTGATTCGGAGGCGCGTGGGATGGGGTAGCCCACCGCGTCATGATTATGAATCTATGATAATAACCTCCAAGAACTTTCTTTTTCTTTTTTTTTATTTTTTTATTTTTTTATTTTTTATGTGTATTAAGCTCTTCCACGTATATAGAAAAATATAGCTTCTTGTACTTCCGAATGGGGGAACTGCTGCTCACCACCTTTTTTTTTTTTTTTAAGTATCTGCTGCTCACCACTCGATTTCACGGTGGGTGTTTTTTGTTTTTTGTTTGTTTGTTTTTTTTTTTTTAAATAAAAAGGAAAATTTTCAATTAATTTATTAAATTTTGGTCATTTTGTATTAGAGATGGATACAAATTTTAATGAGGATTTTATTTATTCTTTTTAAAAATTGTATATTTTTAATGAGGATTTTATCCTAGAGCCACATGTTTGTTTTCTCTTTCCAACCGAGGGTATTTTAGTAACTTCAGATTCGAAAAATGCACGTGCATAGCACATGGTGCCTTTTCATTAAAGAGCTAAATTACAACTATCCGATAGTTTGAGAGGCTATTTTATATATATTTTTTTTAAAAAAAACACTCAAGCAATACTCGATTTAAAATGACACTTTTGACATACAAAATCGGAGTCCCGAACGGACTCCAACACATAAGCTTCTCCATTTGAATAATAACCCTACAATGAGTATCGCACGCTCTCAAATGGGTCAAGATTTTTAGAATCATTTAATTGACAAAATTTGAATTATAGAGCATTCACAATGGATACCTCAAATAAAAGCTAAATTTTGAGGAGAAAAGTTCAATTTTTCAAGGTCGAAAAATCACTTTTAAAATGAACTAAATAGCAAACTTTTTATGGAGTGAGTTTTGGCGGGGAGTTTTGTGAAAAAACTAAATATAAGGAAGAGAGTAGGGAGATTGTTGTACCATGTTTTTCTTGTAAATTAATCAAAATTTGAATGAAAGTGGTATTTAGGGAGCCCATTGTTCTTTAGAAACTTTAATTCCTTGATCGATGAAAAGAATCAACAAAGCTCCTATCAAATATGCCAGAAAATCGTATACTAACATATGAGAAGTTTCTTAAACAAATCTACAACACAAATGCTAGGAAGGATAGCCTGAACATGATTCAACACACTTACACAACATGCAAAGTAGTCATAAAACACATCATTTAAGATTCTTACATACTACAAATTGATTTCCAGGTTGTCTCAAACCATAGGAAAAAACCAAGCATTTTGCAGGGTCCACATTATTACTTCATACAATAGTATAAAACCAATACCTGACACACAAGTATTTAACTCGACAATTTTCACTTAAGATACTTAGCAAACCATTCTAACAGGTTCTGATGGGACTCTTCAGCAGACTTCACTGCTGCCTTATCTTCAACATTGTATCTAACTGTCCACCCATGTGAGACTTTTGGAAATATCTTAACATAGCTATCCACCTGAGAAGAATCAGGATTTTCAATACTAGAATCATATGCAAAAAATAGGAAAAGATGGACAAGAGTTACTAACATGGGTTAATTGCACAAAATGAAGACAAGCAATAACCACATTAAGGAAGATTGACCTAAGTTAAAGATGCTTTAAGGACAAGATGATGAATCAACAAGATGAATACTTTATCTATTTGTTTGGAAAGATTTTCATAACACACCCCAGCCCAACAAATCTCTTCATCACCAGAGCCAAAACCAAAGATATTATGGGGAAGATTAGTCGGTGTGTCAAGAAAATACATGAAAATAATCATGATGTAACAGAGGGGATGGCCACATATACAAAAAAAAAAAAAAAGGGCAAATGATTAACAAAACCAACTTTAATTTTTTGATATATGGCTTTGTCAACAATTAACTCACCTTAAATATTTGATACTAGGAAGAAAGTCATAATCTTAAATCCCCTAGTAGCAACTTTAGGTTACAAGAATATTCTTACTTATCAATTCAAAATTCGATCCCTGTACAGAAGGAAGCTAGAGATATGGCATGAACATGATATAGCAAGCATCTAAGCATCTATCATGAAGATAGTGAGAGCAGGCTCTATCATCATTAATGCTTTCATCTAAGTAACCAAGAACTATCTATTCATGAGTGAGAGAGAAAGAGTGAGAGAGAAAGAGAGAGGGTCGCATATCTTGTGTCTCACCAGTGTGGGTCTTTGCCACCACATTAGTGAAACCAAAGCAAAACACAGAATAGAAGACCAAAAAATTACTCTAAAAAAGAAACAATGCTAAACTTATGTGTTGTGAGTGCATTTGTGAGTGTTATGTCCCACATTGAGAAAATATAAAAGAAAAGAGTGCTTAATATACTAAAGTGGACCTTAGCCCATTAGCTTAGGCTTTTGGGCTAGAGTTGTGTTCAACTATGTATATTAATGCATTCTTGGTAAAAACTCCATAATCGCTTTAATCTCCCAACAAATAGTATCCGAAACATGGTTACTTTCCTAAGACGAGTGTTTGGATGCTTCGGGTTTAGAGTTGTGCCTCCACCCGCAACTCAAGTTTAGAGTTGTGTCCGCCATCCACAACTCTTGACATGAGACACTCTTGGAAATATAAAAAGACTTGCAAGCGAGTGAAGGAGTTTGGTCAATGTGAAGAGACTTATAAGTGAGGGGGAGATTGTTGTGAATGTTGTGTCCCACATTGAGAAAATATGAAAGAAAATAGTGCTTAATATATTTAAGTAGACCTTAGCCCATTAGCTTAGGCTTTTGGGTTAGAATTATGTTCAACTATGTACATTAATGTATTCTTGGTAAAAACTCCATAATCGTTTTAATCTCCCAACCTTATGAAATTGAGGCTAAAGGGCTTGTGGCTATAAAAAAAATAAATAAGGCCAGTCAAGCCTCATTGGAGAATCATGAACCAATTAGATTCCCTCTTTTCTTTTTATTTACTTAAGAATCTTGTTATCTAAAGAAAATAAACTTTCATAATTAGAAAACAAAAGCATGTAAAGTCAAGTAGGAGCACCGTAAACAAGCATATACAAATGGATAACCAAAAATTGATAAAATGAAATAAAATAAAAAAAGGAAAAAATATTTAATCTTCCTACCTCGGATTTAGCAGTTAAGACTTCTTCAAACTGTTTCAAGAGTGCAGGCGGAGAAAGATGGTCATTCTCAGCTCCTAGTACCGCAATGTGAGCCTTAACCCCTGAAAATAATACCAAATATTGAGCATTAAAATATGAAGTCTGTTTTTCTATTTTATACCCCCGTCTCCCACTTCTTCTTTTTTTTTTTTTTATCCTCTCGCTTGCACTTCTACCTATCCAGAAAAAATATATATATATAGATTGGCTAGGATTTGTTTGGAAGCAACTTCAGGGCAGAATAACAGCACTAGAAAAGAAATCATTTCTAATAACCAGGTAACTAGGTAATACTACATTATTATAAAAGGGATAAGAAGACATAAAGTAAGATTAAATCATTGTAAATCGGCATGCGAGTAGCAAATAAATATCTTTTGACGTCAAGAGAATGGGAACAAGGTAGCTTATAAAGTCAGGTACTTGAAATTACTTCCAATATTCAACTTGCCAGAGTATGATAAGAGCAAGAAATTACTTCCTGACAGTGTTTCAAAAGACACTTTTAAGTTCTCAAAATGTGAATTAAAAATCTAGCAAAACTAATATATAGTTCTTGAACATTTAAGCATTGGAACGCATACCCTTGATATCATCCAGAGTGACAAATGAAGGATGTAATAGCACAGCAGCTTGGATATGTTTAAACTTTGCAAGTTCAACCACAACCTTGGCTGCAAGGAATACAAAAGTTCAAATATCAGCCTCTTTTCCAAGCAGAAAACTATATGATTTGAGCTTTTAGCATTGTTTTAAAGAACTAGTTTCCTGTCATAAAATTAAATTGTTTACATATTTTTTTGGGGGGGAATTGGGAAGAGGATGAAGGGGGTGAGTGACTACAAAAGCATGAATATACGCAACAAAAAAAAAAAAAAACGAAGAATAATTTATAGAAATAAACTCACCACCCCAGCAAAAGCCTGCAGCCCCAACTGCAGAAACACCTTTACTTTTTACAGCTTCAATTACTGGCTTTGCCTCCTCAGCTGCCTTATCCTATTGAAGTAAATACATAGCTTCAGACACTATTAATGCATAAATGAAAACTGCATAACAATTAGTAGAAAGCTGCAATATCAGGATCACCAATATTAATGATGGTCACAGAAATGGAGTCAGCTAGTTATTTCAATAATTTATAAAGTATGGACCATCTGATGATTTCAGCAATAACAATAAAGAAATTGGGCAGACAAATCCACACACATCTTTAGACAGCCTAATATGTACACTTCTTTAAACTCCCCAGTGAGACACTCAGAATCAAATTCCAAATGGAATGCGGGAGTACGCTCAAGGTTCACAAAAGGGTCCTCTGAAACAAAACAAAATTATAGCCAATTTCAAGGCAAGTACTAAAAACTAGAACCAACCGGTCCATGATCCTTCAACCAAACTGGTATAGGCCTATCAGCATTTTCAGGTTTATAGGGATCTCCATGAAAGAAGTCAGGAACCACCACATAAAATCCAGCTGCTGCAACCTTGTCTGCAAGCTTCCTTTAACATAGAAAGCAGCTGACATTAGTATTCAGAAGCATAAATTCAAAACGTTAATTGTGTGAGTATGAGCCAGCATGTGTAGACCACAACTTCACCTTTTAATGGGAAAATCTTTACCATCCTGCTACTTCCTCAAAATAACATAATATAGCTTCTTATAGACCATTATATTATTATTGTACTCCACTTCCAAAATGAGAAAAAAAACAAAACAAAACAAAAAAACAAAAATGAAATACTTAAAAAAAAATGCCCACCATGTGACCAATTAGTCAGCTAAGTTTTGGATCGATAGCCTATATATATAGAGTAGTGATAAACATACAACTGGTGTGCATGAACAGTAGCACACAGTTGTATGGACAAATTTTATTTTATTTTATTTTCAAAAATCACTGTTTATTATATTTTTTAATATTATTTTATATTAATTAATATTTGTCTGTACAACTGGTATGCTACTGTTCATGCACGCCAGTTGTATGGTTATCACTGCTCATATACCAAAAATTATAATATGAAAAGAGTTCGTCTTCACAGAAAGACTTTTAAAAACAAATTAATCTGGGGAATAAGCAAGACACATAAACTAAACGAAGAAAAGTGACAAGAGATTGAGAGAATTTCCCATACCTCAAGTTTGGAGATTCATAACCTGCAATACAAGTCAGACATGTGAAGTTAGAAGACGATAGTCGTAATAAAATAACATAGCCAATGATTATCTAGCAGGTAGCTAAGACGGACACGCATGTATATGTTTTGTTCAACAAGAATCCCACAACTTCTTTAATACTCATTTTCCATATCCCAACCAAGCCCAAACAGAAAAACAAGCCGGACAAGAATGGCGAAAAAAAAAAATTTACATAAACGATTAGAACAAACACCAATCGTCAGGAAAAGTTCACAAATCTGGAGCTAAATCAGAGTTACTGACGATAGAATTTCAACCTTTGATACTTATCAATATCCTTTTTTGTTTTCTTTTGAATCTCCACGGCAGTATGTTTTCACAGAAATTGTTTGCACTGAATATAGTCCTTTAAACCAGATTAATCCCAAGGACAAAGAATCTACAATGAGAATCGACGGTGCTAATTAACTTTCCTCAAGATTCATATATAACCGACCCCCCCCCCCCCAAAAAAAAAAAAAGGAAAATCAATTTCTTCCACCAATCGCCTTAACCCGAAATATTGTATCTTCACAACCCAGAAATCAACACCCAGATCACAGTTTGATGAGAAAATAGAACACAAAAGCGAGCAAAGAAGACAAATGTTGAAGAAATGTGAAGGTACCAAAGACGTCAGAGATGAGAAGGATGGCAAGCTTGGAGTCAGGGGAGCCAGACACGTAGCTGCTGAGGCCACCGAGCTGTTCGACATGGCCAGCTCCGGCGCTTGGATTCAGGGTCGGTGGGTTGGAACAACACTGAGGGCCTGACATTCTTTTCCTTGGATCAGCCAAACACAAACATAAAACACAAACAGAACACAATCAGAGAAACGGTCTCACTGTTTGTACAGCTCGACTGTTGGATTGTTTTGATTAGACCTGATAAAAAGTTGGTTTGGATTAAAGGTTTGCCTCATCTCTGACCACAACATTTTTCTAAATATATATATATATATATATATTTTACAATTTTCCTAATAATTTTATTCATGATCATCTCATATTTACTACATATGGTGTGATTTTCGCAACCAAAAAATTATTCTTTATATAAATTTAATGGGAGTCGAGTAATATTATACATCATCTTATGAATCTTTGTAACATATAATGCGTGTGATTGGACTTTTTGATCGAAGTTCATGGTATGTCAGCTTTGAAAAATTGAATGAGAATAAAAGTAGCTAAACAACCATGCAATGAGCCAAATTGATTAGGGTTGAATTGAGATTGCGATTTTAATAAATACGATTTAAAAAATTGTGTTTTTAAAATTACTATTTTTTAAAATTGTACAAGCATCTAGTAAAATATGTTAAGAAATATAATATATATATCACTTGAGTGTTTAAAATTTAAATAACATTAACATATAATTGCAGTTTTATGGCTAAATAGGTAAATATTGCTCATAAATTTTTTTTTTTAAATAAAATCGTGATTTTGGTTTAAATTCGCATTTTTTCAAATAAGTATTATCTAGTCAATTTATTGAAATAACATATTTTTTTATGATTTTAAAATTTGCGTTTTTTAAATCGCAATCCCGAACACTTCAAAATTGCAATTTGGTTTAAAAATGTAATCCCAAAAAACCCCAAGTTGTTTTGGAATTGCGATTTCAATAAGTACGTTTTTAAAAATTGTGTTTTTTAAATTGCGATCTTTTAAAATCGTAAATGTGTTTGGTAAAACATGTTAATAAATATTTTTTATTAAATATTTGTTATGAGAAATTATAATTTTGATTTAAATTCGTATTTTTCAAATAAGTACCATCTAGTCTGTTTATAGAAATCGTAATTTTATTTTATTTTAAATTAAATATTTTTTAAATCATAATACCAAATACCATATATTTTGTAATATTTTTTAAAAACACATATTATTATTATTTTTTTTTAACATGAAAATCACTACACATATTATTATTAGGAAAAAGGCGAATGCAGTGGTATATTCTTTTAGCTTCCAGAATAATGTTTTTCAGATTCCTCTCCCACTATTTAATAATTTATAGATAATTTTCAAATGGTGAAAAATGAAAGATAATTTTTTTTTTTTTTTAAAAAAAAAAAGGAAAGAAAACGAAAAGGAAAGAAAACGAAAAGTGACAGTATGACAGGTTCATTGTACGTTATGGCGCCGTCCAAGGGTGGTAATTGGTCAATGGTCGTAGTCATAAAATTACAAAGATCCTGTGTTCGTTAACTCACTCTTTTCTCTCCTTTTTCTTTTTATAGATATTTTTCTAAAATAAATTATTATTTTTATTATTAAACAACTTTATTTTAATTTTTTATTCACAAATTATTTTGGTTCTTTATTTATTTATTTTTATATAATGGAAAATTGTGTTTATGGAAAAGTATGAATGAAATTGGTGGTTAATTCCGGATAGGCGGTCTCCAAAGAAAGAATGGAAATGGTAAATGAAACTGTATTGAATTAATTAATTATACAAACTCAATTCCGGTTAACAATTATAAGCTAAAATTGTTAACTATAATAGAAGTAACCGATTAGTCAATTTTAAAAACTGAAACCAGTAACCAATCACCTAATTATGTGTATATATATATATATATAAAACGCTAACACACATTCAAATTTGTCATTAAGTTGTTCAAACGCTGAGGTTTGAGACAATTTTTTTGTAAACTAATTTCTACCTAAACCTGTTTTCTCAAGGCTTATATTAAGGACTTGTATGAATGATTTTCAGAGAGAAGAGGGCTTTGGCTTTGTGTGCTAAAAGAGAACCTAGTTCGTTGGGCTTTCAAGTTCATCTCTTAGAGTTTTGTTAAACCACACCCAAATTCTCAAAAAGCCTTGGGTCATCGGAGTTCCGAGATTGCAAGATGAACTTCCATAGAAAAAATTGCCTTGATATTTTAGAGCTACTGCAGTAGAAACAAACAAGTTGTTTGATACAAGTGATATCTCTCTCTTTTCCCCCCACACACATGTTGAGAAATAGTTTTACATTGCCTATAGATAAGATCTTGGGCATATTTATAAAGAATGTAAAATCTTTTCTTATTAAGCCAATTTTATGAGATGAGTTAGGCTTACGAATTTCTTCATAGTATCAAAGCCTATCACAGGATGAATATGACCCACACTACTTACCCCGTAACAAAGAATAGGAAAAATATCGGCCTGCACGTGAGGGAGAGTGTTGAGAAGTAATCACATATTGCCTGTGGACAAGATCTTGGGCATAAAGAATGTGCAATCCTCTTTTGTTGAATCGATTTTATGAGATGAGTTAAATCCACGAATTTCTTCAACACACACTTAGCACTCATTATAACTACACTTTTAGATTAAGTATGTAGCTAGGTTTTTTTTTTTGTTTTTTTAATTTTTACATGTCCGCATAAGGTAAGGAAAAAGGAAAATTAGAACTAGTAACCTCTTATTCGTTATGCATAGTCCACAACATGCATATAATTTTAAGTGGGTTCACACGGTTACTCATATCATGCATATAATTAATAATATAAAACCAACATGTAAAGCACACAATTATCACTTAATCACATACTTAACACACCATTCTAACAGAATTTGATGGGCCTCTTCCGCAGACTTCACAGCTGTCTCATCATCAACATTGTACCTAACGGTCCACCCATGTTCGGTATTCGGAAATACCTTAACATACGAATCTACCTGTAAATTAAGAATCAAAATTATATAAATTAAGGTAAAAGGTAACACGAAAAAAAGAAACATATAAAAATGATTAAGACAAAATAATAATAATGTATTGTTCCTACCTCTGATTTAGAAGTTAAGACTTCTTCAAACTGTTTCAAGAGTTCCAATGGAGAATATTTGTCAATCTGAGCTCCTAATACTGCAATAGGAACCTTAACCCCTGAAATTATTTTCAAACATTTACCGTTAATATTACTAGAGCCATCCATATATAAATAACACCACCGCAATATATATATATATATATATATATAAACCAGGCCGGTAAAAATGTAATATTGCATCATGAGAGTTAAGAAAAAATTAAGATTTAAATCATTTTAAATTGGTACGCTAGTAGTAAAATAATGTTGTTTGGCCTCAAGGGAAAGGGAAAAAAAGCAACTTACAAAATTAGTACTTGTAAATAGTAATTATCTATACCTTTGATATCATCCACACTAACAAATGAAGGATGTGATAGCACAGCCGCCTGGATAAGTTCAGACTTCCCAAGTTCAACTACAACTTTGGCTGAGAAAGAAAATTATAAATTAAATTATTTAATTAATACTTTAATAATAGAGGAGTGACTAAAAACTATGAATATGCAAATAACAATAATAATAATAATAATAATGAGAAGTGTGATACAACCACAACTTAAACCCAACTAAGACCTAATTTCTAGTTTAAGGCTCTCCCTCTCTTCCATTGGCATTTAAAAAAAAAAAAAAAAATTCATTCAAGAAAAAATTTGAGTCTTAATTGAGTTTAAGTTATGATTTTCCTAATAGTAATAGAGAAAATTAAACTCACCACCCCAACAAAAGCCTGAAGCCCCAACTGAACAAACACCTTGACTTTTTATGGCTTCAATTACTGTCTTTGCCTCCTCAAATCCCTTATCCTATTCAAATAATCTAATTTTAGAGCATAGACTATTAATTAGTGCATATTAATCGAAAATTGCATAGCAATAGAAACCTGCAACATCAAGCCTTAATTAATATCAATTAATACCAATATTAACCATGGAGATAAAAGGTAGACTCAGTCAAAGTAGTTCAATAATTAATTTAATTTCAAAAATGTACACTAACATTCAAGTTTCTCCTATGAAACAAAATAAAATTAAAGAAACTTCAAAGAGGTCCTCTGAATTTTCACACATTTTGAAAAGACTCTTTAAGTTAAAAAGCTCTCAATTTCACCACTCGAACTTTTAATTTGATGTAATCTACTCCATCCGTTAGAGTTTTATAAAAGTTTTAAGGATAGAAAGGTCATTTCATTAATTTTAACACTTGTTTAGTGCCAAACCCTAATGGAGAGGGGTAGAGTCTTCTAAAAACTTATGAAAGTTCAGAGGGCCTTTTAGAAGTTAACTTAGTAAAATTCTAAACAATTTCTTGGCAAGTAGGACTAAAGCCTACAACCAACCGTTCCATGATCCTTCAACCAAACTGGTAGAGGCCTATCAGCATTGTCGTACACAAAGGGATCTCCATGTAAAAAGTCTGGAACCACCACATAAAACCCAACAGCTGCAACCTTGTCTGCAATCTTCCTTTTAACATGAAAGCAGATGATCATTTTAGGATTCAGAAGCAAAAAGTAAAAACATATTCAAAACGTTAACGTTGATTGTATGTGTAACTGTGTCTATGGATCACAACTTCATCTTTAATGAGAGAATTTTTATTATCCCAGTTTTTATTGAAGATAATATAATATATATATAGTTTTAGCAAATTGCCAGTTGTTCATTACGTGTTGTCTCTTTGCACTTGTGCACATTGTTCAGATATGCAAAACGGTTAGCCCTTTCACGTCTTCTTGGTGCCATGGAAAGTAAATATTGGCTTTGGTGCGCGCCAATATTTAAGGTAAGATATCACAAAGAGAAATAACAAATAATTTGCAACTCTTCTCAAAATGAAGATTCTACCAAAGATTTATAAGGTAAAAAAAATTTCAACCCCATTCTAAGACAACAGCTTTTTCAGTATTCGCTTCGGAACCTTGAAAAATTAGCAAAACTTAATGAAACATGAATTTGTAAGTCTTTGAATTAGCTTTCCAACGCTGCCAAGTTTGTGTCAATCCGATGTTAAAAACTTGAGATATAACATTTTTATTAGAAGTTGGTCTGGTTGAAAACCATCTTGCATCAGTTAGGGAGATTGACACTTTGAAGAATCTTTTAGTGAGACTATAATATAATATATTAGGACATCACTTGTTTCAAAAGCTTAAGCCTATGAATTAAGTTCAACGGTGCTATATCAACCACTCATATATATCTGTAACATCTCTCTAATGTGAAAGTCAATCTTTTTGCACTAACATGTGTCTAATAATTAATAACATGTTTGATCGATGATAAATCATGGTAAGTCTTCACTGCAATACAACAGTAGTTTAAAAATGATATATTCCTTTCTTAGGGCTCAAGTAGAAACTAATAAGGAGTAAAATATCTATTTATTTTCTCTCTTTATTTTCTAGTCTAATAAGGAATATATTTTCCAAGTCCAATAAGGAGAGTAAATCTCCAAACCTAGGTTGATTCTTATTCTATACAAATCAGAATCCAATATAGAAAGATCTTAGTATGAAACCCAATAAAATCATAAATTATTCATAATCTTAATCAAATTTGGTCTCTCTTGCTTTATGTAACTATTCTTTTATTTAAAAAAGAAACTATCAATAAACAGGCATAAGTTAATTATTGTTTTAGAATACAGTTTATTGTGTTTTGGAGGTCAAGGCTCCCTCAAAGTAATTATTGGAAATTACGGCTCTCTTGAAGTAGCTGATTTATCCTTTGTTATTAGTTGGTTCACATAAAAAAATTAAAAATAAAAATAAAAAAATAAATTGATACGGACTATGCAAAACCCATAAAAGAAACGAAGAAAAGAGATGTGAAAATGGGCCATATATACATATATATATATACCTCAAGTTTGGAGCTTCATAGCCTGTAGGAAAAGTCAGGATGTGAAGTTAGAAGATGATAGGGAACAAATCAGGTGTGAAAAGTCACCGTCAATTTAAAGGGATTAGCTTGAGTTGTAAGGTACCAAAGACGTCAGAGATGAGAAGGACGGCAAGATTGGAGTCGGCGGAGCCAGAGACGTAGCTGCTGAGGCCGCCGAGCTGGACTACATGGCCGGCGCCGGCGCTTCGGTCCAGGGTTGGTGGGTTGGAGCAGCACTGAGGGCCTGACATTGTTTTTTCTAATTTGATAAGCAAATAGAGTTTGAAGTGATCATCGGCGACTTTTACAGTTGGTTTTCTAAACATATTTTATAATAAGAGAAGCACCTCGATCATGACTCATGCATGACTTGTATTAAGCAATACAAAGGAATTAAAAATTTAGTCTCCATTTTCTTCTACAAAATCCTCTTCAAGTTCCATTAATTAAACGCTGATGGAGTCTGGTGATTAAAAGGAAAAGGTAACTTGATCAGAGTGTAGGTGTAATTTCCCAGTAATATTAATGTCTAAATTAAGAATATCTCATATAATGTTTGGTAAAATACACTTGGTTCTCCATGAAAAAATATAATAAAGCCGATTGCTCTGATACCACGAAAAAATATAATAAATATATAAAAAGTGGAGCAAGGAGATAGAGAAGAGAGAGAGAACGAAAGTATATAATGGACTACATTGTATTAAGACTAAAATTACTGAAGAGTATTACATAGGCCTCTATATTTATAGAGAAGCTATGAGTGATGAGCAAGTAACATAC
The DNA here is from genome assembly GCA_006937295.1 of Carpinus fangiana. NCBI lineage: Eukaryota > Viridiplantae > Streptophyta > Magnoliopsida > Fagales > Betulaceae > Carpinus > Carpinus fangiana. Next base: position 27,212,892 of record CM017326.1, read on the forward strand.
TATACTAAGGAAAGATAAACCTAGTAGGCTAAGGATAGCCTAAAATCAATAAGGAAGTAAATAACCATAGAATAATAAATAACCCTAACATAATATTCTTAACATTAATATACAATCTCATGAAACATGTAGGAGGAAATTATGGGATTGTTGCCTTGTCTGGATATGCTTGATCTGATTATATTTTATCTTCTGACACTCCTCTGCAAACTGAGGGTAGGAACTTCCTTCAGTTTGATGAACAAAAAGTAATTGGCAGTTTGTCAATTGAATCTTGCCATAAATCACCGGGGGCGAACGGATCTTGCCGTAAAAACACCAAGGGGCGGTCGGGTCTCGCCGTAAAACACCATTGGGCAGTCGGATCTCGTCGCAAATACCAAGGGCCGGTCAAATCTCGCCGCAAACCACTAATGGATGGTCAGATTTCACCGCAAACTACCAAAAACCGAAAAAATACTAGATATATGATTTTTAAAAAAAAAAAAAAATTTTTGAGAGGGAGAGATAAAAAAAACTCTACAGGACCCTTTGGATCAAACACTAGTGTAAGCCGATTGCTCTGATACCATGAAAAAATATAATAAAGCCGATTGCTCTGATGCCATGAAAAAATATAATAAATATATAAAAAGTGGAGCAAGGAGAGAGAGAAGAGAGAGAGAACAAAAGTATATAATGGACTACATTGTATTAAGACTAGGGCTGGCAAAACGGGTGACCCGGCNCCGAAAAAAAATACTAGATATATGATTTTATTTTTTTTTAATTTTTTTTTAGAGGGAGAGATAAAAGAAACTCTACAGGACCCTTTGGATCAAACACTAGTGTAAGTCGATTGCTCTGATACCATGAAAAAATATAATAAAGCCGATTGCTCTGATGCCATGAAAAAATATAATAAATATATAAAAAGTGGAGCAAGGAGAGAGAGAAGAGAGAGAGAACAAAAGTATATAATAGACTACATTGTATTAAGACTAAAATTACTGAAGAGTATTATATAGGCCTCTATTTATAGAGAGGCTATGAGTGATGAGCAAGTAACATACTATACTAAGGAAAGGTAAACCTAGTAGGCTAAGGAAACCCTAGAATCAATAAGGAAGTAAATAACCATAAAATAATAAATAACCCTAACATAATATTCTTAACATTAATATACAATCCCATGAAACATGTAAGAGGAAATTATGGGATTGTTGCCTTGTCTGGATATGCTTGATCTGATTATATTTTGTCTTCTAACACTCCAAACTAATACCGCACTGGCATTTTNAGTATTATATAGGCCTCTATTTATAGAGAGGCTATGAGTGATGAGCAAGTAACATACTATACTAAGGAAAGGTAAACCTAATAGGCTAAGGAAACCCTAGAATCAATAAGGAAGTAAATAACCATAAAATAATAAATAACCCTAACATAATATTCTTAACATTAATATACAATCTCATGAAACATGTAAGAGGAAATTATGGGATTGTTGCTTTGTCTTGATATGCTTGATCTGATTATATTTTGTCTTCTAACACTCCAAACTAATACTGCACTGGCATTTTGGCCATCAAACTTTAAAAATTGACACTTGATCCCTGTCAAGCTATTATTTTGTTGAAAGTTACACGCTATGTTAAATCTCTAGTGTTAAAATAAACAAAAAAATGCTACAGGTGATGTGCACTTTCTAATTTTTTATACTTGCAATGTCTAAATTATCGCTAAAAAATATAAAAAAGAAGAGTTAGAGAGATGGTCGAATCATTTCTAGTCATGAGGGGTGGTCATGGTTTAGCCAACCCAAATTAGTATGGGAATGTCCAAACCACCTCCACTGCCTAGTAGGAGTGGTTTGACAACCCACTCTAAACATTTTCATGGTGATCGAGCCACCCCACACGTTGCAAGTGTGATTCAGCAATTCCCATGGTTTGACTACCTTGCTAACCATTTTGAGGGTGGACTAACCATGCCTTAGCCCCTTAACTTTTTTTTTTTTTTTCCTATTTTTTATTTTTATTTTAGAAATAACAATAATAATTTTTGGTTAATTGGATCGTTCAAGTAAAAAGAAGTTACATGTGTGTCACATGTGGCATTTCCTGTATATATATTTTTTTCATGTGCTAATAAAGGATATACATTACATCAAAATATTAGTAGAATGAGATTATACCAAGAGGTAGCTCAATCGGCTGGGATCACGTTTAATGAAGCAGAGGTTACTAGTTCGAATCCCCCTCCCCCTCATGTGTGAACATGTCAAAAAAAAAAAAAAAAGTAGTAGAATGGGGTCTCCTTTTTTTTAACTTTAATTTTAAACTTTTCTTAAAAGTGCGTTTTAGCAATTTTTAGAGTAAAAAAGTCAAAAATTACTTTTGAATTTTTTTACTAAACATGCTAATTTTTTGTTTCACAACTTCCTCAGCATTAAAAGTACTTTTTACTTTTTCTAACGCAATTTCAAACATACTCTAAGTGCCAATAGAGTGTTAGTTTGGGAGAAATAAATGTACTTTTTTTTTCTTACTTTATTTACAGGAACATTATTTCATTAATAAGTATGATCCCCCCACAAAGATTATTAGCTTTGCCACTTAACCCATGTCAATGCATTGGCGAATTAATGATCTTGCCAACTACCCAAACACGTCTCTCTCTCAAACACAAACACAAACATACACTTAGAGATAAAAGATAAAAGCAAGCAAGTTTTACCCATTATTCATAATGAATTTATTCAAATTTTACATATCAGCTAGTCAACCACTTGGAAAAACTAGCATTTGATGGGTTCCACATAATAATATAAAACCAAGACATAAGACACAAGTATTTTAACTTGACAATAATTCTTACTTAACATGCTTAACACACCAATCTAACAAAATCTGACTGGCCTCCTTAGCAGACTTCACAGCTCTCTCATCCTCAACATTGTACCTAATTGTCCACCCATGTTCGGTTTTCGGAAATACCTTAACATACGAATCCACCTGCCAAAAATCATGATTATTTCATCACTATCGTATGAAAAAATTGGCAAGTTTTTGTAACCAACTTATTTCAATAAGTAAAAAAAGACAAAAAGATTTGATCTTCTTACCCCTGGTTTAGCATTTAAGACATCTTCAAACTGTTTCAAGAGTTCTGGTGGAGCAAAATCATCAATCTCAGTTCCTAGTATTGCAGTGGGAACCTTAGCCTCTGAAATTATTTCCAAACATTGACTTTAGTTTTATGAGTCATCTACCCAGATATAAATAACACCACCACTAAAGAAATAACTTCTAACAAATTAATCAGGTAAAAATGTATTAATGTTACAACAAGTTTAAGAAACTAAGATTAAAACATTTTGAATTAGCTCGCGGATTGCAAAAGATCATGTCCTTTGACCTCAGGGGAAAGGAAGAAGGGTACTAAAAAAAACCATCAAATTAAATAGTGACTCTTGGAAGATGACAATATTTCAAAAGACACTTTAAGTTGGAAAATGCAAATGAATACTCTAGTGAAACTAATATACAGTTGTGGAACATTAATTTAAGTATTGGAATTAATCCATACCTTTGATATCACCCACAGTGACCCATGCTGGATGTAATGACACACCAGCCTTGATAAGATGCTCATACTTTGAGAGCTCAGCTACAACCTTGGCTGAGAAGAATACCATAAAATCAAAATCAAACTTTTTTTCTTATTGAAACTTTGAATATGGTCAACAAAAGAAAAATGAACAAATAGGAACAAAGAAAAGCTCACCACCCCAGCAATAGCCCACAGCCCCAACTGCAGAAACACCTTGACATTTTATAGCTTCTATTATTGTCTTTGCCTCCTCAAATCCCTTGTACTATTCAAAATAATATTAGAGCTTCACATACTGTTATCGCATAATAGAAAGTTACATAGCAATCCATAACCCCAAAGAGGGTTAATTACCTTTTTAGTACTTAGGTCTTTATTTTTATTTTTCTCACCTAGGTTTCAAATTGTATCACAGATGATACATGATTTATGGTAAAGACCAATTTATTACTTCTGTCATATTTTTTAGGATAATGCTAGGGATTCTCCCTGTAGATTCTCCTAGCGTTCTCTTAGTCTTATGTAAAACATGATTTAAGAAAAAATAAAATTGTAGTGGCCTCCACTACTGGTTTTTTTAGGCATTAGTACCAAATTTGAGGCATTAGCACCAAATTTGTGAGGCATTAGCATCAAATTTAGGATGATTAAATCAATTTTGGATGATACCATCCCTAAATAGTTAACCTTCCACCCTTAGGTTTTAGTTTTGAATCCAAAAACAAGTTTTAAAGCATTAGAACATAATTATTAATTCATAAAAATTAATTTGTTAGCAAAAAAATGGTACTACAATTTTTTTTTTTTAAATCATATTCTACGTAAAATTGGGAGAACGTTAGAAGAACACTACGGAGAAAATCCATAGCAATCCCCAATGTAATATCAGGTGATCAATAATAACCTTGATGACAAAAGGTGGACTTCGTCAAGTAGTTCTTCAATAATTCATGAAGTATCGGCCATATGTTGTTTTCATCAATAACAATGAAGAAAAAAAAAAAAAAAATGGCAATTTGGGCTAAAGGAATATGATAGAGGTACCTATATAAGTGTTTGTTTGGGATTGTTTTTGATGAGTTTAAAAATGTTTTTAACACTTAGAAAGCCTGTTTAAATAAAACAGTACTCGTTTGATAAAAAAAAATAAATAAATAAAAACGCTTTTAAGAATTCAAAAGGCTTAAAAATGGCTAAAACGTAATTTTAGTAAAAGCTTAAAAATGAAACTTTTATCTAAAAGTTCTTAAAAACTAAGTACCATATATGACATAATTTGAAACCTAGGTTAAAAAAAACAAAAAACCCTTAAATACTGAAAAAGTAATTAACACTAGATTATAATGAAAAGACGTCCAAATTGATAAGAACCCCTATTTATTTTTAATACTAATTTTAAAAATTTCAACCTAATGAGTTGGAATTCTGGATCAGGATCCCCTCAAATTCTTTAAAAATTTGAGACCCTCAAATTTTGAATCTTGACCGTTCATCTTGATTTTAATGACAAAAAACAAAAGGCTTTTCAATTTTCACATTGAAAATTAAAAAGCCTTTTGTTTTTTGTCATTAAAATCAAGATGAACGATCAAAATTCAAAATTTGAGGACCTCAAATTTTTAAAGTATTTGAGGGATCCTGATCCTTGGAATTCTATACCAATTCAATTGCTAATTAATCTATCACTTCCACCTTAATCTTTTCAGTATCAATTCATAAAGTATGGGCCCTCTGTTGTTTTCATCGATAACAATAATAAAATTGGACACTCGAAATCACACAACCTGTTACATTCGAGGACCATTGTTCCTAAGTTCAACCAGTCGTGGTCTTTAAAAAATTATTATTATTATTTTTTAAAAAATAAGACTTCTAAAAAATATTTTTTTGCTTCCTAAAATATAAGTATTAAAACCTATAACGAACCGTTGAATGATCCTTCAACCAAACTGGTATAGGCCTATCAGGTTTGTCGAACGCAAAGGGATCTCCATGCATAAAGTCAGGAACCACTGCATAAAATCCAGTAGCTGCAGCCTCGTCTGCAATCTTCCTTTTAACATGGACAGCATATGATATATTAGCATTTACATGCATAAAGCAACAATAAACTCATAACATTAGGTTTAACACGTGAAATATTTAATTTAAATTGAGTTATTTAATGGGATATTAAATTATTATGTTATTGCATAAACTTAAACTCATAAAAAGAGATTATAAATTTAATTTATTAATCATCATTTTAACATGAGAGACTATTTATTATTATATTTCGTATTGAAAATAATATAATATAGGTTTATATATATATAGAAGGAAAGTGAAAATTGGCCATATATACCTCAAGTTTGGAGCTTCATAACCTAAGGAAAAGTCAACAAGAGTGAAGTTAGAAGATGGCAGGGGACAAGTCAAGTATGAAAGGGGTAACTATATATATATATGGAGATTAGAAAAATATAATACTAATTATTTGTGATTTATCCAAAATATATATGCTTACAAACCAACACGGAATTAACTACCTCATCAATTCAAATTCTCTTGTCTCCTGTCCTTTATTTCATTAAGAGATATAAAGGGAGGGAGAAGTGTTAAAGAAACGTGATAGGTACCAAAGCCGTCAGAGATGAAAAGGACGGCAAGCTTGGAGTCGGGGGAGCCAGCGACGTAGGTGCTGAGGCCACCGAGATGGACAACATGGCCGGCGCCGGCGCTGGGGTCCAGGGTGGGCGGGTTGGAGCAGCACTGAGGGCCTGCCATTGTTCTTCCCAATTAATTTGATGAGCAAAAGCAACGCATACTAGACCTTAATTAAATACTACTACTATCGGTTTAGGAGAAGGATCCTCTCCATTTCATTTGAAATGGAGAGGAGCCATTTAGGCTAAATGATGGGATGTAATTGTCAAAATTATTTACATCTTTTAAGAAAATGACAACTATGTCCCACTTTTTGAACTAAATGACTCATATCCATTTCAAATGAAATGGAGAGAATCCTTTTCCATCGGTCTAGTGTGTGGACATGGTGGATTTGGTTGGCTATTTTATTAATTAATATATATTAAGAGCCGCCTCATATGACTCAGGAAATCGAGGTTTTCTACGCACATGAGACAAAACGACAAACATGGTAGGTTTTTAAAGTTTTTTTTTTGGTTTAGGGTAATAACTAGGTAGTAGTTATATTGTGAGGAATAACTAAGTAGTATATATATTTGAACGAAAATACGAGGATTTACGAGGATTTTATTGATTAAAGATCATGAGTATTAGCTCTTACGTTTCTAAGAAATAGTTCAATCGATTGAGATTACACTTTATAAAGTGAAGATCACTAATTCGAATCATCCTCCCTTTTTGTGTGGGCATGTCAAAAAAAAAAAGAAAAAGGTATAAGCTTTTACAGAGCAGAGCATAAAACTCTACAAAATCATAGCCACATGCTATGAGGTTACAAAGTCATAGATACACATAAAAATTCTTATGTTTCCAAGAGATAGCTCAATCGGCTAGGAACCACGCCTTATGAAGCGGAGGTCACTAGTTTGAATCCCTCTTCCCCCTCTTATGCGGACATGTAAAAAAAAAAAAAAAAATCTTACAATCAAGTGCTATCTATGGCTTCAATCTTTCGCTAATCTTGAGAAATAACTCCTCCCACCTAATTATTTCTCCTCACTCATGAGGGCATATCTAGAAAGAATAAACTTCTTATTCAAAACAAAAAATAGAAACAAACAACCAGCAAGTAGCAACAGTGGCTGGGAAGGAGATGAACAGTACAACACAATATAAGGTGGCTGGGAAGGAGATGAATGGTACAACACAATATAAGGTGGACGGACACATAACGGAGAGGTTGAAGTTGCTGATCTACTTGAAAAACACCTACAAACATAAAGAAGAAAAAGACCAAAAAATGAGGAAGAGGGTAGGATCAGAGAATAGAAGGAAAAGGGAAGAAGAGGAGAGAGCAGTACTTACTTATATTATAGGTAGTATATATATATATATACACTATGAGGAATGACTAGGTAGTAGTTATATTATAGGTTTAAAAAAAAAAAAATCCAAAACAAAAAACCAAAAAGAAATATGCCCCCATCACATATCTATATAGTGAATCTTCTTTTTCTTTTTTTGGTTTTTTGTTTTTTGGATTTTTTTTTTTTTAAATAAAATATGTGATGGGGACATTTTGGAAAAAAAAAAAAAGTTAAAATAGTCGAATTGCAATAATTTAAAAGTTTGGAGGGTAAAGTGTCACGTTTAAAACTTTGGAGGTAAAAATACAAATTGATGAATAGTTTAGGGAGATAAAGTATAATTTCCCTAAAATATAAAAAAAAAAAAGAGTTAGAGAGGTGGTCGAATCATTTCTAGTCATGAGGGGTGGTCATGGTTTAACCAACCCAAATTAGTATGGGAGTGTCCAAACCACCTCCACTACCTGGTAGGAGTGGTTTGGCAACCCCCTCTAAACATTTTCATGGTGATCGAGCCATTGCCACGCGTTGCAATTGTGATTCAGCAATTCCCCTAGTTTGACTACCTTGCTAACTGTTTCAAGGGTGGATTAACCATGCCTTAGCCCCTTTTAACCTTTTAAAAAAAAAAAAAAAATAACAATAATAATTTTTGGTTAATTTGGGTCGTTCAAGTAAAAAGAAGTTACATGGTGTGTCACATGTGGCATTTTCTGTATATTTTCACTCCATGTGCTAATAAAGGATATACATTACATCAAAATAGTAGTAGAATGGGGTCTCGTGTCATTTTTAAAGTTTGGAGGTTTAAGAGCATATTTGAGATTGCGCCGAGAAGTAGAGCTTTTTTTTTTTTTTTTTTTTTCCTTTTTTTTTTAA
>CM017326.1:27221678-27377749 GCA_006937295.1 Carpinus fangiana
ACCCATTATTCATAATGAATTTATTCAAATTTTACATATCAGCTAGTCAACCACTTGGAAAAACTAGCATTTGATTGGTTCCACATAATAATATAAAACCAAGACATAAGAGACAAGTATTTTAACTTGACAATAATTCTTACTTAACATGCTTAACACACCAGTCTAACGAAATCTGATTGGCCTCCTCAGCAGACTTCACAGCTCCTTCATCCTCAACATTGTACCTAATTGTCCATCCATGTTCGGTTTTTGGAAATACCTTAACATACGAATCCACCTGCCAAAAATCATGATTATTTCATCACTATCATATGAAAAAATTGGCAATTTTTTGTAACCAACTAATTATTTCAATAAGTAAAAAAAGACAAAAAGATTTGATCTTCTTACCCCCGGTTTAGCATTTAAGACATCTTCAAACTGTTTCAAGAGTTCTGGTGGAGCGAAATCATCAATCTCAGCTCCTAGTATTGCAGTAGGAACCTTGGCCTCTGAAATTATTTCCAAACATTGACTTTAGTTTTATGAGAGCCATCTACCCAGATATAAATAACACCACCACTAAAGAAATAATTTCTAACAAATTAATCAGGTAAAAATGTATTAATATTACAACAAGTTTAAGAAATTAAGATTAAATCATTTTGAATTAGCTTGCAGATAGCAAAAGATCATGTCCTTTGACCTCAAGGGAAAGGAAAAAAGGTACTAAAAAAATTCATCAAATTAAATACCGACTCTTGGAAGATGACGATGTTTCAAATGATACTTTAAGTTGGAAAATGCAAATGAATACTCTAGTGAAACTNTTTGAATTAGCTTGCAGATAGCAAAAGATCATGTCCTTTGACCTCAAGGGAAAGGAAAAAAGGTACTAAAAAAATTCATCAAATTAAATAGTGACTCTTGGAAGATGACGATGTTTCAAAAGACACTTTAAGTTGGAAAATGCAAATGAATACTCTAGTGAAACTAATATATAGTTATGGAACATTAATTTAAGTATTGGAATCCATACCTTTGATATCATCCACAGTGACCCATGCAGGATGTAATGACACACCAGCCTTGATAAGATACTCATACTTTGAGAGCTCAGCTACAACCTTGGCTGAGAAGAATACAATAAAATCAAAATCAAACTTTTTTTCTTATTGAAACTTTGAATATGGGCAACAAAAGAAAAATGAACAAATAGGAACAAAGAAAAGCTCACCACCCCAGCAATAGCCTACAGCCCCAACTGCAGAAACACCTTGACTTTTTATAGCTTCTATTATTGTCTTTGCCTCCTCAAATCCCTTGTACTATTCAAAATAATATTAGAGCTTTATACACTGTTATCGCATAATAGAAAGTTACACAGCAATGGATAACCCCGAAGAGGGTTAATTACCTTTTTAACACTTAGGTCTTTATTTCTATTTTTCTCACGTAGGTTTCAAATTGTATCATAAATGATACCTGATTTATGGGTAAAGACCAATTTAGTACTTCTGTTATATTTTGTACATCAATCCAAGCTAACGGACTGCCACGTATTTAGTTTTTATTTTTTTTTTAATTATTTAGTTTTTATTTTTTTTTAACTTTTTTTTAGGACATGTGGCATATTTATGTCATGATATGTGACAATCTGTTAGCTTGAGCTAACAGAACGTAATAGAGATACTTGTATAAGTTAGGTAGTATCTTTATGTGACATGATTTGAAACCCAAGTTAAAAAAAAAAAAAAAAAGAAGAAAAAAAAATAAAAACCTATGTACTAAAACAATAATTAACCCTAGATTAAAATAAAAAGATGGCCCAAATTGATAAGAACTATATATTCTTAATATTAATTTTAGAGTAGTGATTCTTGTAAGACTGGCGTGAGTGAACAGTACTCACGACAGCCTTATTTTAATAATAAAATATTATAAATTACTATTCACTTATTAAAATAATAACATTTTATTATTAAAATAAGATTAGCGTGAGCACTGTTTACTCACGCCAGCCTTACAAGAATCACTCGTCCTATTTTTAAAATTTCAACCCAATGAGATGGAATTCTATCCCAATTCAAATGCTAAATCTATCACTTCACCTTAATCTTTTCACTATCAATGCAATATCAGGTGACCAGTAATAACCTTGATAACAAAAGGTGGACTTGGTCAAAGTAGTTCTTCAATAATTCATAAAGTATTGGCCATCTGTTGTTTTCATCAATAACAATGAAAAAAAAAAAAAATTGGCAGTTTGGGCAAAAGGAATATTATAGAGGTAACTATGTAAGTGTTTGTTTGGAAATGTGTTTGATGAATTTAAAATTGTTTTTAACACTTAGAAAGCCCGTTTAAATAAAACAGTTCTCGTTTAGTAAAAAAAATAAAAGCGCTTTTAAGGATTTAAAAAGCTTAAAAATGACTAAAACGTACTTTTAGCAAAAGCTTAAAAATAAAACTTTTGTTTAAAAGCTTTTTTTAACTTAAAAGTTTTATTTCTTAAATGCAATCCTAAATAAACTCTAAGTTAAGTACTATATATAGGTGACATAATTTGAAACCTAGGTGGTTAAAAAAAAAAAAAAAAAAAAAAAAAACCTAACCTAAGTATTGAAAAAGTAATTAACACTAGATTATAATTAATGAAAAGACGTCCAAATTGATAAGAACCCCTATTTATTTTTAATACTAATTTTAAAAATTTCAACCTAACGAGTTGGAATTCTATCCCAATTCAACTGCTAAATCTATCACTTCACCTTAATCTTCTCACTATCAATGCAATATTATCAGGTGATCGACCAATAATAACCATGATGACAAAAGGTGGACTTGGTCAAAGTAGTTCAATAATTCATATATAAAGTATCGGCCATCTGTTGTTTTCATCGATAACAATAATAAAATTGGACACTCGAAATCACACAACCTGTTACATTCTAGGACCATTGTTCCTAAGTCCAACAAGTCGTGGTCTTTAAAAAATTATTATTATTTTTTTTTAAAAAAAAAAATAGACTCCTAAAAAATATTTTTTTGCTTCCTCAAATATAAGTATTAAAATCTATAACGAACCGTTGAATGATCCTTCAACCAAACTGGTAGAGGCCTATCAGGTTTGTCGAACGCAAAGGGATCTCCATGCATAAAGTCAGGAACCACTGCATAAAATCCAGCAGCCGCAGCCTTGTCTGCAATCTTCCTTTTAACATGGAAAGCAGATGATTATATTAGCACTTAGATGCGTAAAGCAACAATAAATTCACGTCAAGCTCAACACGTAAAATATTTAATTTAAATAAAATGATTTTATGACGGGATATTAAGTTATCATGTTATTCCATAAGCTTAAGCTCATAAGAAAATATTATAAATTTAATCTATTAATCATCATTTTAACATGAGAGACTCCTATTACTATATTTCGTATTCAAAATAATATAATATAGCTTTATATATATAGAGAAGGAAAATGAAAATTGGCCATATATACCTCAAGTTTGGAGCTTCATAACCTGAAGGAAAAGTCAACAAGAGTGAAGTTAATTAGAAGATGAGAGTGCACAAGTCAAACATGAAAAGTCACCGTGGGGTAACTATATATATAAGGAGATTAAAAAAATATAATACTAATTATTTGTGATTTATCCAAAATATATATATGCTTACAAACCAACACGGAATTAACTACCTCATAAATTCAAAATTCTCTTGTCTCCTCCTTTATTTCATTAAGAGATATAAAGAGAGGGAGAAGTGTTAAAGAAACGTGATAGGTACCAAAGATGTCAGAGATGAAAAGGACGGCAAGCTTGGAGTCGGGGGAGCCAACGACGTAGGTGCTGAGGCCACCGAGATGGACAACATGGCCGGCGCCGGCGCTGGGGTCCAGGGTGGGCGGGTTGGAGCAGCACTGAGGGCCTGCCATTGTTCTTCCCAGTTAATTTGATGAGCAAAAGCAACGCAGACACCAGACCTTAAATACTCCTACTAGAGTAGTGATAGTGGTCATGCCTTACGCCAGCTTTTTTTTAATATTTAATTATTATTGTTTATTATTATTTTTTAATAATATTTAAATGCCATCATTATCACTACTCCTATTATTAGTGTGTGGACATAGTGGATTTGGTTTGCTATTTTATTAATTAATAGCCGCCTCATATGACTCAGGAATCGACGCTTTCTGCGCCATGAGGTTTATAAATTCTAAAGCAATGACAAAACGACAAACATGGTAGGTTTTTAAAGTTTTTATTTGGCAGGTACAGAGGCGGAATGATTTAAAATTAAAAATTCCATTACTGCATGTGTAAAAAAAATTATGTCCCTTTTAGCCGTGAATGATGTCTCCTAATCTTGGGTCAATAAAAAAACAATTCTCCTCTTGCTTGATTTCCGCATGGGCCGATAAAAAAAAAAATAATAATAAAAAAAGAAAGTAGCCTAATGGGTACATTTTTAACATAAAAAATTGAATGAGTAATTTCACTTAACTTTCGAAGTTTCGTACTTTTTGTAAACATCCTTTTAAAGTTTAAAGTCTTTCACTTTGGTGTATTGAATTTTTGTTTCATTTTAAATATCTCATTACCGTTAAATATTGTAGTTAAATTAAACAAAAAAATTATAAAAAAAAAACTAAGAGTATTTTAATAATTTAACACTCATTCGTTAAGATTTAACGAAAAATTCTAACGGAATGAGGTATTTGAAACGAAACAAAAGTTCGATACACCAAAATAAGAGACTTTAAACTTTGGAGGGGTGTTTGTAAAAGGAGCGAAACTTCATAGGGGTTAAGTGAAATTACTCCAAAATTAAAAGTTGTTCCCCCTTAAAAAATAAAATAATAAAAGTTGTCCCCAAGAGGTAGCTCAATTGGCTTGGACCACGCCTTAATGAAGTAGAGGTCACTAGTTCGAATCCTCCTCCCCCTTTTGTGTGGACATATAAGGTAAATTAATTGTTTTCATGATGTTGTTTCTAACTTTCTAAGCCATATTTTGTTTCTATTTTTCTAATTCAGAAAGACTGAAGATCAATTATCCAACTTCAAGGAAAAATTAAGCTATTGAGGTATGTAATTAAATTTTTAGATTTAAATTTAAATTGTTATTGTAAGTTGTAAATTAATTGTGGTTCCTGCATTATTTATACATTTATATAGTTTTTGTTTCATATTTTAATTATATAAATATATATAATTATAGACTTGTAGTTATGAAGAAAAACGATGATTCTATTAAATTTCAGTCAAATTCTAAACGACCTCGTGTTGAGGTAGATTTAGCAAATTAATTATTTTTTATATTTAATTATTTTTAAATATTTTAATTAACTTTAATTTTTTATTCATTAAAAAAAATGTCCCCATCAATCCACGTCCTGGCTCGGCCACTGGGCAGGTAATAACCTTTTTTTTTCTTTTTTTTTTATATGTCCACACAAGGGAAGGGGGAGGGAGATTCGAACTTGTGACATCCGTTTCATAAGGTGTGGTTTACAACCGATTGATCTAACCCTTGGGGACAGAAAGGTAATAACTAGGTTACTAGGTAGTAGTTATATTGTGAGGAATAACTAGCTAGTGTGTATATATATATATTTTAATAAAAATACGAGGATTTCGTTGATTAAAGATCATGAGCATAAGCTCTTACAGAGCAAAGTATAAAATTCTACAAAATCATAGCTACATGTTATGAGGTTACAAAGTCGTAGATACAAATAAAAATTCTTATAATCAAGTGTTATTTATGACTTCAATCTTTTGCTAACCTACGTACAAATACATGGGTAACCAAATTTCATAAAAAAAAAATAAAAAATTATTTAAACTGGCTGTAAGAGATAACCCCTCACACCAAACTATCCTGGCTGTGAGAAATAACTCCTCACACCTAATTATTTCTCCTTACTCATGATGGCATATCTAGAGAGAAACCTCTTATTTAAAACAAAAAACTAAAACAAACAGCCAGCAAGTAGCAGCAGCGGTCGGGAAGGAGATGGACAGTACAACACGGTAGAAGGTGGATGGACGCATATTGGAGTGGCTGAAATTGCTGATCTACTCAAAAAACACCTACAAACATAAAGAAAAAAGAAAAAGACCAGAAGATGAAGGGGAGGGTTGGAGCAGAAAGTAGAAGGGAAAGGGAAGAGGAGGGGAGAGCAGTACTTATATTATAGGTAGTAGTTATATATATGTTGTGAGGAATGACTAGGTAGTACGTAGTTATATTATAGGTTTAGAATACGGAATGAATAGGACTTTTTAAACTATACAAGTCTATACAAGTCGAAAACATTCATTACTGACCAAAATTACACTTTTAAATTCTTCTTTAAATTCTCCTCTGAAAACATATATGAGTTGTGAGGGGTGGAGCGTATGGGGTGGGTTATACAGGTTTGGGTGGGTTTTGTCCAACCTGTTGAACTAACTAATTGAACATTCGAAAAAGCACATGAAAACAGATATCTATGTACGTTCTCTCTAGATATGCCTTTACGAGCGAGGATGAATAATTAGATGTGAAGGTTATTTTTCATGCCGACCTTAATATTTTGGTATGAGAGGTTATATCTCACAGTCATTTTAAATAAATTTTGTTAGGATGAATATGCACATATACATTTATTTGTAGCCTATCTACTCAGATCTACACACGAAGTTCGTCTCGGTGGATGTGTGAGATAGGTTCACACTCATCTTTTTATTTCGCCTTGTTAACTTGTAGTAATTAGCAATTTATGGCATGGATCGATGAATATCTGTGCTTTGATAAGCATATTTTAATAAAATAAAATAAAAACTCAGATCGATATAAAATTATGCATTTAGCTGTGAAGCAATGACGAAGCTCAATAAGTTTTTCTACCTTTTTGCAAGCACTATATTCAGAAAGAATTGAAGTATGCATATGCCATATTTTTATTATTCCTGATTGTTGTCTTTGCAATTTTAAGAAAAACAAAAAATCTATGAGAATACATATTCCACACGCTACTCCATGCTATACTTTTGAGTTTCAATCGTAGTTATGCTTCTTTCCAATTTAATGCTTATGGCAATTGTTGATTTTTGTCATTTTTTATGAGCACTACAAGACAAATCAATAAGGATGGTTACTTTTACCACATAAGACTCTTCACAGAGTTTTTATGCATTTTAGAACCGCCTTGTGCGGTTCAGGAAAATGCCCAGCTTGTTTTATTTGGAGCCATAGATGAAACCATTGTCTAATGTTTGGTCTTTTTAGACTATTTCCTATATCTTTCTGTATATCTTTGCTGCATTTTCTGTTTAGGATTTGTAGTTGGGGTGTCCACCCTTTTGATGTTGTTCGATTTCATGTAACCTGCTTTCTCTTATTTGATTTTTTTTTTTTAAAAAAAAAAAATAATAAAATACAAGGCTTTCATTTTTTATAAAGCCGTTACTAGACATGCATGTCTACAGAACCAAGTGCCAATCTCTACTTAAGTATGTGATGAGAATAAAGATGGAAGAAAACCTTTTGATAGAGCCAGCATATCGCATGGACCAAATTGATCTTGCTAGTATCTCACCTTTTTGTTAAGCCTCTTTTACAGATCTTTGATTACAAAAGCAAACAAGCCTCACTACTATCTCACACTCCCCTCCACCAAGATGCAGCAGGGCTACTGAAGTGATCCTTCACCATTGAATTGGCTTGACTTGCTTGCGAACTACCAAATCCCCCTGCTTTCCGCTAAGCTTCTACAATTCTACACCGAACACCAGGTCAGCCAGAGTCAGACGAGAGCATGTCTGTCAATGGCAGCCCAAGGTCTCTCCCACGCAGGTGTAAAAAACGGGTAATTTTGGGCTACTAACCCCACATAAATGGGGTACCTATTTTATACTTTATATTTTGTAACTTTATAAATGCAGAAAAAAAAAATTCAAGGCACAAGGAGTTTGAAATATGTGCCTCATATATATATATATATATATAGTTACTTAGATTCTGGTGCACTCAATCTATGTTCAGATGACATTTATTTCTCTATATTACCATTTCTTTCATTTATATGAAGTCTCGTATTGCATTGAAAATTTGCAATATAATTTAAAAAGCTCTTGGAGCTAGTGTCTCATTTTGCCATTTTGGGCAGATAAAAAATAAAAACTCCGAGGAAGAAGATCCCAAGAGTCACAACTCCAAGAGAAAAAATCCAAGGAAAAGATCCAAAGGAAGAAAATTCTATGAGATAAGATTCCAAATGACAAAAGTTTCAAGGAACAAAGCCCAGAAATTCAAAATTCTAAGAGACGACAAAAGCCAAGGTTCTGAGGTACAACGCCCAAGCATCAAAAAACTTGAAAAATGCAATCATCAAACTTGGGATGAGTCATAACATGATCCTCCTCGAGAAAAAGATCTAATTTCTACCATTGGAGCATCTTTATTTGGAGAATACTGGTAGACTTTAATTTTTAATCATTGAGGAATTTTATCACGAAATCGTCCATCGAAAAAGAAAAGGGTTTCTTTTGAATTGGATTAGTTTGATTGTGTGTGGACAATGCTTTTGGTTATTTGTAAAAAAAGTTGAGATGTCAGCTTTCTATTTGAGGAATGGAGGGTGTAAAATACCTACTTTACACAAAGACCTGTTTATGTTATTCTCATTTTCTTTTCTATCTTGTTTAAACTTTATTTATAGTAACATTATTTCATTAATTAGTATGATCCCCATAAAGATTATTACCTTTGCCACTTAACCCATGTCCCAATATTAGGATCCTCTCCTCTGGATAATATATAACTAGTTATAGTTGATGAGTATTTTTGCCAATTCAAAAAGTGAAAGACTAAAATACATTTTCACTATAACTAACGGGATATTATTTAGTTCAAATAAAATTGAGAGAATCATATTCCATGTCAATACATTGGCGAATTAATGATCTTGCCAACCACTCACACACAAACACACACTTAGAGATAAAGCATGCAAGTTTCACCCATTATCCATAACCAATTTATTCAAATCTTACATATATACTAGTCAACCACTTGGAAAAACTTGCATTTGATTGGTTCCACATAATAATCAAAGCGTAACACACAAGTATTTAACTTGACAATATATTCTTACTTAACACACCAGTCTAACAGAATATGATTAGCCTCCTCAATAGACTTCACAACTCCCTCATCCTCAACATTGTACCTAATTGTCCACCCATGTTCGGTTTTCGGAAATACCTTAACGTACGAATCCACCTGCCAAAAATCTTGGTTATTTCATCACTATCATATGGAAAAATTAAGGAAAATTGACTTAAGTTAAAGGCTTAATTTCTAAGGACAAGGTGATGATGGGATCACCATGATGAATATTTCTAATTGTTTGTTTGGAAAGATCAAACACACAATAGTGAACATTAGCTAAAATGCAATACAAAATAAGAAGAATCATGATAACTTAAGTCATGGCCTCGTACAGGAGCTCCTATTCTCTCTTCTATTCATATAAAAAAAGGGAAAGATCATCCCCGTAGCCATTTTCCTTATTCAATTAGGAATATATATATATATTTATATATATGGCCTCGTAAGGCAAATTAAGGATTTAGGTAACCAACTTAAAATAATTGATATGAAGAAAAAAATGTTGAATCTCTACTTATTTCAAAATATTAAGTTAGTAGAAAATAATGAATTTGGTTATTTAATTAGTATTCGAACATTTTCTTTCACTTGTAGAATTAGGCAACACGTAAAATAACACGTAAAATATATTTAATTAAAAAGTTAAAGTAATGCAGGGTACTGGTTTTCAACCGAACATGCAACATTAATAAAAAGGTCATGTCTTGAGTTTCTGACATGAGATGGAGACAAGCTTGGTGGGGTTGTCTTAAAAACACACGATTTTTTGTTAGAGGGTGATTGCTTACCAGTGATTAAAGCCATTAGAGACCCAAACCTGTCGTGGAGTGCTTATGGGTAGATTATCGGTGATACTAAAAAGGTGCTTAACACCAGGAGAAGCTGGTTTGTGAATCATGTTAGGAGGACAGCAAACAACGCAGCGCATAATCTCGCTAAGGCTGCCCTCCTTTTATCCAATGAGGCGATTTGGTTGGAAGAAACCCCTCCCTGTATTGCTGACATTGTACCTTTAGAGCAAACTGCTCTTTAATTTAGAGCTTCTGCTCTAGATGTTTTATGTTTGAAATAGTGAATCTGATTCTTCTTCTTCTTCAAAAAAAAAAAAAAAAAAAGATTCTCTTAATATAAAAGGAAATAGTGATAGTATTAATTTCATAGCTAGGATTTAAAGTTTGTGCATTTAGCGTTATACGTATATACATAATATTAATGTTGGCACGTATTTTAAACAAATTAAATAATGTGGCATCATGTACACTTTTAGTTGCACCAATTTTAATTCTCACCATGAAATGGAGAGGTTCATTATCCATGAAATTGAGACTAAAGGGCTTGTGGTTGTAGTCCAATACGTAAAACATTAAGAGTAATGATATACATACTCTTAGTCTCATACACTATCAGGTGATACCCATTTTTACCATAAAATTTATGATAGATTATTATTAAATTTTGATCCAATTGTGAGAGTGAGAGCCATATAAGAGTGTGCATGTGAGAATGGGAGTGAAAAAATAGATTAAAATAGAAGAGAAAAATTTCATAATTATAAAGGAAAAAGCTAGCTAACACCATAAATTAAGAAGCATATAAAAATGATAAGTAAAAAAAGACAAAAAGATTTGATCTTCTTACCCCTGGTTTAGCATTTAAGACATCTTCAAACTGTTTCAAGAGTTCTGGTGGAGCAAAATCACCAATCTCAGCTCCTAGTATTACGGTAGGAACCTTTGCCTCTGAAATTATTTCCAAACATTGACTTTAGTTTTATGAGAGCCATCTACCCAGATATAAATAACACCATCACTAAAGAAATAATTTCTAACAAATTAATCAGGTAAAAATGTATTAATATTACAACAAGTTTAAGAAATTAAGATTAAATCATTTTGAATTAGCTCGCGGATAGCAAAAGAATGTCCTTTGACCTCAAGGGAAAGGAAAAAACGTACTAAAAAAGACCATCAAATAGTGACTCTTGGAAGATGACAGTATTTCGAAAGACACTTTAAGTTGGAAAATGCAAATTTATACTCTAGTGAAACTAAAATATAGTAGTGGAACATTTAAGTATTGGAATCCATACCTTTGATATCATCCACAGTGACCCATACAGGATGTAATGACACACCAGCCTTGATAATGTTGGCTTATTATGGCTCACTTATGGTTGGCAAGTGGGTGGTTGTCATCAATCCTTGAAGAAGAAAAATGGTGCAAGCTCACTTGATGCAGATGTTTGGAAGTTGGCTCACTTCAATGGTGGTAGGAGGAAGTTGGAGCTCATGCCTATAAATAGCCAAGGCCTTCATTTGCATCAACGCACAACAAGCAAGAGCTTCTTACAAAGAGAAGAGAAAAGAAAGTGAGGAAAGTGAGAGAGAGAGAGAGGTTTCCAAGAGAGTAAGAAAAATAGAGTAGTATTTTTTTGAGAGTGGGCAAAACACAAAGTGTATAATTTTTCAAGAGTGTGAGAGATACACTGTGTGAGTGAGATCAGCTGATCCACATTTTGTTCATTCTATTGATATAGTGGTATGCTCTGTGAATGTATGCAGTATGAGCCGAACCACGTATAAATTCTCGTCTTCTGATTTTGTGTGTATGTTTGTGCATGTTTATAGTACTAATAAAAATACACGTGTATGTTCTGTCTAAGAAAAATTGGGTTTTAAGTGAGACCAGTGTGACTCCTCTAATCTTACCTGGAAACGTACCTAATTGTATCTTTGGTAAAATACTATTTATCACATTTGTGTGTTGTTGTTTTCTTGACAAATTGAATCCCAAGATTCTAAAGAGAAATTAATGGCATTTAATTCTTAACAGATAAGATGCTCATACTTTGAGAGCTCAGCTATAACCTTGGCTAAGAAGAATATAATAAAATCAAAATCAAATTTTTTTTCTTATATATTGAAACTTTGAATATGGGCAACAAAAGAAAAATGAACAAATAGGAACAAAGAAAGGCCCACCACCCCCAGCAATATTAGCCTACAGTCCCAACTGTAGAAACACCTTGACTTTTTATAGCTTCTATTATTGTCTTTGACTCCTCAAATCCCTTGTCCTATTCAACTAATATTAGAGCTTCACACACTGATATTGCATAATCGCAAGGTACATCGCAATCGATAACCTTAAAGCAGGTTAATTACCTTTTTAGTACTTAGGTTGACCTTCACTTTTTTTTTTTTTTTTTTTTTTTTTTCACTTAGGTTTTAAATTGTATTACAAATGATACCTAATTTGTGGATAAAAACCCCGACATATTCCATCACAAATAATTAGCATGAGCCGCTTGTTATTTTCATCAATAACTATGATAAAATTAGACATTCGAAACCACACACATCTTTAGGCAACATGTTACATTAAAGGACCATTGATCCTAAGCCCATTAAGTCATAAGGTGGTCTTAAATAAATTAATTTTTTAAAAATATTGTTTTTAGAAAATAAAATTTTAAAAATTAATTATTTTCCTCAATTTTTTATTTTTTATTTTAGTTTCACCTCCTCCAAACTAAAAGTTTTAGTTCTGTTTCTGGAGGAGGCAAGATTCTAACTCAAACCTCTATTCTTGTACTACGGCAAATCACTACTAATCTTAACAACTTAGGTTGATAAAAATGTGGTGAACTTAAACATTCAATTCATATTCTAACACCAATAAGGCCAGGAAATATAATTCCAAGTACTTGTAATTATGATATGAAACAAAAAAATAAAATAAAATAAAAATTCCAAGCAAGTATTAAAACCTATAACAAACCGTTGAATGATCCATCAACCAAACTGGTAGAGGCCTATCAGGTTTGTCCAACTCAAAGGGCTCTCCGTGCATAAAGTCAGGAACCACTGCATAAAATCCAGCAGCTGCAGCCTCGTCTGCAATCTTCCTTTAACATGGAAAGCAGATGATATTAGCATTCAGATGTGAAAAGCAACAACAACTTCACAACGTTCATTGTATGAGAAACTCTTTATTATTATATTTCTTATTCACAATAATATACTATAGCTTTATATATATATTGACAACTCTTAACTCCACTTCCCAAATGAAAGGAAAATGGAAATTGGCCGTATATGCCTCAAGTTTGGAGCTTCATAACCTGAAGGAAAAATCAACATGCATGTGAAGTTGGAAGATGACAGTGGACAAGTCAAGTGTGAAAAGAAAAGACAAAAGAAAAAAAAAAAAAAAAAAACTATTGAGTGATCAAAATCTATTGAGTAAAAAAAAAAAAAAAAAAAAAAAAATTATTTGTGATTTTTCCAAAATATGCTGTCCAAGATGAACTCGATATATACAACACCATAGCTTCCTTTACCAATTAATTCCTCAATTCGGTACCTGCTCCCCTCACCATATTCCGTGAAAAAGTCTACATCTGCCAATGACTGCATCACCACATTAAATCATGCAATTCTATCAACATGATACCCTAAGTGGCACTACAAAATGGAGTTTATATGATATGAAACATAATTCGATTAAAATATATATATCTGTTCTAAAATGTAGCTTACAACCAGATTTTTTGTATGCTTGGTATCAACAAGATTTTGCACTGATAGTCCACATAATAGTCATCAGATTTGGTTACACAAGAACTAATGTAACGCTCCGATATTTAAACTAACAAATATCGAAGTCGTTACACTGCAACTTTGGAAATACAAACTTACAGCGGAATTTGTGTATTTTTTTTTCTTTTTCTATGACCTAGGAATAACTTGCACAACACAATTAAGCTGACTGAAATACCTCGACATGATATATTATTTAATGAAAATAGAAATATGGTTTTCATTACAACATATGTACACACTAGGTGTATCAAATATATATGCCACAGACGGCATCAAATTAATATAGTAATATTTGTCAAGTTCGCACACATCACAATATGTAATAAAAACGATTAACATAAATAAGACTTGCTTCATAGAGTAAGCATCAATCTCGCAGCAGATGATCTATCAACCATCAAAACCAATAAAATGACCATTGTCCTCACTCTTTATTCCTGCATCAAGGTTTATGTAAATATGACGTTATCATGATTACATAGACAAACTAGTGAGTAATCTATTTTCTTATAATAAAGACTAAAAGACTAGTTTGAGACAAAGTAAGATTAAAGAATAAAATATATAATTATGCATGAGATGCAAATGCAGCATAGTGACATATTAGTTTGTGTTTTATGATAATCTTTCTTCAGACCTCTCGTCATAAGCTCTTAGCTCGTTCACGTCTGTTATGTCCCTCACACTTTAGAGTTTTACCTGTTTGGTGCTAGCGACTACACCACCCTAGCTTAGTTATATATTAAGCATGTTGGACGGTTATATACCTCCATCCACTGAGATATCGACAGTTCATCGCGGCAATTCACCTAGTTTGTTCTTAAGGTGACTATCTTATCAGCCCATATTATTAGACACATTATGTAACAGTTGTAATGTAAAATTATATCAATAAGACAAAATAATAATTCCTATGATAATAAAACAAAGTTAATACTCAGTAAATACATCCATACTTATACTCCTTAGTGTAGAATTATGCTCCAATTCTGCATATAAATACATACATACAAACAATATTTATATATTAGTTCATTCTCAAATAATATTATTGTTTAAAGACCATCATCTTTTTATATTTATTTATTATCCGTTACTTTATCTTTACTTGCTCATTTTATTATATAAATCTGAGATAGTCACTTATAAATAGTTTTTATGCTCGAATTCGTTTTTTGTGACGAGGCTGATGGCCAGTATCACTAAATAAAAACTAGTATTATAAATAATATATATATAAAGCATGACTCATATTTCGGGGATGAGACCGATGGTCCGTACCGCCAAAAATATGAATTAAAATTTAAATGATAATAAAAGAAATGACTGAATATAAATATTGAATTCATATTTTGAGGATGAGACCGATGGTTCACACCGCAAAAAATATGAACTAAAATTTAAATGACAATAAAAGAAATGAATGAATATAAATACCGAATTCATATTTCAGGGATGAGACCAATGGTCCGTATTGCAAAAAAATATGAATCAAAATTTAAATGAAAATAAGATAAATAATTGAATGTAAAAGCTGTAAAATAATATATGTAATAAATATAGATAATATCATAAGCCTTTAATTGATTTGTCCATGAACTCATTAATTCATTTGTATCCATTACTCCATTTTTCATCATAAGCTTATTGAGTCTTAAACAATTAAATGAAAACAAATAATACAAACAATAAATCATTATATTTCCACAAGAAACACTCACCCAATAAACCTTGAAGTAGAACTCCACCAAATCTTCTCTAGGTAGCTAGTTTAGAAAAGTAAGAACACTTGAACATTATAAGAAAGATTTAGGCCATATGATTTTTTTACTTAGAACTAAGAAAGTGAATGAAAGGAGGAGCAAGCTATTCCTCCTTTCATTCTCTTTCTTACTAAGAACGTAAAAGAGTTCAAGTGAAAAATGAATTTACTTAGGCTTCTATTTATAAGAGAATGAATGGCTATGATTTATTTTCATACTTTTGATCTAAGGGTTAAATACAAGCTTCTATCTATAAGAGAATGAATGGCTAAGATTCATTTTCATACTTTTGATCCAAGGGTTAAGATGTATTCAACCAAAAGTTGAGATGTATTCAACCAAAAGAATGAACCTAGTCCACTTTAGCATTTTCGTCCAAAATGATGGCAGTGTACTTCGATCCATATTTTGATGTCCAAACGTACTCCGATTGACATGAAATCTTGAGGGTAGATAGAGGACTCTAAGACAAACATTTTATATTCTTGGTTTGACTTCATCCGAGTTCATTTGACTCTGTTTTTGGCCCATACAAAGTTTCCAACTTAATTAGATTTTCACTACTTGCATTCCCACTTGGCCACTTACCTTATTAAATGATCATGATATTTATAATAAACCTCATTAATAGAAGACTTCAAGCTTTCAACAAAAGTGGCTAGCCTTGGTACCTTTCCTTAGTAGTTTTAATCTTTGTTAGATAGTATGAAAATTAAGGCACTGCTTTTTAGGCAAAAAAACTAAAAAGCTTCAAATTGATTTTTGACTTCACCAAACATTAATATAAATAATGTATTCACTAAATTGGGTTTGATTGTGCCCATAAACATACTTATGAAGCTAAATTTGAGAATTAAAGTGATACTCAAAAGAGGTCAACAATTAATGTAATATATACCCTTAACACCAAATAGTTATTTAATATCGCTAATTCATATATCATTGCTCTAATTTATTTATTATCCTTTTAATATATTTAATATTATTTCAATAAGAGTTTTAAAATCTAGGTCATTACAATTTTGGCATCCCGCATTATCTAAGGCTTTATTTATTGTTTAACTTGCAAGCCTGATGTAATGCAAGGGGTCGGTGGAAATATTTGGCCCTGCAAGTTCTCTTTTACCAAATAGATTACAAGAGTTCATTACAAAACAATAAAAATGCTTCATAAATCAACCTAGAAGAGAATGTCTGACGTTTTTTCATCTATTCTGATGAATAAATTAGAACTGACCTATGCAGTGAAGCCACTGCAGAATGCAGAATGAAAACAAAACAAAAAAGAGTAATACTAAAACTTCAAATTTCTTCTCTATTTTTAACATTTCTTTAAAATTTTAACAAAATCTATAAAAAGTCTCCCACATCAAACTCTTTATCAAATGTTAAATATAACATTTGTCAAACCTCCTCTTCAAATTTAAAGAGATCAAAAGCAAATATTAAAATATTAAAATATTATTTTATTGCACTCTAGCACCATTTTTCATTTTTCTCCCTTTCTTTTTCTATTTCTTTCCCTCCAGAATTTTATCCCCTCCCTTTTTACTTTTTCTCTCCTTCCATTTTTCTTTTCGTCACTCCCATTTTCTCAAATACACAACTGCATTAATTGAAGTTCATCGGTTAATAAATTAAATGAATTCATCAATGAAATCTCTTGAATTAAAGATGCAATTGGGCACAAAAAATAATTTCATTTATGTGAGCATGAAAGTGAGTTTCATGGTGGTTAAAGTAATTTGATTTCACAATTAAAAAAAAAAAATTGGTAAAGTAACAAAATATTTAAAGAGTTTGATATTTAATAGTATTTAAAAGTGACTAGCTATATCTAAAAAAGTATATTTTAAAAGTTAAATTTAACTAAATTTTTCATAACTTGATGTGGATGGTCTAAGGGGTTTTTCAAACCTAGAGAGGTGGGACGGGTTATAACAAAATTTTACCGGATACCCGACCCGACCCGCAAATAATCTAACCAAAGGAAAACCCGAATTTCCTAAATTTCTAAGCCTCCAGCCGCATCTTCTTAGTTCTTTGACTCTGATTTTCTTCTCCAGTCCCAGCCTCCAGACCCTCCGTCCTTGAGCAGCCGGAGCACGGGAGCCGTCGTGCAGGTATCTCTCTGTGGGATTTGTCTTCGTACAGCTTCTGCAGTAATTTACTGAAGGGGATTTTCAACATTTTTTTTTTCATCATTATCTCTCTTTCTCAGAGTTCCGGCTTTCCACCGATCGTTGTGTCTCAGACTCTCAGTGACTCAGTCCACACCCGTCGGCCTCAGGTAATGAAATCTCACTGAGTCGTTTCCGGGGTGTTACGTATGGTGTCTCTTCATTTTAGCTGAACTGAAGTTCACGTTTTTCTCAACGAATAGTGTTAGTTGTCTATGTTCTTTTCCGATCTTTTTGCGTGTATTTCAATTTAAAGGAATGTTTCATTTGTTATGTGTGATTGATGGGAAGATTGTAACATACTTCCCGACATTGATTTCATTATTGGTTGAATTGAAATCTTGAAAATATATATATTTCTCTGCGTTTTACACAAAGTAAAACGTTGACTTTTTTTCTTGTTGGAAAGTTGGAGTTGTTTAAACGTAAAAGGTGCTTCAAAATAAGATTTGTGTTATAAAATGGCGTCCCTGTCCAAAATAGTAATAGTACTCGGTCACCCACGACGTCATTTTCCCCTTATTGAATATTGAAAATTTTGTAAGTGCTCTAGGCTTCAATGCCTAGGCTTGCACGTATGATATTCAATATATAGACTTCATGTATAACTTAGTGTTTCTATACAACTTGAACTGGATCTAATCTCTTGCTTACATATTGAAAACTAAGCCAACTCTAGATGCTAGGGCCAAAGCACCTTTGTTGTCACACCATATTGTAGGGGGTGATAGTAGGGAAACACAAAGATCTTTGAAAAACATTCGGAGCCAATAGACTTCAGCAGTAGTGATTGTCATAGCTCGGTACTTGGCCTCTGTGCTTGAGCGAGCCACAACTGATTGCTTCTTTGCACACCAAGACACCAGAAATGGTCCAAGGACAATACCGAAGCCCGTAGTAGATCAAAAGTTTCCGGATCGCCAGCCCATTCCAAGTCACAGTAGGTGTCTAAAGTAAGAGAGCCCTTGCGATAGAATAAGCCATGGCCAATACTTCCCTTAAGATAACGTAGAACCCTCTTTGCTGCCATCCAATGAACAGTGGTCGAGGAATGCATAAACTGACATAATTGATTCACCGATATGTGGCGATGTAGGGCTCAAAGAGAGGATCACCTTCTAATGCAGACAGTTTCGAACCAGAGACCGTAGGAGCAGGATATGGTTTGGCACCCACCATTTTTGACTTGTGGAGTAAGTCAATGATGTATTTGGATTGTCTTATGTGCAACCCAGCAGAATCACGTAGTGCTTGCATCCCCAAGAAAAACCCAAGATCACAAAGGTCTTTCATTGCAAAGACACCTTGCAACTATTTGATGACAGAAAAAATTACAGCCTTGTTTTTCCCTGTAATCAAAATATCATCTACATAAACTAAGACATACAAAGTTGTATTAGCATTAGCATAGATGAAAAGAGATGTGTCTACTTCAAAGGACCGAAACCCAATAGCCAATAGTGCCTGAGAGAGATGATGGAACCATGCCCGAGGTGCTTGTTTAAGACCTTAGATAGCCTTGTGTAAGCGACAAACATGATCAGGATGGGAAGCATCCACAAATCCTCAGGTTGCTCCATGAAGTCGTCTTCATCTAGATTGCCATGCAGGAATGCATTTGACTCATCTAACTGACGAATGCACCAATCAAAGTGAACAGCCAATGTGAGAACCACACGGATAGTGGAAGGTTTGATGACAGGGCTGAATGTCTCATTAAAGTCAACCTCACTTCTTTAATCAAAGCCCTTGGCCATGAGCCTTGCTTTGAACCGCTCAATAGAGCCATCTTGTTTCCTTTTGGTCTTGTAATCCACTTTTTTTTTTTTTATTGGCACCGGGTGTCCGGAGCTTCACTCCGACTAATCCCAGAGGTGCACATGCCCTCGGCAAGGAGTTTCCCGCAAGTGCACCTCGGTTAAATCAAGGGGCGAACCCTTAGTTCGATGGCCCCAGGGAGCAGTTTGCACCCATGAGGTGTTGAACCTTGGACCTTGAAGGGAGCAAACCCTCAAGACCAAGGCCTTAACCACTTGGGCCAACCCCTTGGGGTTTGGTCTTGTAAATCCACTTGTTGCGCACTACATTTGATGACAAGGTCGTGAGCATAAGGACCAAGTACCGTTTGCAAGTAGGGCATCAAACTCGAGTCCTATAGCAGCCCTCCATTCAGGTTGTAGCACAGCCTGTGTGTAGCAGCTTGGTTCAGCAGTTTGTAGAACACTGTACAGGGTGTGGAGTGGATGTTAGGTTGAGCATAAAGCTGTGTAGTGAGGGAAAGACTTGGGTTTAAGGTTTCCAGATTTCGCTCTAGTGACTCAGTTTATTACAATCAACTCAATGGACTGAGCATTGTGCTCGATTTTTTGAAATTATGCCTAAATTTTGCGTTTTTCTATGTAATATTCACTCCAGAAGTAACTTTTTACCCTCTATTTTAATTTTTTTAAATTGTCCCCAAACTTAAGTCTTTTATTATTATTATTTAATAGATCAAAATTTAATGTCTAGTTCTATGTATTTTGAGTTTGAGGTCACAAGCAATATCGCTTGCTATTTGGGTCGGGGGGATTGGTCGTTCCTTTTGGGTCATCCAGTGGGATTTGTAAACCTTTGGTATGTATGTGGGCCATTTAAAGCCTCGGGTCGATCAACCCATCTCTTTAGACTTCATTTTCATCGGGGGGCTATTTTCGTCAAACAAACCATCCCCAATCATGAACCCTCCCTTCTACTCTAGCGAGCTAGGCACCAAGGGTTTTTGATTTGTTACCGAAGACAACGCTGGAGTTGCTCCCCGGAACCGCTCAATCCCGGTAAAGAACTTATCGGTTTTAACGTCCTTTTGTCTTCCTTATGAACCTCAATACATAAAATGAAATGATTTTAGTTTCTGTGTAATTTGAAATGAAATTATTGACCGTCTAAATCTTTTTTTCTTTTTTCATTTCCCGAATGTAGATTGAGTGGCTTTTTTGTTTTCAGAAATATGCAAGCTTTACGGGGGAGCATCCGGTTGGTCCGGAGACAAAGCATTAGCAACTTAAGTGGCGTCGATTCGAAATCAAATATTTCTTGCTCTGCTGCTGCCAAGTTTCATGGGAGCTCTATTGGGTCCCTGTCCAAGTTTTTGTATCGGCCTGCGGTCTCATATGTATGTATCTGACTTTTTATGGTTCTCAATTTTTTTTTTTCAAATTTCTGTGCTCATTAGTGTTATGAAGGTACTACTTATACTGTTTGAAGATTGTAATATGAGAATTGGGCTAATCAAATTGTAATGCTTTATTGATCAAGAAAATTGGTGAATAGGGTTGTCATTGTAGGTTTAAATCCGTCTCATCTCAGTAGTTATAATGCCTTATCTGGTCTAGGGGTTTATGTGGAAACTTAGTAGGTACTTTTTTGTGTGGTTTTTGATCACCATGGTGTAACAATTTTTGTGAATTTTTCATAAAAGTTTGTTTTGATTGCTACACATTTTTGTGTGACTATGAACCTTCTTGTACTTTTGTATGTATAATGGCATTAGGCAATTTTGTTTGACTAGAGTCGTCTATGATTATGAGTACATTTTGTAAAATGTAGCCTAACATGTAGACTTTATAAACAACATTATGCCGTGCTTCTCTATTCCTTTCGTTTTTTGTATTTTTCTTAACCAGATACACACGTCAAAAGTTTCTTAGGTCTTGATCATGTGAGCTGCTCAATCTCACAAGATCTATGAAAGCTTGCACTGGGCATGCTATTTTATTGGTTACTAAGATGAGCTTTTATGCGTTGAATCCAATATGCATCTATACTATAGCTGGTATTAAATTATTGATTATTTGATTTATTGTTTGGCATTAGATGCTTCTTGCAAGTATGTTGTTTTTGACAGCTGCAAAAATTGGCTGCAGTAAATGATGATTTTGCTATTGTGGTTCCTGATGTTTTTCAGAGTTGTAGTCCGGGGTTATTTACCTTCTACTACTCTTTGACTTCAATTTTTCTTTCTTGGGTAAGTTCTAGGGAATTGATAGCAATAGCACTTCTTTTCCATTGGTCTTGCATTCTCTGCTTTCCAATTTGAAGATGTTTGTTTTTAGCCCGTAAGCTTTATGTGTTCCATACTATGACTTACGAAATTTCAGGGTTTTTTTTTTTCATTATGAAATTTCAGTTGAGCCATAACAATTAGATCTTTGTGTTGTTTACTATTCATTTGAAGAGCATTTTTTTTTTCAACCGGTGAATTAGGATTTATGGTTTTCTCTCAAATCAAGATATCTTTGTATGATGCGTGTGAAATTATTGTATCAGACAAGAATTGGCTCCCAAACAGAGACATCAACAGCATCTAGTAATGGTATACTGTCGGTATCAGTGGCATGCAGAAGTTCAAGGCCGGATTTGTTTCAACGGGCAGCAGTGATGCCTCCTTTCATTTGCAGGTGCTTTTCAACAGCAGAAAATCTTGTTGAATCGGCTTCACAGGATTCTTCTGCGTGTGTCTCTGATGTAGCTCCCCACATCAAATTTAAGAGGCTCGATAAAACTGCCAAGCACATAATGCAGGCATGCATCTTGATTCTTGACATTGGTATTATAGGAGATTAACAATAACTGCTTGTTTTCGTCATTTTGACAGTGGTTGGTATTGTACTTCACAGATTCTAGATAAGGAAGCTGTAGAGGAAGTGAGGGCAGAGAGAAAAATGCCTGATATAAAGCCTGGTTATATTGTGCAACTCAAAGTGGTATGTCAAGTTCTTTTTTAAGGGGATGTTGTCCATATTATGTTGGTCACAGATGAGGGGTTTGTGAATGAAATTAATTGTTTATAATCCTTCATATGAACAGGAAGTGCCTGAAAACAAGCGACGTGTTTCAATTCTGAAAGGCATTGTTATAGCAAGACGTAATGCTGGTTTAAATAGTACATTTAGATTAAGGAGGCTCGTAGCTGGGGTTGGAGTTGAATCACTCTTCCCACTGTAAGTATTTTAGAGTTCCTTTTTTTTTTCTTTTGGCTAAACGTGTCCATCCAAAATGGATTGGATTTTCTGCTTTGAACTAGAAAAGAAGCTTCCTGTGTTTTTGCTGGGGCCTAGCACTAACAATTAGACACAACTCAACTCGTGATAAAAGGATTTGTCGGTTACATAACATTCCGCAGAAGCATCCTCTTCATTCATTCAACATGATAGTGCAAACGGTCATTTTTAGATGCATAATTTGCCGTGGAATAGGTCTTGATATCCTGTAGAGAAGAGTATCTATGCATATATTTTTAGCTTTGGAAGAATAAAAAGGAATGGTTGTGCACACATATGTGGAAGCAACAGTAAAAGCACTGATTTGTAATTGGCATGCAAGAAAAGATTGGTGGTGCTTATCTTTCAATAAATCTGATGTGTATATGAGTTATATGTAGTTCTGTTGCAACAAATGGATTCACATTCACTTGTTCTAAAAAAAAGAGGTGAAAGAAAATTTATTAGTTTATTATCTAAATTATCGATTATTGGCTTCGCTCTGATGTCAACTCTTTGTGAAATCATTATTAAGTTGCACAAGAGCCTTAGCCCAAATGGTGAAATTGTAAGGTCTTGCTTGCTTCTGAGTGTTCTGAGAAGAAGCATTTGGTTATTTGGTGTATTTGCTGAGCTATATAGTTTGCTTGTTCTACCTTTGTTTTTGGTCCCTTTTTTAACTGAAGTCGTCACATGTACATGGTTTGTTTTATGTTGATAATGGCCAAAGAATTGGGAAATGCATGACAGGTCTTGCTTGCTTGCTTCTGAGTGTTCTGAGAAGAAACATTTGGTTATTTGGTGTATTTGCTGAGCTATATAGTTTGCTTGTTCTACCTTTGTTTTTGGTCCCTTTTTTAACTGAAGTTGTCACATGTACATGGTTTGTTTTATGTTGATAATGGCCAAAGAATTGGGAAATGCATGACAGGTATTCACCTAACATAAAGGAGATAAAGGTGCTGGACAAGAAGAAAGTGAGAAGGGCCAAGCTTTACTATCTCAGGGACAAAATGAACGCGCTTAAGAAGCAATAGTAGCTTGATAAACAGCTTGGAGATTTTCTTAAAGCTTTTTGGGAGGAGGCAGTCGACATTTGTTTCTATGCTTCGGTATCTTCCTTCTTTATCTTTCTAAATTGATCCATTGTAATCCTCCATGTAACTGTAGATAAACTATTTTATCCAGCAAATTGTCATAAATTTTTTTTTGGGGATTTTATCTTTTCAAGTAGTAATATGATTGATCCAATCTTTTTTTTTCTTTGAATTTTCGAAGTTGACTTGTATATATATATATCTATATAAAATAAATTGCGCATCACTTTTTTCTTCATTGAAAACGAAATATTGTTACTTTTAATTAAAAAATTCGTATAATCTTACGTTGTTGATTTTCGTACAATTGTAATATATCCCTACTAAAACAGTGTTTGAAGACCTTAGACTGTTTGGTTATATTTTTCATAAAATAATTTACAACTTGCTTACATGCGTTAACATGTGATCGAAGGATGTTAAAATTTCTTTAGTGGCCAGTGTGGCTCCAATTACATGTTAACACAGTCAACAAGTTATAAAAGAATTGTTAACCAGTTGTAAGTCCAACATTATTCAAATAGAAACGAGAATACAAGAAGTTATATCTATAACTGTTGATAAATGTTATCTAGAAATGTCAGTTGGTAGTATGATATATTGATATATAGAATTGGTAGAGTTTTAGGTCAAGGAGGACTGCTGCATTTCTGCATGAGAGGTATCTGTGAGCTGGCAAGTTGAGGTGAATGAGGTGGACAGATCTGTTGCTGTTTTCATGTTTTTGGTGTAAATCTGATGGTTCGACTTGCCTGTTGGAATTATGAGCGATTGTAATTCAAATACGTATGAGCAATTTCATTTGCCTCTACTTTAAACTCTGGATCTGTAACGTATACGGTCCTCTCCATAGGATTGATCTCTTTGTTTGATTTAATTTCATTTTCAATCTTATCTTGTTCCTGGTCAATCTCATTTTTAACAAAATCTGACTGGCCTCCTCAGCGGACTTCACAGCTGCCTCATTCTCAACATTGTACCTAATTGTCCACCCATGTTCGGTTTTCGGAAATACCTTAACATACGAATCCACCTGCCAAAAATCATGTTTATTTCATCACTATCATATGGGAAAATTGGCAAATTTTTGTAACCAACTTATTTCAATATTTTACTAGGTTTAGGTTTTTCTTACTATTGTAAATACATGTTATGAGTGACCTAAAAACGTAGCTTTGATATTATTTTGATTAATTATAATGAGAAACACTTTAGTAGTGGTTTTCTTTCTATTCTACTTTGAATCTTTGGTAGAATTTTTATTGTGAGGAAGAGTTTTGATTCTTGTTTTGTTTGTCTTTGCAAACCCACTACGTCACGTTTGCATCACTAGGATGGGTTGATAATTGCAAGCAAGGACAAAAGTTACATAAGATGAGCATGCAAGCAATGAAGACAAACTATATATAGGCAGATCACAAGGAAGATTAACCTAAGTTAAGGCATTCCAAGCATAAATGGGATCACCTTGATGAATATTTCATTTGTTTGTTTGAAAATAATTGATTAACACTTATCCCAACCCAATACTAATCTCATTACCCCTAGAAACAAGGCCGAAGACACAATAATGAACATTAGCCAAAGTGCAAGAAAACACATGAAAAGAATTATATGATATAACAAAGGATATGGCTCTCCTAAGGAAAATGATTTATGAAACCAATTGCATGTTTTGGTATAACAAAAGCTTAAATTGATATGAAATGATAAATTTAATCATTTAGTTAATATTCTAACAATTCGCTTCGTGTGTGAGATCAGACAACACTTGAACTATGTTAATTGAAAAGTTATCCAACATAAGTTGATTACAAGCAATAAAGAAAAACTATAGGCAAAGTAAGGAAGATTGACCTAAGTCAGTTACCAATTAGCTAAACCAAGGTAATTGTCAGTAATCCTACCAAACTGATCAAGGTCAGATTTGGGGGCATTACAAAATGGCTTGTGGTGTAGTCCAATATGTAAAACATTGAAAGTAATGATATACATACTCCCACTCTCATACACCTTCAGGTGACACAGCCGTTTTCATTATTAGATTTGTGCTAAATTACTATTAGGAAAAAAATACATTTTACCCCATAAACTATCTATCCATTTGCACTTTAACCTCAAATGTTTAAAATGTGACACTTGACCCCCCCTCCAAACTTTCAAATTGTTGTAATTCGACCATTCTGACTTCTTTTTTTTTCTTCCAAAATGCCCATATCCCAAGTTTAAAAATAAAATAAAATAAAATAAATCCTGGCCCTTGAATCTCATATCTCATCTAAGGGTCTATAAAACGCCACGTGTCCCATTAATTAAAATATATTACATGAATGTTATAAGAATTCCAAAAGATGACATAAATGTACAGAATTCCAAGATATGAAATTAAATGGTCATCCATCAAATATAAGAATGCATTCATAACAATGCAACACTAAGGGCCTGCCATTGTTTTTCCCAGTTAATTTGATTAGCAAAAGCAACCCAGGCACTAGACATTAAATACTACTACTAACGGTTAGTGTGTGGACATAGTGGATTAGGTCTGGTATTTTATTAATTAATATTAAGCGCCACCTCATATGAGTCATCCACAACTTGTCAGGAAATCGACGTTTTCTACATGAGAAAACGGCAACTATCAATATATCAAAATTCAATAACAATCTCAAATTTAATGATGATTCTAAAAATTCCGTCACATTTGTAAGGACTTTTGAGAAATTCTAGTCTTCCTTATATCATTACTTAATATTTAATGTTAGATGTTTAAGGAACAAAACTTGTTTATTTTTGTGTGACCATAGATCTTATCTATGATTTTTTTTTTTCCTTTTTTTAAAGAGAATTATTTGTTCTAACTTTACAAGCTGATGTTTCCTAATCTTTTTGTTTTTGCCTACGGAATTGACGTTTTTAATATTTTAAAGTTTTTATTTGGTTTAGGTATACATCCACAATCAACTCATATCTTACATTAGTTTATTCCAACTCTGCCTGAATGTTATCCAGGTGAATTTTCTGATATGACCTTGATGCAAACCAATTAGTGCACAACACAGAAAAATGATAAATAAGCTCGTTCAAGGGAGCCATAACCTCCAATTGGCTACTTCAAGTGAGCTGAGAACTCTCAAAATATAGAGACTATATTATAATACCAATATTCAACTTATTTTATCCATCATCAAATGCCATTAAATAATACAAATAGTCCCAAGGTGATAGATGTATACAATAAATAGAACATTATCGCTAAACTCCTACGTATCATATTAGAATACCACTCCTCGTGGTCACATGTAGAGAGAATTCTTATTGATAACACCTACATTACCTACAATTCTTTAGATAATATCTCCAATTATTAGGATCATATCATACCTTAACTAAATGCTTCCATATCAAATTTTTATATAATAATCATAATCGATCTACTACATATTTTACTCGTCTCTTACTCTAATTCATAAGAAACAATAAACTAACCTATTATATGTTTTAAAATCCTTCCAAATCAAGCCTATGCATCTCTTCAGTCACATATTATCCTAAATCCTTGTTAATGACGATCTGATCATCTTTAAGGCCTGTTTGAGATTGCATTAGAGGGTCTGTTTGAAATTCATAAGAAACAGTAAACTAACCTATTATATGCTTTAAAATCTTTCCAAATCAAGCTTATGCATCTCTTCAGTCACATATTATCCTAAATCCTTGTTAATGACGATCTGATTCTCTTTAAGGTCTGTTTGAGATTGCGTTAAAGAGTTTAAAGAGTACTTTTAATACTTAAAAAGTCGTGTCAAACAATAGCTAGCATGTTTGATAGAAAATTGCAAAAGTTTTTTTTTTTTTTTTTTGGACTTTTTTACTCTAAAATAGTCAAAACGCACATTTGTCAAAAAACTTAAAAATGAAACTTTTGCCAAAAAAACGCATTTTGATTTAAAAGTTATATTTCTCGAACGCAATTTCAAGCACACTCTTAACCAAGCAACGTTTACAGAGAAACCCAATTGGGGAAATAATTTTTTAGTAATAATATCACAACTCAAATATTCAGCCATGATTATGTATTTATGTGTTCATCACCAAATACATTGAACAAGAAGGCTGATTTCTGCATACAATTCACTGGAGTTGCATAAGAGTCCTCTGACCTCAGAATTGTCTCAGAGTTGTCTTCTTCTAGGTACAAGCAATTTTTCACCACTAGACAACATATTTGGTAAACCAATTCAGCATGTCCAAATGGGCCTCTTCAGCACTCTTGACAGCCGATTCATCCTCTAGATTGTACCTCACTGTCCATCCATGAGACACGCCAGGAAATATTTTCACAAAGCTATCGAACTGAAAAATATAAATAATAGGAGGTCAACAAAATGCAAATCATATGCTGTTACTTTTGAGACGCAAAAGCAGAAAAATGGAGATCATCTAAGAATGGTGATGAGAGAATCAAAGAGGGAACTTTTATGTGGATCCACCTCAGATTTTACAGACAACTTCTCCCCAAACTTTTTCAACTGTTCCGGTGGGGAAGCATGGTCAATTTCAGCTCCCAATATAGCAATAGGAACCTTAACATCTGAGACAACATGACATCAGTAACACATATTTAGCATGAACTTGAGGAGGGGGAGACTTACCATCGATTTCATTGTCTGCAATCTGACCAGGATGCAATATAACTGCAGCCTGAATGTCAGTTGAACTTGCTAATTTCACTACTACCTTCCCTGAAACATATGCAGCAAGCTGGATCTTAGCATCCGAAACACTATGCAAAAGCCTTTTTGAAAGAAATCAAGCATTTGTTTCCTTGTTGAAGTCAAAATTGAAAGCAAGTCACTCACCTCCCCAGCAAAAACCTGCAGCCCCTATAGCAGAAACACCTTTACTCTTCAGAGCCGCAATCACAGGTTTGGCATCTTCACATCCTTTATCCTAGAAGGAAAGAATATTTGAATTAAACTCAAAGCTGCAGTAAAGAAGGTTTAAGTCGTATCCAACAGATAGTGAATCATTCTATTTCAACTTCAGTCCCAAACAAATGAAAAAAAAAAAAAAATGCATATATGTACAGTAGTACATCAATTTGGACATGAAAGGCAAACTGATCATACGTTCCCTGCTATTCTTTTGTGATTCTAGCTCAATTTTTCATGCCGCTCCCAAAGTTTGCTACTGAGAAGCAAGAAACTAACCGGGTTGTGAACTTTTCTCCATGAATCTCGATCAAAGTGAGGGTCATCAAACTTAATAATGGGGTCACCAAAGAAAAAATCAGGAACTACCACCAAAAATCCGGCTGCTGCAACTTTGTCCGCAAGTTTCCTTCACAATGAGACAATGCATGATATTAATATCATAGAGTTGGGAATAACTAGAATTTTTTTTATTTTTTATTTTTTATATTTTATATTTTTATTATTTATATAAGTAATCAAAATATCATTGAAAACAAAAGTGCAACTTGAGCATACAGGAAGTATACAAGAGAAGAAGAAAAAAAAAAGAAAAAAAAAAGGAAATCACGAAAGCTAAGTACAAAAGGAGCTTAAAAGTTAAAACACAGCTGTCCAGATAATAGTATTAAAATATAAGGACTTAAGCTCCATCAACATCCTCTCATGTTCCTCAAAACTTTTAATATCGCGTTCCTCCATACCATCACAAGAGACAAGAAGGCACCATCTTCTACATAATAGCATACAAATCAGCAACTGTTCTAGATATAACCCAAGAAGGCCCAAAATGATTGAAAAACACATTCCATAATGCATAAGCTACCTCACAATAGAGAAGAAGATCATCCAAGGACTTCTCATCCCTCTTGCACATACAACACCAATCAACCATAACGAGGTTCCTCTTCCTAAGATTACCCATAGTAAAGATCTTTCCTAGGCCACCAACCAAACAAAAAAGGCTGCTCTCAAAAGAACCTTGGTCCACCAAATACTGTTCCAAGAAAAAAGTATGTATCCATTACAAACAAGGACATTGTAGAAGGAACTAACAACGAACTATCCTTTTTTGGAGGGGATCCACCAAAGCTTATCTACACCTTCACTCCCAATCATAAGCCGCTCTAACAAAGCTTACATTCCATTGATTAGAACCACTAGAAAGTTCCAAGTGAGCCGCTACAGAAGCATCTTTAACGTAAGCAATACCATATAAATCTGGAAAAACTTCCATAAGGGCCTTATCCCCACACCACAAATCACGCTAGAAACTAAATTCCGCGCCATCTCCTTCCTCAAAATTTGGCGTGACTTGAAAACGACCACAACTCCTCCTGATATTCTTCCATGACCTCACCCCATAAGACCCAAGTGGTTTGTTAGAACATCCCCCGCCCCATGAACTGCCAAATATAGAGTCTACCACACATCTCTCTTGTGAATATAACGCCAAAGCCATTTCCCTAAAAGGGCAGGATTAAACATCAACAAATTTCAAACCCCCAACCCTCCCTCAGCGATCGAAGAACAAACCTTGAACCAACTTACCAAGTAGAATTTGAACTCTTTCCTTGATATCATCATTCTCGTAACATTCATCAGAGCCATTCTCCGTTAACATATTTTACGCTCAATACTTAACAAGCCTAAATCAATTGCATGCATAGCAACAAATAGAACTGATTTTTCCCAACTCATAGCATCATTGTAGAAGCTAAAATTTTCAATCCTTCCACAAGCTTCGTGTTTCCCTGCCCTCTTGATATCATCATTCTCGTAACATTCATCAGAGCCATTCTCTATTAACATATTTTATGCTCAATACTTAACAAGCCTAAATCAATTGCATGCATAGCAAATTAGCAACAAATAGAACTGATTTTTCCCAACTCATAGCATCATTGTAGAAGCTAAAATTTTCAATCCTTCCATAAGCTTCGTGATTCCCCGCCTTCTTGAACTTGATTTTACCTTACATATATAAGTTCATTTTTTCGAATTCATTAACAATGATTTCGAAATGATAAAGCCATAATATGCCCAATATCACTACATATTAAGGACTGCATTTTGAAATCATCATTCGAATGACTTTCTCAATCAGAAGAACCAAAATTGTTGGGTAATGAAATTCAAATAAAGTTAATAATCTCTGTACTAGTTATGTGAAAATTACGACAAAAGGTTTCTCCTTTCCTAATCCTAGATAAGGCAAGATTGATCTCTAAAACAACACCAAGGAGAACCTACCAGCTAAGCTGGCTGGTCCTTTCAATGTCAATCCTACGTTTCTCTTCCTTTGTGTCTTAATTTTCCAATGTCAGTATCCAATATCTACCCTCTTAATTTTGGGTCATAATAATCCTTCAAGAACAGTCCAAATTTAACTCTGCATTTTGAGTGATTCAGCAACATAAAAAACTTCATCTAATGTAAAAGCAAAGATGATGGTACCTTAAATTCGGTGCTTCATACCCTGCAAAACATCAAATAAGAAACAAAATATAAGCCTAACCAAAAAAAAAAAAGTTTGGAATCTATAGAAAGAAGATAGATGGGTACCAAAAACATCGGAAATGAGAAGGATGGCGAGCTTAGAGTCTGGAGCGCCGGTGACGTAGGTTTGAAGGCCTCCAAGCTCTTGGACCCTCCCTGCGCCGCAGGTGGAGCTCAGGGTTGGTGGGTTTTCAAAGCACTGAGAGCTCGACATTCTTACAAAATGTGAGACGTGAGTGAATCAAAGGAGGCGTGGAGGCGTGGTGGGAAACAAAAGGCTTTATAGAGGAGAAGAGAAGAGAGACACAGACGAAATAGACAGCTGAAATGAGTGACGTCACCAGTTACGTCATATGGCAGCCCCAGTTTTAAGTGAACTGCGTACCGAGGATCTAACGTTGACGACCGAGTATCGCATATTCGCATGGCCCACATGCGTGTGAAGTGTCCAAAATTATGACCTCCAATTAATTCGGACTACACCCTCCAATAAACAACTGGCATATGGCTAAAAATATCCCATGGAAATGAAAGAAAAATGTTTGGTATCTAAAAAATAAGAGAGGGGATATATATAAATAAAGAAAAATGTTATGGATTTTTCCATTGTCTTCCTAGATTCTTCTATACTTACGTAAAAAATGATTTAAGAAAAAATAAAATTATAGTGACCTCTACCACTAGTTTTTTTAAGCATTAGTACCAAATTTGAGGCATTAACACTAAATTTATGATGATCAAATCTATTTTGGATGATACCATCGGGTTAACCTTCCATCTTCCATCATTAGGTTTTAGTTTTGAATCCAAAAATAAGTTTCAAAGCATTAGAACCTAAATATTAACTCATAAAAATTAATTTGTTGACAAAAAAACAGTACTACAATTTTATTTTTTCTTAAATCATGTTTTACGTAAGTTTGAGAAAACCTATGAGAGCACTATGGGAAGAACCCCTAACAAACCCCATAAATAAAATAGTGAAACATATTATATTGAGAAGCAGGGTTATAATGATAATATTTATTTATTAAGCTTGAAAAATATCTTGATGAACAGTCTGTATGGGTTTGTAATTTTCAAATGTGCAATTTATAAATAACGATTTTTAAGCGTACGAAAAAAAAAACTCATTTTATTGCTTGGTAAAATTGTAGTTTGACTTTCAAATTCGCAATTTAATCTTTAAAATTGTGTATTAAAAAATAAAAACGAATATTTTTTTTCTATATTTTCAAATCTCACACTTTTGAAAACCAAATGGTACATGTGTTCATTGTTCAACTTTGCACCAATTTGTAAATCTTTGAGCTGCAAAAACTGGACCAT
Organism: Carpinus fangiana; assembly: GCA_006937295.1. Classification (NCBI taxonomy): domain Eukaryota; kingdom Viridiplantae; phylum Streptophyta; class Magnoliopsida; order Fagales; family Betulaceae; genus Carpinus; species Carpinus fangiana. The sequence continues at coordinate 27,254,291 of CM017326.1, forward strand.
TTCGTTGTTCCTTTTTCATGGCCAACACCATAAAAAGAAGGGAAACCCCATAGAAGCTGAGGAGCTTTGGAAGGAATTTTTTCACAGAAAAAAAAAAAAAAAAAAAATCACTTTACCACTTGAAGTTTCAGGGATTTTTTTATTTTAACCCCAAAGTTTCAAAATTGACAATGTACCCTCCCCCTCCCAAAGTTTCAAAAAGTAGCAATTTAAACCCCTTTGTTAATTTTTTCCGTCTAAATGGACGAAAATTAAAAAAAAAAAAAAAAAAAAAAACCTAAGGATAATTATGTAATTTCATAGATTTCCATCCAATTTGACGAAAAATATTAACGTAGAGTTTAAATTGCCACTTTTTGAAACTTCAGGGAGTAAATTGTCAATTTTGAAATTTAGAGGTTAAAATTGAAAAATCTCTAAAACTTAAGAGGGATAAAGTGAATTTTCCAAAAAAAAAAAAAAGATAAATATAGAAAAAGTATTATAAGAGCTGTTTTATTGGAAGAAAGAAAAAGGCTGCAATGCCAATATGAACAATAGTGTTTGTAAAGTGTTTTATCATACATAGTTGTCTTCTTCACTTGACATATTTGGTAAACCAATTTAACAAGTCCAAATGGGCCTCTTCAGCACTCTTGACACCCGATTCATCCTCAGCACTGTACCTCACTGTCCATCCATGAGCCACACCAGGAAATATTTTCACAAAGCTATCCAACTGAAACATATAAATAATAGGAGGTCAGCAAAATGCAACTCAGAAAATGAAAATCATCCTTTATTTAAAATAGAAAAACAAAGTTATAAAATTTTGAATCGTGATGAGAGAATCAAAGAATGGACTTTTATGTGGATTCACCTCAGATTTTACGGACAACTTCTCTCCAAACCTTTTCAACTGTTCCGGTGGGGAAATATGGTCAATTTCAGCTCCCAATATAGCAATAGGAACCTTAACACCTGAGACAGCATTCCATCAGAAACAACCTATTTAGCATTAGCCTGAGCAGTGGGAGACTTACCATCGATTTCATCTTCTGTGATCGGACCAGGATGCAACACAACTGCAGCCTGAATGTCGGTTGAACTTGCCAATTTCACTGACACCATCCCTGAATCATATGCAGCAAGCTGGATCTTAGCATCCGAAACACTCTAGGGCCTCTATGCAAAAAAGCCTTTTTGAAAGAATCAAAATTGAGAGCAAATCACTTACCTCCCCAGCAAAATCCTGCAACCCCTATGGCAGAAACACCTTTACTCTTCAGAGCCGCAATCACACGTTTGGCATCTTCACATCCTTTATCCTAGAAGGAAAGAATTAATATTCGAATTAAGCTCAAAGCTGCAGTCAAGAAGGTTTAAGTCGTATCCAACAGATAGTGAATCATTCTATTTCAACTTCAGTCCCAAACAAATGACAAAAAAAAAAAAAAATGCATATATGTACAATAGTACATCAATTTGGACATGAAAGGCAAACTGATCATACGTTCCCTGCTATTCTTTTTTGGTTCTTTCTCAATTTTTCATGCCACTCCCAAAGATTGCTACTGAGAAGCAAGAAACTAACCGGGTTGTGAACTTTTTTCCATGAATCTCGATCAAAGTGAGGATCATCCAACTTAATAATGGGGTCACCAAAGAAAAAATCAGGAACTACCACCAAAAATCCGGCTGCTGCAACTTTGTCCGCAAGTTTCCTTCACAATGAGACAATGCATGATATTAATATCATAGAGTTAGGAATAACTAGAAGTTTTTATTTTTATTTTTATTATTTATATAAGTAATCAAAATATCATTGAAAACAAAAGTGCAACTTGAGCATACAGGAAGTATACAAGACAAGAAAAAAAAAAAAAAAAACACGAAAGCTAAGTACAAAAGGAGCTTAAAACGCAGCTGTCCAGATAATAGTATTAAAATATAAGGATTTAAGCTACATCAACATCCTCTTATGTTCCTCAAAACTTTTATTATCGCGTTCCTCCAGACCATCACAAGAGACAACAAGACACCATCTTCTACATAATAGCATACAACTCTTCTAGATATAGCCCAAGAAGGCCCAAAATGATTGAAAAACACATTCCATAATGCACAAGCTACCTCACAATAGAGAAGAAGATGATCCAAGGACTTCCCATCCCTCTTGAACATACAACTCCAATCAACCACAACAAGGTTCCTCTTCCTAAGATTATCCATGGTGTAAAGATCTTTCCTAGGCCGCCGACCAAGCAAAAAAGGCTGCTCTTAGAAGAACCTTGGTCCACCAAATACTCTTCCAAGAAAAAAGTATGTATCCATTACAAACAAGGACATTGTAGAAGGAACTAACAATGAACAACCCTTTTTTGGAGGGGATCCACCAAAGCTTATCTACACCTTCACTCCCAATCATAAGCCGCTCTAACAAAGCTTACATTCCGTTGATTAGAACCACCAAAAAGTTCCAAGTGAGCCGTTACAGAAGCATCTTTAACGTAAGCAATACCATATAAATTTGGAAAAACTTCCATAAGGGCCTTATCCCCACACCACAAATCATGCTAGAAACTAACCTCAGTGCCATCTCCTTCCTCAAAATTTGGCGTGGCTTGAAAACGACAACAACTCCTCCTGATATTCTTCCATGACCTCACCCCATACGACCCAAGTGGTTTGTTAGAACATCCCCCACCCCATGAACTGCCAAATATAGAGTCTACCACACATCTCTCTCGTGAATATAACGCCAAAGCCAATTCCCTAAGAGGGCACGATTAAACATCAACAAATTTCAAACCCCCAACCCTCCCTCAGCGATCGAAGAACAAACCTTAAACCAACTTACCAAGTAGAATTTGAACTATTTCCTTGATATCATCATTCTCGTAACATTCATCAGAGCCATTCTCCATTAACATATTTTTGCTCAATACTTAACAAGCCTAAATCAATTGCATGCATAGCAACAAATAGAACTGATTTTTCCCAACTCATAGCATCATAGTAGAAGCTAAAATTTTCAATCCTTCCACAAGCTTCGTGTTTCCCCGCCTTCTTGATATCATTATTCTCGTAACATTCCTCAGAGCCATTCTCCGTTAACATATTTTACGCTCAATACTTAACAAGCCTAAATCAATTGCATGCATAGCAACAAATAGAACTGATTTTTCCCAACTCATAGCATCATTGTAGAAGCTAAAATTTTCAATCCTTCCACAAGCTTCGTGTTTCCCCGCCTTCTTGATATCATCATTCTCGTAACATTCATCAGAGCCATTCTCTATTAACATATTTTACGCTCAATACTTAACAAGCCTAAATCAATTGCATGCATAGCAACAAATAGAACTGATTTTTCCCAACTCATAGCATCATTGTAGAAGCTAAAATTTTCAATCCTTCCACTTCGTGTTTCCCAGCCTTCTTGAACTTGATTTTAGCTTATATATAAGTTCATTTTTTTCGAATTCATTAACAATGATTTCGAAATGATAAAGCCGTAATATGCCCAATATCACTACATATTAAGGACTGCATTTTGAAATCATCATTTGAATGACTTTCTCAATCAGAATAACCAAAATTGTTGGCTAATGAAATTCAAATAAAGTTAATAATCTCTGTACTAGTTATGTGAAAATTACGACAAAAGGTTTCTCCTTTCCTAATCCTAGATAAGGCAAGATTGATCTCTAAAACAACACCAAGGAGAGCCTACCAGCTAAGCTGGCTGGTCCTTTCAATGTCAATCCTACGTTTCTCTTCCTTTGTGTCTTAATTTTCCAATGTCAGTATCCAATCTCTAGCCTCTTAATTTTGGGTCATAATAATCCTTCAAGAACAGTCCAAATTTAACTCTACATTTTGAGTGATTCAGCAACATACAAAACTTCATCTAATGTAAAAGCAAAGATGATGGTACCTTAAAATCGGTGCTTCATACCCTGCAAAACATCATATAAGGAACAAAATATAAGCCTAACCAAAAAAAAAAAAGTTTGGAATCTATAGAAAGAAGATAGATGGGTACCAAAAACATCGGAAATGAGAAGGATGGCGAGCTTAGAGTCTGGAGCGCCGGTGACGTAGGTTTGAAGGCCTCCAAGCTCTTGGACCGTCCCTGCGCCGCAGGTGGAGCTCAGGCTTGGTGGGTTTTCAAAGCACTGAGAGCTCGACATTCTTACAAAATGTGAGACGTGAGTGAATCAAAGGAGGCGTGGAGCCGTGGAGGGAATCAAAAGGCTTTATAGAGGAGAAGAGAAGAGAGACAGAGACGAAATAGACAGCTGAAATGAGTGACGTCACCAGTTACGTCATATGGCAGCCCCTGTTTTAAGTGAACTGCCTACCGAGGATCTAACGTTGACGACCAAGTGTCGCATGACCCACATGCGTGTGAAGTGTCCAAAAATTATGAGAAAACCTTTGCAGCCTCCAATTAATTCGGACTACACCCTCCAATAAACAACTGGCATATGGCTAAAAATATCCCATGGAAATGAAAGAAAAATGTTTGGTATCTAAAAAATAAGAGAGGGGATATATATAAATAAAAGAAAATGTTAGGGATTTTTTTCATAGTGTCTTTCTGGATTCTTTCATACTTACGTAAAACATGATTTAAGAAAAAATAAAATTATAGTGGCCTTTACTACTAGTTTTTTTAGGCATTAGCATCAAATTTGAGGCATTAACACTAAATTTAAAATGATCAAATCCATTTTTGGTGATATCATCCTTAAATGGTTAACCTTCCACCATTAGGTTTTAGTTTTGAATCCAAAAATAATTTTCAAAGCATTAAAACTTAAATATTAACTCATAAAAATTAATCTGTTGGCAAAAAAACAGTACTACAATTTTATTTTTTCTTAAATCATGTTTTACGTAAATCTGGAAAAACTTAGGAGAGCACTATAGGGAAAACCCCTAACAAACTCCATAAATAAAATAGTGAAACATATTATATTGAGAAGCAGGGTTATAATGACAATATTTATTTATTAAGCTTGAAAAATATCTTGATGAACAGTCTGTATGGGTTTGTAATTTTCAAATGTGCAATTCATAAATAACGATTTTTAAACGTACGGAAAAAAAACTCATTTTATTGCTTGGTAAAATTGTAATTTGGCTTTCAAATTACAATTTAATCTTTAAAATTATGTATTAAAAAATAAAAACGAATTTTTTTTTTTTCTATATTTTCAAATCTCACACTTTTGAAAACCAAATGGGGCATGTGTTCATTGTTCAACTTTGCACCAATTTGTAAATGTTTGAGCTGCAAAAACTGGACCATTTCGTTGTTCCTTTTTCGTGACCAACACCATAAAAAGAAGGGAAACCCCATAGAAGCTGAGAAGCTTTGGAAGGAATTTTTTCACAGAGAAGAAAAAAAAAAAAAAAAAAAAAAGGGGAAAAATTCACTTTACTCCTTGAAGTTTCAGGGATTTTTTAATTTTAACCCCAAAGTTTCAAAATTGGCAATGTACCCTCCCCCAAAGTTTCAAAAAGTAGCAATTTAAACCCCCTTGTTAACTTTTTCCGTCTAAATGGATGGAAATTAAAAAAAATAAAAAATAAAAAAAAACTTAAGGGTAATTATGTAATTTCACAGACTTCCATCCAATTTGACGAAAAATATTAACGTAGAGTTTAAATTGCCACTTTTTGAAATTTTGGGGTTAAAATTGAAAAATCCCTAAAACTTTAGGGGGATAAAGTGAATTTTCCAAAAAAAAAAAAAAGAAGATAAATATAGAAAAAGTATTATAAGAGCTGTTTTATTGGAAGAAAGAAAAAGGCTGCAATGCCAATATGAACAATAGTGTTTGTAAAGTGTTTTATCATACATAGTTGTCTTCTTCACTTGACATATTTGGTAAACCAATTTAACAAGTCCAAATGGGCCTCTTCAGCGCTCTTGACACCCGATTCATCCTCAGCACTGTACCTCACTGTCCATCCATGAGCCACACCAGGAAATATTTTCACAAAGCTATCCAACTGAAACATATAAATAATAGGAGGTCAGCAAAATGCAACTCAGAAAATGAAAATCATCCTTTATTTAAAATAGAAAAACAAAGTTATAAAATTTTGAATCGTGATGAGAGAATCAAAGAATGGACTTTTATGTGGATTCACCTCAGATTTTACGGACAACTTCTCTCCAAACCTTTTCAACTGTTCCGGTGGGGAAATATGGTCAATTTCAGCTCCCAATATAGCAATAGGAACCTTAACACCTGAGACAGCATTCCATCAGAAACAACCTATTTAGCATTAGCCTGAGCAGTGGGAGACTTACCATCGATTTCATCTTCTGTGATCGGACCAGGATGCAACACAACTGCAGCCTGAATGTCGGTTGAACTTGCCAATTTCACTGACACCATCCCTGAATCATATGCAGCAAGCTGGATCTTAGCATCCGAAACACTCTAGGGCCTCTATGCAAAAAAGCCTTTTTGAAAGAATCAAAATTGAGAGCAAATCACTTACCTCCCCAGCAAAATCCTGCAACCCCTATGGCAGAAACACCTTTACTCTTCAGAGCCGCAATCACACGTTTGGCATCTTCACATCCTTTATCCTAAACGAAAAAAAAGAAGAAGCTCAAAGCAGTCAGGAAGGTTCAAGTCGTATCCAACAGATAACGAATCATTCTATTTCAACTTGGGTCCCAAACAAAAAATTCATACATGTACAATAGTAAGTCAATTTGGACATGAAAGGCAAAACCATGAATCTCGATCAAAGTGAGGGTCATCAAACTTAATATTGGTAATGGGGTCGCCAAAGAAAAAATCAGGAACTACCACCAAAAATCCGGCAGCTGCAACTTTGTCCACAAGTTTCCTTCACAATGAGACAATGCATAGTATTAATTTCATAGAATCAGGAATCACATATAATTGAATGCATGAATCATGAATGTCTAGTATTATCTTGACATAAATTTTGTGCTGGTGAATGAGGAAGTGATTTAGAATACAAATAGCTCTAAGACATGGTTGATGGTGGTTACATTCAACTTAAGTAATAGGAAAAGCTAAAATATGAAATAGGATGTGAAAAACATTTGCTTCAAACTATGGAGGATTGGATATCATTTGGATTGAGGTTAGAAATTGAGAACAATCATTAAAATGTGAAGGACTACTAAGTGCTATGACAAAAACAAAATATACGGTGAGGAAAGAAGGAAAAGAAGAAGTGTGCATCGTTGACAAAGTTTAGTGTTCCAGACGTGCAACATGAATTACGAGTAATACTACACTTCATACTCATTTATCATACCTATATCACATCTACTGACATGAAGTGGTTTGAGTGGCTTAGACTTTTTTTTATTTTTTGAAGTGGTTGACATTAATGTAAACTACTTAAAATATACCATGTCAGCCAGTGTAACATGAGTGTGATAAATGAGTTTGAAAAGTAGCATTATTTATATTTTACATTTTGGACTAAGTTGTGTTACGTTTTGGATGTTCACTTTTAAAGTGAGTCATCAACTTGTCAATTACTCCACATTAGCAATTTCATTTTTCTTAGGCTATGTTTGGTATGCAAAATAACTATTCCACTAAAAAAAAGGAATAGCCTTTATTAAGAATTAAAGAAAGCATAATAAAATAGCTTTGGTGTTAAAGGATATATATACTCTTAACACTTGGAATAGTCATTCCTTCATGGGCCATGAGAATGGCTATTCCAAAGCTATTCTACTTTATTGTCTTCTATTCCCAATAAAAGCTATTTTTTATTTTTTTTCTAATGAAATAGTCATGTACCAAACATAACCTTATTCGTCTTGGAAAGCAGAGTCTACAATTTGATCAACTAGTCACTGTATTTGCTTTCCTTGATCATATCATCATGACTTTCCCGATCAAAAGAACCAAATTGTTGGTAATTGAAATTCATAAAAGGTTAATAATCTGTGTACTAGTTATGCGACAATTAAGACAAAAATGGTTTCTTTATTTCCTAATCCTAGAGAAGGCAAGATTAATCTCTAAAACAACACCAAAGAGAACCTACCACCTAAGTCTATCCTAGAGTAACCTATGTTTCTCTTCTTATTGTGTCTTAATCTTACAATACTTCATCTAATTAAAAAAAGCACAGATGATGGTACCTCAAATTCGGTGCTTCATACCCTGCAAAAGCAAAACATCATACATGATATATATAACGAAAAAAACATAAGCCCAACAAAAAAGTGTTTGGAATCGAGAGATGATAAATGGGTACCAAAAACATCGGAATGAGAAGGAATATTAGGGGTGAAATTTAAAACCGCCTAACCGCATTCGCTAACCGCTAACCGCACTAACCGCTAACCGCTATCCGCACTAACCGCTAACCGCTTTGAAAGCGGTTAGTAAAAACCGCTAACCGCCTAGGCGGTTAGCGGTTAGCGGTTAGTAGATTTTGAAAAACCGCCTAACCGCTAACCGTTAACCGCTAACCGCCTTTTTAAAAATATAATATATATTTATATTATATATATATTTCATATAATAAATAACAATAAGTTATTGTAGCCTAGTGGTTATTATGCACCTATTTTACTCAGGAGTCCCGATTTCGATTCCCCCCACCTTATTTTTATTATTTATATAATATAGAAGTGCAAAACGACGTAGTTTTGCACTTCTATATATTCATTTCTTCCTAACCAAAAACGATAATTTTGTTGTAATTTTATTTGTATGTTATATGTTGTAGAAGGTGAACAACCAAATTTTGGTATAATGGTCCAACATATAATGCTCACTTTAAACCAACAATTTTTAATGCTAAAATGACCATGATAGAGGAAAAAAAATGTTTAAAGTAAGCCCAAAACCGGCAAAAAAAAAAACCCAATAAAAAGCCCAATAAAAAGCGGTTAGTAGAAAAAGCGGTTAACCGCATCCGGTTAACCGCCTAGGCGGTTAACCGTTAGCGGTTAGCGGATGCGGTTAGTAGATTCTACTAACCGCCTAGGCGGTTAGCGGTTTTAGTCACTAACCGCTAACCGCAACCGCTATTTCACCCTTAAGAAGGATGGCGAGCTTCGAGTCCGAAGCGCTGGTGACGTAGGTTTGAAGGCCTCCAAGCTCTTGGACGGTCCCTGCGCCACAGGCTGAGCTCAGGCTCGGTGGGTTTTCAAAGCACTGAGAGCTCGACATTCTTGCAAAATGCGAGTGAATCAAAGGAGAAGTGGAGGGAAAGAATCAGAAGGTTTTATACAAGGAAGAGAGACACAGACCAATACGATAATATTGAATTCAGCGACGTCACCACTTACGTCACCTCGAAAACCCCTCTCTTAATACGATAATATTAATTAAGAGTCTACATCTCATTTCTTCAGAATGATCTACGGTGACAAAACCGCCACATCATGTTAAATACAATCTTTTTTTTTATATAAATAAAAATAAAAATTAAGCTAAGATTGTAATGGACCTCCAAATTATTAGCTCCCCTTATGATAAAATAATGCTATTTAGTATATTTTTATATGATGGCAGTTAAAATTAGTTTTTGATTTTATTAGTGTTGATTTAATGACTAATTTTTACTAGAGAAATGTTATTACAGTTTTTTATTATGTTGTTTTCATCCTACGTGAATATTATTATATATATATAAAACAAAACTTATTCTTCTGGTCCCTCATATTTTTTTAGAAAATAACATTCAAAAAGAACACCAGAAAAAACCGTAACATTTTTCTTTTTATTATCACATTATCAAGTTGTATCACAGTCATAAAATAGCCTACTAAATAATATTACTCTTTTTATTAATTTGAAATTTGTCATGATATGTGTGAGACCGTTTTAAAATTTGTTTATTAAAGATATATTTGTAATTTAAAGTAAGTATACCATGTGAAATGTATAATTGGTACATGATGTGTCAAACGATAATTACTTGGTATTGATTGATTGATCCAACGTAACGTATTGTTAATTAATTAGACCTTTAACATAAAGATTATTTGAAACCAAAGAAGGACCTAAATATCTAATTATTAAAACTTAAAATCTAAGAGCATGTTTGGGATTACGTTTGAAAAATAGAGCTTTTAAGTCAAAAAATATTTTTTTGGTAAAAGCTTTATTTTTTAAACTTTTGCTAAAAATGCATTTTGGTCATTTTTTAGGCTTTTTTGACCATTAAAAGCATTTTTAATTTTTTTACCAAATGAGTATTTTTTTTCTTCAAAAGGATTTTTTTAGCGTTAAAAGCATTTTAGGCTTCTCAAATGCAATCTCAAGCAGACCCTAAGTATTAAATTGAAATAACATGATTTATAAAAAAATTAAAAAAAAAAATGAAATGACATCAAATTATCAAGGGTTTTTAGAGAAGCCTGCTAGTTTTAGTCCATATAAAGATGACTCAACCCAAAACTCCAAAGCCCATAAAAGTAGTCCAAAACCAACCTGATTGGGATTGACATCGAAAACGTCGTCGTACGATGGAATCCCGGCATCTCCAACCCCAGCATGCACGAAAGGAAACAAAGATAAAATATCCAAATAATTCACGGGGCTAGTGTTATTCGCTATCACCATTTCAACCCCCTCTGTCGTTTTCTCTTGTGGCTCTCTGGGTTTTTGTAGGGTTTATCTAACCCCAGCACCAGCATTAGCTTAAAAAACACACAGAAATGGGGTCCTTGGAAAATGGGGTAGAGAATCTGATACTCAATGGCACAGAAGATAGGAAGGAAAAAGAGGAGGAGGAAGAAGAGGAGCCAATATTGAAGGAGCAAACCCAGAGGTTTTGTATGTTCCCCATAAGGTACCAGCAGCTTTGGGAGATGTACAAGAAGGCCGAAGCCAGTTTTTGGACCGGTACTTTCGCTTTCTTTCTTTCTTGACCCTCTCCTCTTGTTTTCTTTTACATATTCTCTGTTTCTTTTTTGTTTCATTTCCATCTCTCTGTATTTGGAATTGGGTACGTGCGTTTTACTTTGTTTTCTGGAATATCTCTTAGCAATTCATGGTCACGGGTACCTGTGGTTTGAAGTTGATTACTGGGCTGCGCGTAATATGAATGCATTTTGGATTGGCCTTACATATAATTCATGGAAGTATGTTGTAGGTTATAGAAGGCTTGTATTCTTTTCTTTTCTTTTTTCTCTTTTGGTTATGTTTGAATTTGAATGCAATAAAGTTGGAATTCGCATTTCAGGATATGCTTAATGGTTTTAATTTACACTCTGTATGGATTTTGCTTCATTTGTTTCTGTTTTTTTTTTTTTTTTTGAATATCAGAAGTTTGGAATTATTTGCTTTAATTTAGTATATGGAATTTGGTTGGTCCAGAACATTGCTTTAGATGAATTTTGAAATCTCAATTGATACCCATATCCATATTGTCTATTGATAAATGACCAACTGGGAATATGCAGTGCTACAAATACTAGTAAGTTTAGGTGTTTTCGAGGTAGATGTTGGGTTTTGAGTGAGTTTTGTGAATTTGTTGGTTCTTTGATAGAATAACTGTAATTGAAATTAATATTTGGGTGATTGCATATAAAGGTTCATGCATTAGTTTGGGAACGTTCAGGCTTCAGTTACCACAGCTGTTCAATATACAGATGCCATGTCATAGTATGAAGACATTGTTGATATAGAGATGTCATGTCCTAAGAAGCACAGTCCTTATTAACTTGAGTGAATTCCTATTGCATGAATTACATCAGGAATTTAAATTGTTTATAATGATTTTGTCCGAGCATTATAAAACAATTTGGTTAGTGAGAAAGCTTGTAGAAATACCAAGTATGCAAGTTTGACTTGCAAGATGTATGTTCAGACTGAGAACTCCTCAATGTCTCAGGTTACATCATTGGACTTGCTTTTAAAATCTTTGAACAAGCTAGCCACCTTTTTTTTTTTTTTTGGCACTTTAGCTAGCCACTTTGAGTATGCTTGCACTTCCAAGCACAGTACTAGAATGTATCATCTGTGCTCAAAGCACATGGGACTATCTCAAAGACATAAGCTGGTGGGCTTCTGTCCTAGGTTGGGATTTAAGTCATCCATGTAAAGCCGTGAGTTAAGCCATTATGATTCATTTTGATTTACTGGATGAGTCTATGCACACTGTTTAGCTCTTTTCCTCAGGATATCTAATAACTTTTCAATGGCTTACAGCTGAGGAGGTTGATCTATCCCAGGATGTCATGCAGTGGGAAACTCTGTCTGACTCTGAGAAATTTTTCATTGGCCATGTACTGGCGTTTTTTGCAGCATCTGATGGGATAGTATTGGAAAATTTGGCTGCAAGGTTTCTAAATGATGTTCAAGTACCAGAGGTGGGTTTCTTTATTATTCTGCTTTTTAACTTTTTTAGAAAAGTGAAGTATGGGTGATTAGGTCTTATTATTTTACAGTTTTATATTACTTTGGTATTCATCTTTTATATGCTTCATCATGTTCATTAATTATTGGAACACATAGCATCCAATGCTGCTTCCATATTTGCATCTAGTTTATGGTTATTTAAGGTTGTCCCATTTTGAGAGACTTACAAAAAAATTATTACAAGAGTTTGAAGGGCAGAGTACTCTGCTGTACTTTTTTTTTTCTGCACAATATTGGAAACTTAGGGAAGAACTCTGCCTTTTAAATGCTTGATTCTGTGATAGTGATTTGGTATTTTAGACATAAATTTTTTTTTTTAATAAAAGTTGTCTTCTAGTCCCCTCCCCCCCTTTTTCTCTTTCCATTTTTTCTAGTGATTGGGGATGCACATCTCTTTACACTATCCTCATATCTTCCAGATTTGAATTGAAGACCTACCTCAATCACACTCCTTCCCTGTATTTCCTAAGCGCCACAGGGTGGCGTTGGCAATACATTTTTTTTAAAAAACTTTTATTTTCTTATAGTCAACATCTAAAATCAATGTTTTTTTATTCTTCTCAGGCTCGGGCATTCTATGGATTCCAAATGGCTATGGAGAATATTCATTCTGGTAGTGCTTTGTAAGTCATGTCTGTGGTTTTCTTTCTAAAACCTAGTATAGGCTACCTGACTTAAATGTGTTCTGCTGCCTATTATCAGAAATGTACAGCTTGCTTCTGGAGACATATATCAAGGATCCAAAAGAGAAGCATAGATTGTTCAATGCGATTGAAAACATTCCTTGTGTGGCTAGGAAGGCTAAGTGGGCTTTAAATTGGATCTGTAGGTACATATGAATTTTTTATATGTTCTTTTGATATCACTCTAGGGACTGTATTAAAGAAAGCCTTACATTCATTATGAGATTAAATAATAAAACCAAAACTAGTGCCATGAGTTGACGTAAATAGGGCATTGAACCATCATATGACCACTCCCAAATGAAATCTAGAGAGGGTGAGTGGTATGTACGTTCCAATGAAGAAACAACCCCCCCCCCCCCCCCCCCCCCNGGGGGGGGGGGGGGGGGGGGGGCTTCAGTTTTGTGCCTTCCAAGGAACTAAATGCACTTGTTTCAACCATGGAAACATGCTTGCTATAATGGAATCATCATACCATTTGAGAGCTTTGCTGCATACAACTCTCAAAATTGTGAAGTATTGATTGTATAGTTGTAATAATAATGTGATATATATAAAGGGAAACATAACAAGCACCAATTTATAAAGTTATGTATTTGATGCATTTTATTCTACAAGTTCTTTAGTTTCTGGAATCCTTCTCTGTGCATCATGTGCAGGGTACCTATTGCTTTTAACAATTTCTCATTGTGCATCTTGTGCAGTTCCACCTTGTTTGCGGAGAGACTTATTGCTTTTGCATGTGTTGAGGGAATCTTTTTCTCAGGAAGGTTGTCTGCCTTAGAGATTATCGATCTTTGGATTGATTGTCTTTCTATGTTAATCTTGATTCATTCCAAGGCTTATATTTGTGTATTTTTGTCTATTTTGTGGTTCTCAGCTTCTGTGCCATATTCTGGCTTAAAAAGAGGGGAATGATGCCGGGTTTGACATTTTCAAATGAGCTTATTTCTAGAGATGAGGGCCTCCATTGTGACTTTGCTTGCCTTCTTTACAGGTTTAGTCTATATGTGAACTTTCACATTTGATGATGGCTAGAAACGAGAATAATAGTTTACTTGGTGTTGGTACATTTAGTATTTGATGAAATAATAGGTATAGGTTTGATTTCTCTCATGATATGAAAAATAACTATTATGGGAAAAGACAAAAAAATCATTTCTTGTTTTTGCTTACAGTTTGTTAAGGAAGCAATTAAACTGCGAAAAGGTTCAAAGCATTGTACACGAAGCTGTTGAAATTGAGACACAGTTTGTGTGCGAGGCCCTCCCATGTGCGTTGATTGGCATGAATTCAATACTCATGAGCCAATACATAAAGTTTGTTGCTGACCGACTTTTGGTATATTTCCACTAATTTTATTGTTTCTCTTCATTCTTCTGCAGGGCATGGGGTTTGGCATTTTTTTTCCCCCAAATAATCTTAAATTGATTTTTTTTTTTTTTTTTGTCACCAGGTTGCATTAGGTTACCAGAGGAAGTATAATGTGGAAAATCCTTTTGATTGGATGGAGTTTATTTCTTTGCAGTGAGTATTGATGAACATGGGTTAGGTTGTTTTGATTTTTTTCTCTGAACTCAAGCAAAGGTTAATAGTTCTGCTGACTGACTGAGATCTGCAGGAGATTATCTTGCATCGAGTCTTTGACCCATATTAAGGCCTATAGGTTATTTAGCATCTCGGAAGGATGTGTTTTTCATTTACAAGTAGGCAGTAACCCTGGAGGGTGCCTCTAAGAAGCCTTTTATTGCCAGATATTTGAAAACCATTTGATTTATGGGTTTCCACTGACCCATGCTTTATAACAAAATATAAGGCGCTCCATCATATTATCCTAAGTTTTAATCTTATAAGTACCACTGGGGTTTGATCAAATATTGGTCCTTGAATTATATTAGCAAACCATGTTACAAAAAATGAGGTTGGAAAGATTAATATGGGAAAAAGGAGCAGTCAGACTTGATGAAAGTATAGGACCTAAGTCACTCAGATAGGGCTGGGTGTAGACCCTCTTTTCTTTGTTTCCAGCCATTTCTCACAGTCGGATTGACTGGTATCAGCCTTCAGAAGTCATTCCTCAAACCGAGCAGTTGGTGTACGGTTGGCAACCGCTCAACACCGACTGTTGTCGGTTGGCTGGTCAGTGTATGGTTGGCTAGTTGGGTATAAAGTATAATCATACTGATTATGATGGCCTGTATTTTGGTTCCAGCTTGGTTTTCTTTATTGTTTATTTATTTATTTTTTGTTTGATTGGACAGAGGAAAGACAAACTTCTTTGAGAGAAGGGTGGGGGAATATCAGAAGGCATCTGTAATGTCAAGCCTTCAAGATGGTGGAAAAAACTATGTCTTTAAGCTGGATGAGGACTTCTAGCCATAAACCATTGCGACTCCCTGAAGTATCATTGAGATGACGGAAGTGGGCATCAAAATTTTGTTTCTATTATTCATGGTAACATTTTGTCTATAATCTATCCCATTTATAAGTAATTCAAAGGCATCATCAATTCATAATTTGAAACGGTAATTTTATTAGAGAAAGTTTACAGGAAAGTCTATATCAAGGTATCTTTTTCTTTTCTGTGATATTTAGTGGTTGTCATAATCAAAAAGTGGTTATGTATCAACTTTATAAAACTGTTTGTTTAGAGGTGGGATGTTTGTATCATTATTTTGTTTGCACCTGGCACTCGCTTCTTTTTCCTTCGTCAATTCTCTAATAATATGGATATAGAGATTATGCAAGTGTTGGGTCATTTTCAGGGGTATCCTGTAGGTGTGACAAATCCAAATCATGCAGTTTAATGTATTAACTCTTCTGATTAACTGTGGATTCTAGCTTTATGTTGAAGGAACATGGCCTTTGTTTCGTGAATTAATAACTTTATGCTCTGTTTTCCTTCCTGAAGGAAGCGAGGGCTCTGTTTTATCTGCATTATTGGCTTCCATAAAGTTGCATATCTGAGATCCAAAGTAGCTTTGGATGATCATGTCAATGGGGGTTGCAGTGCCAACTGCCAAGTACGAAATGAGAAAAACAAACCCACTTTCCATCCATCCATCCATTTCCCATACCTTAAATTACTATAAATGACCCACCAAAAAGTCTCCTGTTTCTCTTTTCAGTAACTGCTATTGCCATTAGATCAGCGCACATGGGTTTGGTTTCCAACTTTCCAAAGTACTTGGGGTGGGTGAAACCTACCCTTTGGACAAAATCCTTTTCATTTCAAATCATTTTATGGTTAAGAGTGATAATATATACGCTATATTGCAATTATGTGTACGGCTAGATGCACTAATACGCTCATCTTTGCACATTATTAGGATCTCAGTTTCCATGCACAATAATTAGAAAAGAAGGTATTATTATTTTAAGCAGGCTTTGTGTCTACTCCACTTAACAATCATGATTGCTTCCACTGGCCGTCTTGGTTTTGATGGAGACCCCTGGACCAATGTGAGGCTCACAGAATATTTATGGAAAAATTCCCATCAAATATTGCACTATGTAATCTCTCACAAAACTTTTATTTAATCCATAGTTTTAAACCACCTGTCATACTCCATGGAATAAGATTCTCTCAGGATAAAAATAAGATCCTCTCTAATTAAAGGTTAAGATTTCTTTTCAGAAATTCTAAAACTCCAAATAGGATATCTGTCACACTACTAAAATAATAATAAAATATTATTTATAGTTAAAAAAAATAAAAAACAAAATAATAAAAAATAAGGTTGCTTGGCCAAATCAATATATATATATGGGTTTGTCCTTGGGGTAGCTAAACCACCCCCTAAGAGAAAAATGGGATGGCCAGCCAACCTAGATCTTTTCTTTTTCTTTTTCTTTTATTTTTTTATTTTTTTTTCCTTTTTTTAATTTGGACCTTTGAGGTGGTCGAACCACTCCCAAAGCCCATGAGGTGGCCGAAGCCACCCCAGACCGGCCCGTATGGGTGGCTTCTGCCACACCAGGGGTGGTCAACCACAACCTAGGGCAAAAATGGGGTGGCCAAGCCACCCCATATATATATTTTAATTTTTTTAAACTATAAATAATATTTTTTTTATTATTTTAGTAGTGAGACAGGTGTCTTATTTGGGACCTTAACATTTTTGAAACAAAATCTTATCCTTTAACTGAATATTATCATGTCTTAAATAGACCGGAGCGATCCTATTCCATACTCCACCGCCTTCAAATGTCGCACCAACTTTGATCTTCACAGGGTGCAGTTATTTGGATGACCCAACCATTTTACCTAATTCATTTTCATGTAAAATTTTATATATATATATATATATATATTTTTTTTGAAAAGTATATATATATATATATATAGCTCTGCAATGACATTGATTCAGTAAGCTCAATAGTTTAAACCAACTTGGCACAGCTACCACATGGTATTGGTGGACAGGTAAAGAAAGATGGCAATTATTTAACTCCCACTTTTGCATCATACCATGCTTGACAGTTTTCTTGCTTCATAACTTACCAAGCTCAATATATTAACACATTTCATATTATATTCCCCACGTATCAACAAACAAGAAAGAAGACCACTATGGTTGGTGGCTTAGTTTCAATGGGGCTAATTTTTAATGGTTTGGTGGGTCATGAGTAGAAAGTCAGAGTCTCAAGGTCGAGTTTTGAAATTGGAAGCGCTTGGAATTATTTTCATATCACTGTCTTGGATATTGATAGTGTTATTGGCAGGACTAGGCCAGACTATAGCTCAACTAGCTTAAAAAAGCGTTTGAAGTTTCTTACCCTCTTAACTCTTTCTGTCATTGGTTATCGATCAACATATATTATTATAATCACGTTTATATAAAATAATTACTCTGATCGCTTCTTACCATTTTTTTATTTGCTAGAATATCCATTTTTGTTTTCAATGTCATGGGGGTTGAACCAAGTGTTGAGTTTGGGGATAAAGATTGGGACCCAACATTTCATTGCCAATACAATGGGACAAAGTGGGGAATAAAGGCCTCATCCCAATATCTAAAGCAATATCCACACATCATCACCACTTAAAAGAATTAAAGATCAACCCTGTCATCATCTCCACCTACCCTAACCACTATATATCTTTTTCAACACTCTAGCCCCCCTCCTAAAAAAAAAACAAAAAACAACAGAAGAATAATTGCTGAATCATAAAAAAGCAATCCATTGGGATCGGGTGCAATTAATGTGAAATGGCGAATAAATCGAATTTATATACACAGTTAAATATTTTAATTTTAAATTCTAACCATTGAGAAAATTTTTATCCAAGTTAATGTTTGAACAATCAAAATAGGGGAAGAGCCTGCCTATTCTCTTACATTAATTACCTATATAACATGCAATACAAGCAACTAATTACACCTGGCCGCTATCTTTGGTTTATTTTATTTTATTTTTAATGTTTGAACAATCAAAATAGGTAAAGAGCCGGCCTATCCTCTTACATTAATTACCTATATAACATGTAATACAAATAGTTAATTATATCCGGCCGATGTCTTTAAATTTTTTTATTTTTTCTTTTAAGGCAATGACCACCTCATTTGACCTTTTGAGTTTGCTGATCAATGTGGACCATGACCTGTTCTATCACGGTTAGGTGACCCATTGTCTTGGGTGGAAATGACTAGGAAAAGTCAAGTTAAATTACAATCCCATCCCTCATCTTCTTCAACTGAAAAGCTGTCTTTGAGTAGTAGGTTGAGACTAAAAAGCTATTTGTCATCCACTTTATTTATTTATTTTTTTTTTAAAGTTAAGTTAAAAATGTTATGAAATAACTAAAAATACACTTTTCGAACTTCTCGTCAAATCAAAATACACTTTTAAACCAAAAATAATAAAAAAACCTTATAAATACATTGACAAACGAGAGCAATTGATGTGTGGTCATGGCACAAAAGCAATTTTTTGTGCCTACCATTTAGAATTTGACACATCATCCATTTAAGAAAATTGCAAGAAAAACACATGTTTGTAAAGCATAAGATTAATTCCCAACACACTCCACCAACNAATCATAAAAAAGCAATCCATTGGGATCGGGTGCAATTAATGTGAAATGGCAAATAAATCGAATTTATATACACAGTTAAATATTTTAATTTTAAATTCTAACCATTGAGAAAATTTTTATCCAAGTTAATGTTTGAACAATCAAAATAGGGGAAGAGCCGGCCTATTCTCTTACATTAATTACCTACATAACATGCGATACAAATAGTTAATTATATCCGGCCGATGCCTTTAAATTTTTTTTTTTTTTCTTTTAAGGCAATGACCACCTCATTTGACCTTTTGAGTTTGCTGATCAATGTGGACCATGACCTGTTCTATCACGGTTAGGTGACCCATTGTCTTGGGTGGAAATGACCAGGAAAAGTCAAGTGAAATTACAATCCCATCCCTCATCTTCTTCAACTGAAAAGCTGTCTTTGAGTAGTAGGTTGAGACTAAAAAGCTATTTGTCATCCACTTTATTTATTTATTTATTTTTTAAGGTTAAGTTAAAAATGTTTTGAAATAACTAAAAATTCACTTTTCGAACTTCTCGGCAAATCAAAATACACTTTTAAACCAAAAATAAAAAAAAAACCTTATAAATACATTGACAAACGAGAGCAATTGATGTGTGGTCATGGCACAAAAGTAATTTTTTGTGCCTACCATTTAGAATTTGACACATCATCCATTTAAGAAAATTGCAAGAAAAACACATGTTTGTAAAGCATAAGATTAATTCCCAACACACTCCACCAACCTTTGCTAATCAAGACCCATCGCCCACCGACCAGTCGAATCTCTGACATTGGGTGGCTTGAAGGCCACCTTAGGCACCACTGGGGGTGGTCGCGCGGCCTCCCCAAAACTTAGGGATGGCCGTGCGCCACCCCAAAAGTGGCCAGGGTGGCTCGCAGGTCAATCCCAATCACCCTATAGGTCGGTGCTCCTCCCGGCCCTTCTATTTTTTTTAATTTTTTTTAATTTTTAACAAAAAGAAGAGGAATTAATATGGTGTTTTGTTTTTATTTTAGTTTTTTTGTTTTAAGCCCAAATTGAAGTTAAGCTCTTAACAAACATATCTCTTGGCTTACACCATATTGTATTTATTATCCTTGGGGAATCTAAAACAGGCAGAAAGAGAGATATTAGTCAAGATCAATGACCAACCCAGGTTTGTACTCTCATGCCATTAATGGAAACAGGTGGCCTAAAACTATATTTCTAGGTTTTAAAAGGGTAATTAGGATAATTTATGAGTCTAACTAAAAAAACTAAATCGTACCCATTTGTTATTATAATTAAAAAGATAAATAAACAAGTACATTCAAACTGCAGTATGCCACGTATGTATGTATGTAGGATGCCATGCTAATGTTACTGAAATCTACATAGAAAAACGAGCCCCATCAAAGATCATTGTACTGTTATAATATTAGTTCATTTTACTGTTAAATTCCACTACTGTCCCTCACACCCTGATCCGGTTTGACTTCCCAGTTCCCATGAATATTCATGATGGAGATATATATATATATATATAGTAAAATTTATATTAATTAATTACCTTAAAAATATTTTTTAAGATTTGGGAGGTTTCATGTAGAGCTCTGTATTTAAGATTAATTATTTTTTTAAAAAGAATATTTATAAATTGATGATAAATGTGCGTTGAAGAATTTGATAATTTATTAACGCAGAGCAGAGTACACTACAATCTCAGATCTATTCTAATAATAATCTGAGATTTACCGTTGAAAAGGGTCATATATATATATATATATATTAGAAAATTATTGACTGTGGCGGCATCAACAGTGTGAGGAAGTCGAACTCAAATAGACTTGTGCAAATTGCTTATACGCCCGCAGAGACAACGTCAGGAAAACGGTTTCTTTTCTCTCTCTCACCAGCCAGCCAGGCAGAAGTTGACATAGCTCTCTACCACCTGAATGAAATCTGGACCCAGCCGGCTCGGAAATGGAGGTGTCCGTACATGATTCTATCTGGGATAGTGTCAGAGAGCTGACCCAGGTGGCCCAGCGAAAGGGAAGCGATCCTCTGCTCTGGGCGTTGCAGTTGTCTTCGAGTTTGAGCTCGGCGGGAGTGGCTCTGCCCTCCGTGGAGCTCGCGGATGTGTTGGTGTCGTACATTTGCTGGGACAACAACCTTCCCATTCTCTGGAAGTTCCTCGAGAAGGCGCTGATGCTCAGAATCGTGCCGCCTATGCTCGTTCTTGCTCTGCTCTCTGTCAGGTTTTGTGGCTTTCTGGGTTTTGCTTTGTTTTGGTTTTTCGTGCAAGTGTTTCGGGTTTTTGGCTGTTTTGGGGGATATTCTTTGGTGGGCACTCGAGAAAGTGTGTGAATCTTTTTGTTTTCTTTGGACTGTATGATTCTTTTTTTGCACTTTGTGTGTTATTTGATGAGTTTCAGTGGAACTTTTGGTCTGTTCTCTGCGTTGTGTTTGGTTCCTCGGGAAAAAAAGGAGGAAATTAAAGGAGTGACTAAAAATTCAGACTGTATTTATATATATTTATTTTTTCTTTTCTCCTTGTTGTTTTTGTTCTCCAGAAGCTGAAAATTGTATCTCAGCCAGACAATTGTCTTGAGCTCAATTGAGTGGAGTTTCTTGTATCCTCTGGTTTTTCAATTTTAAGAAAATTAGAGGATAAAGGTGCCGTTTTTCTTTCTATTCACCTCAAGATTCTGATTCTTTTTTCTTTTCTTTTTTTCCCATTGTTCTCTCTGACTTTCCTATGTTTGTTAGTACGAGTTCGTTTTTCTTTTTGGTTATATAAATCCTCTTTGACCGACTGTTTTCTTAACTATCTTTCTCGTGGTAACAAATTATTTCCATTCGGAAGTTGACCTTTGCGTCTAATGCTATATTCATATTTGCTTAAAAAATGGAAGTGTTTTCTTAGTATTTTGATGACTTTGCTTTCGTTCAAGATCTAAATGGAGGGTTTGATAATTTGTGAAATATTTCATTAACATCTTTCTCTCTGCTTATTTTTGTTCTTGGAGACAATGTAATTTTTCCTGTTTACTTCTGCAAATTGGTTGATTTATCTGCCAACTATGAAAAGAGATCCACACATAGAAATTATGCCATTGTGGTTCAACTATCTTGTTTCTGGCACATTCACATTCATAGTGACAAATTTTTTCTACAGGGTCATTCCAAGTCGACATTCTCGGCCAGCTGCATATCGGCTTTACCTTGAACTCCTTAAGAGACACGCTTTTACACTTAAATATCAGATAAGTGGGCTGAATTATGGGAAGTAAGTTATATTCATTTACTTATATATTTATGTTTTGGGTTAATGAGAAGAACAGAGCCATTTATTTTCTGCTTGTTTCACATTGTCAACATCATTATGCTTGTATTGTGTTGCAATGGATAATGTTATATTTCATCTTCCACCACATAACAAAGTCAAATATAGGAAAAGTTAAATACTTGAAACTTTGAAGTTTATTGTTGTATATCAACTGAAGATTTTCAACTCTTTTTCTAGTGCTGTTCCAGTTTCCACCATGAGGAGTGAGGACTGGCAATCTCCTCCTATATGAAAATTACACGCTGGATAATCATTGAACTTTCATACTCAAAACAGTGTAGAAGTACTTAAAAGAGTGTCTGTATGAAACACCTGGTCACTACATTCCTCTGCCAGGATACCTAGCCCTGGAACATTGCCAAAGATGGCTGTGGAAAGAAAAAACTAGAATTTGAGATGCCAAACTCATTGTACATTCTTGCCATTTAGGAAACCATGCCAACATTATCTTTCCAATTGCTAGAAAGGCTTTTTGCTCTTGTGGTTATCTTCAATTAACAGTCAGTTAAATGGGTGCTTGACCTACTTGATTCAAAAGCCAGCAAGGCCTCATTGTTTCATCCCTTCATGTGTGCTCAGACGCTGTTAATAGCTCTGGTTTATGACATATAAAGCTGAAGATAAATAAAAGGAATGGAAAGATAAAAATGAGGAAACTGCAGCTCCCTTATTTCCTTATGTCTTAATTAATTCACAAATTTTATCACCTGAAAAAAAGAATCGCAATTTTTAATGTTTCCATGGCATTTCAATTTTTTTGTGTTGCACATGGATTTGTTAATAGTAATAGAAGAATTTGAAAATTCAAGTGTGATGAAGTTGTTCTGGTTTTGTTTTAGGTTGCTATCGTTTATTAGTTCACAACTTCTTACTTATAAAAAAAAAAAATGAGTTCACAACTCTTTAACAACTTTTTATGACATGTTTATTTATATGTTTTCACATGAATCTCATAATAACAATATTAGAACTCCACAATTCAAGTATGAATGAAATTCTTCTTATTGTATCATAAAGCCTGCTAGTTCATTGAAAAGTTGGGTCATCTTTTCATTTGTAGTTTCTAACCTATTTTTATTTATTTTTTTCGTGCAGGGTCATGAAATCAATAGATGCTGTCCTTCATCTTTCACAGAGATTTGGCATTCCGCCGAATGAACCTGGGATTCTTGTGGTTGAGTTTATCTTTTCAATTGTGTGGCAGTTGCTTGATGCAACATTAGATGATGAAGGTTTGCTAGAACGTACCCCAGAGAAGAAGTCCATATGGCCAGCTAAATCTCAAGAAATGGAAATAGATCCTCATGATAGTTATGATGAGAAGAGGGCTGAACTTCAAGAGAGATTGCAGAATGTAAATACCGAGATGGCCATCGAGTTAATAGGGCAATTTCTGCAAAATAAAGTAACTTCGAGAATTATTTACCTGGCTCGTCGGAACATGTATGTACATTGTTCCCTTTAATAAATTGCCTCTCAAACGTTGTGCATTTTACTTTAATTGTGTGTAAATATAATCACACTGGATCACTATCATGCTTGGTTAGTCAAGCATTTGATAGGAAGTGTTATTAATTGACCTTTATGTGATTCTTTTTGGACATAGCTATCTATTTAATTAGAGAAGTTTTGAAAAGAGTCCTATGTCTTCAGTATCAGTTTCATGAATCCTGCTTTGTTATTCCATTCAATTTCATTTGTCATAACACTAGTATATGAAGTCACAACTATCATCCGGTTCATAACTACCTTAAATCAATTTTCTATTTGGCATCTTAAATGGAAGACTGTTCTTTTAAAAAAAAAAATTTTAAAAAAACTTAAATGGAAGATATTTGCTTAATACACTCCTACCACTTTATCAGGTCCACACATTGGGTAGATTTCGTTCGGCGATTAAGGTTGCTTGAAGCAAATTCATCAGCATTAAGAAATTCCAAAGCCCTAACTCCCGAAGCTCTTCAGCAGTTGACTTTAGATACTGGAATAGTCTTGTCCCGAGAATGCAAAACAAGCTCATTACAAAAGTTCCATGCAGTTATGGCTTTTGGATCTCTATCTTCCTCTTCTAGTCTATGCCAAGGAGCTAGCTGTTCTGCTCTTTGGCTTCCTCTTGATCTGTTATTGGAAGATTTCATGGATGGATATCAAATTGATGCAACAAGTGCTATTGAAATAATTACTGGTAAGTCAGATCTCGTTCATAGTCCCTGGCATGTAATTTTAATTGAAATGACGTTACATCCATTCTTACAAATCCAATCTCTGCAAGAATTAAAAGTTTTGGGGTTTCATATTTGCAGGTTTGATTAAAACCCTTCAAGCAATAAATGGCACTACCTGGCATGACACCTTTTTAGGTCTTTGGATAGCAGCTCTTCGTATTGTTCAAAGGGTTAGAATTAATCATAGTTGTACTCAAAAAATTGTTTCTTTCTTTGGGTGCATGCCAAATATTTTAGACATAAGCTATGAAATTATTTCAATCCTTTTTTGATTCTGCATGATGATTTCTTGTAGCATCTAACTATGGCTTCCTACTCCTCAATTTGTCTTTTTTCTCCTTAGCATTAGACCTGAATCAAATGGTAATGGTTTTAGAAGTCTGTGTCTAAATGATCATCAATCTGAAAACTTTTAATAAGAAATTTTATTCCACTTTCTAAGCAACATGTTTGGGTAAAAAGTGTCTTGGTTCAGTGAAGTACCATATTCACTCTTTAGAGTGAAGGGAGTATCTCTATCTAGATTTTCAGTGGATATCATATGTATTTTATTCTAAACATGTTATATTGATTGCGATTTCTTATTTATTTCGTTTTCTTAAAAATATTTGTTCTTGTTAGGAAAGGGATCCCATTGAGGGTCCCATGCCTCGCCTTGATACTCGCCTAAGCATTCTATTGTCTATTACCCCTCTTGTGGTTGCTGATCTCATCGAGGAGGAGGAAAGTGCATCAGTTGATGAAACAGAATGTGGCTCCACTAATCATTGGAAAGACAAAAAGGATTCAGGGAAGACCCGCAATGATTTGGTCTCCAGCCTACAGATGCTAGGGGATTACCAGGGCTTGTTGACTCCACCTCAATCAGTTGTTGAAGCAGCCAATCAGGCCACTGCAAAGGCAATGTTTTTTGTTTCAGGCATCAATGTGGGGAGCGCATACTTTGAGTGCATCAGTGTGAAAGACATGCCTATCAACTGTTGTAAGTAACATTTGGTTCTTATTAACCATCAATGATTGTTCATCAAAAAAAAAAAAAAAAAAACACACCGATGATTAATGAAAATTAGTGGAAAAGTGTGGACCAGCATAGCAATGTTGCAGATATGGTCTAGCTGCATATGGTTGTGACTAGTAAGGCCTATTCATGGTGCCTCCTGAAAGTACTTGTAATTCACTGTGAATGGTACTGTGAACACCTCTTTTTTCAGCGTACTTTATTTACTGTGAAAATGAATTTATGACATATCCAATTTCTCAGATGATTTAATGAAATGATATTTAGGAAAAAATAAGTAAAAGAATAGTTGAACTAAACATTTTCCTTAGGTTGGACCCTTGGAACTTGTTAGGGCAACTCCATCCATTGTTCTATCTGTAGTCTGTTCTAGCATTCTAGTTGAACATCCAGACTCTTTCCCCATTATTACTAATTATTTTAGTTTTTGGCCAAGTAGGGGCCAGTGTTAGTCTTTGTGATATATCCTCTACGTTTCTCTAATTGTAGTTTTATACTATTATTTCAGCTGGAAACATGCGTCACTTGATAGTTGAGGCTTGTATTGCGAGAAATCTACTGGACACATCTGCATATCGCTGGCCAGGCTATGTGAATGGACGCATCAATCAAATACCTCATAGTGTGCCTGCTCAAGCACCTAGTTGGTCATCATTTATGAAGGGCGCTCCACTTACTCCAGTATTGATAAATGCTTTGGTTTCAACTCCTGCTTCAAGGTATAAGTGCTTGTGCTTCTTAATCTTATTTTAGTTAATGAATCTATATCATGTTTTTTTTTTCTCTTTGAAACTTTCTATAGCAAGGTATTTATTTATCTACGATTCAGCCTGTTGAGTTATTCTGATTAGAGGATTGTCTCTGCTCCTCTACTAGCTCTTGAAACCCACAGTTGACATACAATGTCCCCTCTCAATACAATTTTATTTGGAAACATTGTATTGGTATGATTTGGGTTCTGAAATTTGCCTGTTCTAGAGGGGTGCCTTAGATGGTAAATTCCATATTCTGTCTTGAAACACACGCTCAATTTGCTTAACAAGTGAATTTTTCAAAATATGTGTAATGGATAATTCCTTGAACCATTAATAATTACGAGTCATTCACTTTATAAATGTTGATTTCAATATACAAAAGATATGTAGACGATTTCTATGTGCTCAGCCTTTTAGATTACTTTTTAATTTCTTTGACACTGGCCTGGTCTTCAGTTACTCGTTTTTCTTTCCTGAAGCCAGGTATATCAAATGCTCTTTTTTTGTAAATTTTGCCAAGGGTAAATCCACTGAATTTAAGCTCATGGATTTGATGGAAGCTTAGCAGAGCTCGAGAAAATATTTGAGATTGCAGTCAATGGATCAGATGGTGAGAAGATGTCTGCTGCTACAATACTTTGTGGGGCCTCCTTAATTCGGGGTTGGAATATACAGGTAAAGTTGAATTTATTGCATTCCATTTGTTCCTCAATAGCTGAACCATCCAACTACTCTAATTCCTTTGAGGTCTGCATTTCATACAGGAACACACTGTTCATTTCATAGCAAGATTATTGTCTCCTCCAGTTCCTCCAGAATATTCTGGGACTGACAGCCATTTGATCAGTTACGCTCCAATGCTAAATGTACTAATTGTCGGAATAGCATCTGTTGATTGTGCTCACATTTTCTCTCTACATGGCTTGGTATGTTCAGTTTTCACTCATCCAAATAGTGTCTGAAAAAGGATGATTTCGTTGTCGGTTTGGCAAGGATGAGGAATGACACTTTGTGCGTAGTTATTTCTCTTTCCCTCAGTGCTTTGCTTGGTTTTCAGATGGTTTTTTCATGTTCAATGAAAATCAGTCAATGGTTGCTACAATGTGAGTGATATCATTCAACTAGGAGGTAGAATCAGGAAAGGCCAACAGAATTTAAACTAAAACTGTGATGTAAGACATAATGGCCTGCAATTTAATAATGTTAAGACTCATAGTAAAGCAGTACCGCAATTAGGTTTGCTTGCACAGGATTGAAGAGGTCATTTGAGCGTCTTCTTTTGCTATGAAATGGAGCATAATTATCAAATTAAAAGAGGAAACAGGGGTAGGGGCTCAAGGAACAAAGTTGGTTGTCAGACGTCATTATTTTTTTATCATATCTAGCCTGTTGAGCCTTCAATTAAATTGAATTGGAATTGGATTGTATTTATTTTCAAACCGAGCAATTCAACTCAAAAGAGGGTGTTAGTGACTAAGAACTCTATGTCAGCCATAAAATAATGTTTTTTGCTTTTCTACATTTCTTTATAGGTTCCACAACTTGCATGTTCACTGATGCCAATCTGTGAGGTTTTTGGTTCATGCGTGCCCAATGTCTCATGGACTCTTACAAATGGGGAGCAAATTTCTGCTCATGCTTTGTTTTCAAGTGCATTTATTCTTCTTTTGAAGCTATGGAGGTTTAATCATCCTCCTATTGAACATGGAGTAGGAGATACACCCACAGTTGGATCCAAACTAACTCCTGAATACCTCCTATTATTACGAAACTCCTACCTAGTATCTTCTGGGAATGTCAACAAGAATCGAAATAGGAGAAGACTGTCAGCACTTGCAAGTTCATCCTCTCCAGAACACATTTTTGTGGACTCATTTCCAAAATTAAAAGTGTGGAATCGGCAGCATCAAGCTTGTATAGCTTCAACCCTCTCTGGTCTTGTTCATGGAACCCCAGTTCATCAGATTGTCGATGGGCTTCTTAATATGATGTTCAGGAAGATTTGTCGAGGAAGCCAATCCTTAACATCAGTTACATCTGGGAGTAGTAGTTCTTCTGGACCTGGAAATGAAGATACCTCTCTAAGACCTAAATTGCCCGCCTGGGACATTCTGAAAGCTGTTCCCTTTGTGGTTGATGCTGCTTTAACAGCCTGTTCTCATGGAAAACTTTCTCCTCGTGAACTGGCTACAGGTTAGTCTGGTTTCCGTGTTTGATTTGCTGTTGGTTTTTGCTAGTTATACAGGCTCATTCCAGGGGAATAAATCAAATCAAATCATTTTATTTTTTCATTTTTTTAAGTTTTGCCTTAAGACTCCAAGATGCTCTTTGCAACACTAATTAAAGTTTATCCAAAATTGCCATCATTGATTTGACTCGTCAAAAATGACAAAAACTAGTTCTTTGTTTGATTTGATGAAGCATCCAATTGTTGATCAAAACAGTTATCTTTTCAGATATGTAATACTGCAATTTATAACTTTTAATTATTTTCAGGTCTTAAAGATTTAGCTGATTTTCTTCCTGCATCTTTGGCAACCATTGTGAGCTACTTCTCTGCCGAAGTTACTAGAGGTGTTTGGAAACCAGTTTTCATGAATGGAACAGATTGGCCAAGTCCTGCTGCAAATCTTTCCAATGTTGAGGAACAGATTAAGAAAATCCTAGCTGCTACTGGTGTTGATGTCCCAAGTCTTGCTGCAGGTTTTCTCTTGTTACCTTCGTAACTTCTTAGTAATTAGGTTTGTTTTAAGGAGTTTGCATGTCTAGACATAAGTGAGAGACCTTTACTTCTACTGCATGTCTGCCTGGTTTCTCCAATTGTTTTCATCTTTTCATATAGAGATAGTTCTTTCAGTATTTTGATTGAGAAATGGTTCCCTCAGGCGGAAACTCTCCATCTACACTTCCGCTGCCCCTGGCTGCATTTGTAAGCCTTACTATAACCTATAAAATTGACAGAGCCTCGGAACGATTTCTCAATTTAGCTGGCCCAGCCTTGGAGTCCCTTGCAGCAGGTTGTCCGTGGCCTTGCATGCCAATTGTTGCTTCCCTGTGGACCCAAAAGGCAAAGCGCTGGAGTGACTTCCTTGTCTTTTCTGCATCTCGAACTGTTTTCCTCCACAACAGTGATGCAGTGGTTCAGCTCCTTAAAAGCTGCTTCGCAGCCACACTTGGTCTGAATGCTACGCCTATCTCAAGCAGTGGTGGTGTTGGAGCACTTCTTGGCCATGGCTTTGGATCCCATTTCTGTGGTGGGATTTCTCCTGTTGCCCCGGGTATTCTTTATCTACGAGTTTATCGATCCATTAGAGATATTGTGTTCATAACAGAAGAGATTGTTTCTCTTTTGATGCATTCTGTCAGAGAAATAGCATCTAGTGGACTTCATAGAGAGAGATTAGAGAAGTTAAGGATGAGTAAGATTGGAATGAGATATAGACAGGTTTCACTTGCTGCAGCAATGACTCGAGTGAAACTCGCAGCTGCCCTCGGGGCTTCTTTGGTATGGTTATCCGGGGGCTTGGGTTTGGTTCAATCCTTGATAAAAGAGACTTTGCCTTCTTGGTTTATATCAGTTCACAGGTCTGAGCAGGAAGAAGGGTCGGAAGGGATGGTTGCAATGCTTGGGGGATATGCTCTTGCCTACTTTGCAGTACTTTGTGGGGCTTTTGCATGGGGTGTTGACTCAACATCATCTGCATCAAAACGGCGTCCAAAAATCCTTGGCACCCACATGGAATTTCTGGCGAGTGCACTTGATGGGAAAATATCACTTGGCTGTGATTGGGCTACTTGGCGTGCTTATGTCTCGGCATTCGTGACGTTAATGGTGGGCTGCACACCCGATTGGGTGCTAGAGGTTGATGTACATGTGTTGAAGAGAATAAGTAACGGGCTGAGACAGTGGAACGAGGAGGAGCTTGCTCTGGCTTTGCTGGGGATTGGTGGGGTTGGTACAATGGGTGCGGCTGCCGAGCTGATAATTGAAAATGACATGTAAATGACTTTTTTCCACTCTTTTGATCCACTCTCCTTAGGTCTGCTACTTTATAGAATTTAACCGTACACTAATACCTCGTAGGAAAGTTTTGCAGTAATTAAGAAACTTCCATTTGTATAGCAAAAGCTTCTCAACTTTGGTTAATGGAAAAACCTTACCCTCAAGAGTCAAGACTGGGGAATTTTGTATAAAAGAAGCTAATTAAGCATATGTCTTCAACCGAGTAATTCTATAAATCCCCCCATCATCCCAATCCCATGTAGCATGGTCCCATCACCTCAATTTTATGCACTTTTCGGTTGTGGGTACTGGGTAGCATGCCACATGAGGTTGGAGGGGACGAGAGAATTGAAAGATGAGGGTGATGTATAGAATTACGCTATTGCTCCGTTTAGGCCAATGATATGAAGCTTAATATGAGGTGAACTTAGACACCGCTGCTACACACGCAGACACTGCTGCAGTCTGCATACACTGCTGCAGTGTCTGAAGTGATCTAGTCTTCTACACACGCAGACACTGCTGCAGTCTGCAGCTAGGGACACACCTTTCTACACACGATGTGAAGTATTGGTCTAAATTTTTTCCCACTGAAGAGAGAGAGAGAGGAGAAGGATTGTGAATCGTAGCAGAGACATACATGATGGGTAGCGATGCAAAGGAAAGAACAGTCATGGAGGTGGAAGCTGATGATGGCGTGGCTCTCATAACCATCATCCACCCTCCTGTTAATGCCCTCTCATTTAATGGTACTTTTTACATAACCCCACTTCCTAGATCTTTTCCTTTTTGCCTTTTTCCCACATACCCATTTCATATCATAGCTATATATATATATATATATGTTTAATGTGTGATTTTTTTTTTTTTTTTTTTGGAATATAAACAATATTTGGGGGATTAATTTTGGGACTCTGTGCTTGTACCTGGACTGCTTACATCGTGGCCGGAGATTGTGGAGGCTTCGTGGCCGGAGATTGGGGTTGGGCTCGAATGGGTTTGGGGTTTTTGTTAGGTTGGCGTGGAAGAACGATGGAAGGGGTAATCTATTTTCCCAGTATTTTAATCTATTACTTGTAAAAAAAAAAAAATTATTACGTGGCAAGGGTGTAAATCCAATCATATTTGATGATTTGGCATCTAGGACACATGTCGAAATGTAATTGGTTCATATGTTAGTGATGTGGATTTCCGTCAAGACTACTAATAGCAGATGGATGGAAGGATCATCTCGGTCTTTTAGCAAACCAAATGAACCTCCTATGATAAAAAGTAAATCTTAAGGGTCAAAAAAATAAAGAAGTTAAACCACATGGATGAATAAAATATTTAACCCTAATTTAAAAGAGAGCCCCTTAGGTCCGGACCATCTGTAAAAGGTGCCTTTTGCAGCCTCCAATCCCATCTTGACACATCACCAATTGCAAAAAATTAAAGTGAGACAAAAATAGCAAATCAGCCCGCAAAGAAAAAGACTAAAACACCCATGCCTGGGTCTGGCAAAACCCACGCCGTGGGTCTCGCCAGACCCACACCGGAGTCTAGAGAGACCCATGCCGTGGGTCTAGCTAGACCCACGCCGGTGTCTCGCCAGACCTAGGCATGGGCGGCGAGGACCGGCGCGGGCGAGTTCTGGCGAACCACAATTTTCTCTCTCTTCCGCCGGGGTGGGTTTGGAGAACAGGAGCTTCAGCGAACCACGATTTTCTCTCTCTTCTGCCGGCGTGGGTCTCGCCAAACCTAGTCATGGCGGCGAGGGCCGGCGCAGGCAAGCTCCGGCGAACGACATCGTGGCTCCTCCGCCTCTTCCCCTTCTCTCTTCCATGATTTCCTCTCTTCCGCCGGAGATCCAGCTGCCTAGCACCACATCTGGTGGAAAACCTGAAAACCCACAAAACTCAGCCTAAAAAACACATTTCTAATGCCACAAAAATCGTTTTTGGATTTAAATCTAAAACCTAGAAGAGGAAGGTTAACCTTTAGGGGATTTTATCACCCTAACGCCGAAAAAAATGACTCCAGTGCCGGAGAAGATGACTCCACGGCCAGACCTGTAGGTCTAGCCGTGACCCGCCACCCAGCTTGAATAAGCTCAAAATATGGTGTGTGTGTGTGTGATTGTATGATATTTTTGTGGAATTATTTTGTTTTTACTTAGGTGTTAGCTTGTGAGTGGGTACTATAAAAGTGGTGTTTTGAAGGCATGACCTGATTCAAGGTTTTCTCAATTTAAAATACTATTTTTTTTTTTTCTTTATACTTTCCATTTTAATGACTTGTTTGAGATTGTGCTTGAGAAATAGGGTTTTTAAGTAAAAATTTTTTTTTGGCAAAAGCTAAATGCAATTGTGGTACCTGTGGTTAGACCCAAAATCAAATATATCCCTTGGTTTCAAAAAGTATCCCAAGTGGTACTTGTGAATTTTGAAAATACACATTTAGTACCTCCATCAATTTTTCGTCCAAAAATTTAACTGAACTACACCTCAACATGCTTAAAATGACGACACTTGTCCCAAATGCCACATATGAATGCTAAATCAGAAGATTAGCTGATGTGGCATTATCATAAATGGTACCAAGGTTTTTGCTGCCACATGTGCTTAAACTATATGATAAAATAATGAAATAAATAAAATTTTGTAAAAATAAAATAAACAGTTTAATATATATATATTTTCAAACGAGCTTTTAGGGTGATAAACACACTTTTGAAGCAATCTCAAACCGGCCCTAAACCATGTATACATATGGGAACAATTTTTCATTAAAAAAATTATTTATTTTTCTCTGTATTTTTTTCGAATGTGCAAAATTATATAAATTATTATAAATATCACACTAACAATATTAAATAATCATACTAATTTTTTATATTATAATTATGTATTCTTCTTGCTAATTTTTTGTAGTATTCATTTTAAATAATATATACTTATATTCTTATAGGAACAAAGATTTATTTATTTATTTATTTTTATTTGAAGAGGTAATATGTATTTTTATACATCTTTTTTAATTTATAATAAAAGATGATGCACACGGGTTATGTGACAGACCGATAGTTTATATAACAGAAAAACCTTGAAAATTCTAGAAGACACTAATTCAAAGAAAATAATTTGGCTTAATTAGCTGCAAAAAAAAAAAAAAGGATTCAATTAATATTTCCAATGGTCCATTTTAATTTTAGATATTCTAAGATTTCGTATAGTTCGAACATGCAGGCATGCATGTAAATATCACGTGGATTTAATGCAACGTGATTAATTGGAATGATCGAGGTTACAGATGTTCAAGAATTGATCACACTACAATTAACCCATTTGACTATTTCCTCTCTGACCGATTATACTCCTATTTTCACGTCAAAACTATAATTAATATAAATATAGGAAGAAGAAGAAGAAAAAAAAAACTCTGTTCTCTCTGTTTTCTTTGAAACTAAGAAATTGGCTTTGTATCACCGGAAAATGGCCGAGCCCGCGCATAGAAGTATATGGGAGAGCGTGATAGAGATGACCAAAGAGGCCCAAGAAAAGGGTAGCGACCCTCTTCTCTGGGCAGTGCAGTTGTCGTCGTACTTGAACTCGACGGAAGTGTGTGTATGTCTTCCCTCTATAGAGCTGGCGGATGTGTTGGTTTCCTATATTTGCTGGGACAACAACGTTCCCATCTTGTGGAAGTTCCTAGACAGGGCCTTGGTGCTCAACATTGTGCCGCCTATGCTTGTTCTTGCTTTGCTTTCTACAAGGTTTGCACTTCTTCTGTTTTTATTTTGTTTTGGATGCTTTCCAAATCTTGCCTTCTTGGGTTCTTGGAAGTGGGGTCTTTGTGGAATGCGCATTTAGTTCGTGGTGATGTCTGGGTAATTGGAAATTATGGTGATATCAGCTAATATGAAATAGTTATTTTCTGACGTAATATTTGTAAATTAGTGGCAGCTCATTCTGCCAAAAACTTCTCTCTTTGTTTTTTGCTGACATAATTTAATTCTATCTTAAAAGAATTGTTCTTTCCTAGTGGATTAATTGCACAGTTTCATGTCAAAGTACTCCTGGTCATTCATTTGCAGGGTTATTCCAAGTCGACTTGTCCAGCCAGCAGCATATAGGCTTTTCATGGAGCTCCTTAAGAGACATGTTTTTACTCTTAAATCCCAATTAAATGGGATGAATTATCAAAGGTAGGATATAATTTTTGTTTTCTATACCATGTGAGACTAACCGGGTTATTTTAAATAGTCTCTAATTAGTATAGTGTTCTGTTGCTTGTATCTTGCTTTATAGAACAATTCTGAAGATCAAGTTTCTCACACAATTCATCTTCTTCTTAAGTATGAATTTCATAAAAAACCTAATGTTATTTAAAATAAAGTACTCTGCAACCTTCCTAGTCTAGATTAACATACAAGCAATTAATTATTTCATTGTAAATAAACTTGTTTGCAATTAAGTAATTAGTATATTTTTCTCCTCTCTCTATTCTCTGCTAGAATTGCTTTAAAATGAAGTTGATCTTGCTGAGACGATTGATGTTGTTCCATTCCATAAATTATTCCACTTATTGTGCTTCTCATTGACAATTGCTCGTGTATACACAGGGTTATGCAATCAATAGATACTGTTCTTCAGCTTTCCCAGATATTTGATATGCAAACAAGTCAATCTGGGGCTATTGTGGTTGAGTTCATTTTTGCAATTGTGTGGCAGTTGCTTGATGCATCATTAGATGATGAAGGTTTGCTGGCAAATACCTCAGAAAAGAAGCCTAGATGGGTAACTAATCCTCATGATATGGAAATAGGACGGAACTATGGTGAGAAGCAGACCGAACATCATGACAGGATGCAGAAATTTAACACTGTGATGGCTATTGAACTAATTGGCCAATTTCTGCAAAATAAAGTAACTTCCGGGATTCTTAACTTGGCGCGCCAAAACATGTACACGCTTTCTGCAAAATAAACCATGTCTTTTCACAAGTAGATTACTTAGTTTCCTGCTTGGACTTAATCTTCAATGTGTGATTTTTGCTTAACATTCAGATTTTTGCTTAAGATTCACTGCCACTTTGTCAGGTCCACGCATTGGGAGGGTTTTACCCAGTTCTTACAGCTGCTTGCAACAAACTCATCAGCATTGAGAGATACAAAAGTTATTACTCCCGAGGCACTTCTGCAGTTGACTTCTTGTACTCACATGGTCTCTCGAAAATGCAAATTAAAG
The DNA here is from genome assembly GCA_006937295.1 of Carpinus fangiana. Classification (NCBI taxonomy): domain Eukaryota; kingdom Viridiplantae; phylum Streptophyta; class Magnoliopsida; order Fagales; family Betulaceae; genus Carpinus; species Carpinus fangiana. Next base: position 27,289,956 of record CM017326.1, read on the forward strand.
TCAATGCAAAAGTTCCATGACACTGTAGCTATTGGACCTTTGGCTTCTTCTGCTGCTCTGTGCAGTGGGGCTAGTCAATCTTCTCTTTGGCTTCCTCTTGATCTGGTTTTAGAAGATGCTGTGGATTCATCAGAGATCAATTCCAGAAGTGCTATTGAAACTATCACCTGTAAAGAATATATTACTCTAACCAAATTTTTGTTTTTTTAAATGGTATAATTTTGTGCTTATATATCTGGTATCTGTAACGTATTGAGGTGTCATTTTGTGCAGGTTTCATTAAGGTCCTTCGAGCCATAAATTGCACCACCTGGCACAACACCTTTATGCTTCTGTGGACTGCAGCTCTTCGTCTTGTTCAAAGGGTTAGAAAAGTTTTTGTGGTTGAGCTCCAATTTCTCTTTTGTCTAGGATTTTTTATTTTTTATTTTTGAAGTTTTTCCCTCAACTCTCTGGAACCAGAAAAATGAAGCTTTCATTTTGGGGATCCTAACACCTTATGATGCTCAACAATTTTAGTTTTGGAGGACCAAAAATGGGGTAATTCCTTTTAAAATGGTGATGATGATGGTAATAACAATAATAATAATAACAGCAATGGTAACATCAGCAGCCGAATAACCCCTTTCTGTGGTAGATGTTTTGACTTTTGGTGAAGAAGTTCATGCTTGGGTGAAAAGTTTTCCTAGTAGTCTGAATTCTATTTTATTACCATTGACCTATTAAAGTTTCTAGTAGTCTGAATTGATCAAATGGAAAACCGGAGTCGGTGAACAGAGTTTTATATTTTGCATTTCAAATGGGTGTCATATAGTTTTTTGCCTTTCTAAAAACTTCACTAATCTCTTTTTCCGTTTTAACTTTTCATGAATTGTTAGGAAAGGAATCCCACTGAGGCCCCTAGGCCTCGTCTAGATTCTCGCTTATCCTTGTTACTGTCTATCACAACTCTAGTGGTTGCCGATCTTATTGAGGAAGAGGAAAGTGCACCACTTGATGAAACAGAATATGGCTCTACCAATCACTGGGAAGAGAAAAGAATTCCAGGAAAGTGTCGAATTGATTTGGTCTCCAGCTTACAAATGCTGGGTGATTACAAGGGCTTGCTGATTCCACCCCAATCCACTGCTTCTGCAGCAAACCAGGCTGCTGCAAAAGCGATGTTCTTTATTTCAGGCATCCATGATGGAAATGCCTACTTAGAATGCATCAGTGTGAAAGATATGCCAACTAATTGTTGTAAGTTTTAACAGATTCTCATCCATTGTCTAAGATTTTTGCAAAGCTTTCTGTAGGGCTAAATTTCAAACTTGTCTAGCATTGTCATATGTAATGCTTTCCAATATTAGTTACATGCCCTTGGTTTCAGCTGGAAACATGCACCATCTAATAGTTGAGGCTTGTATAGCTAGAAATCTACTGGACACATCAGCATATTTCTGGCCAGGTTATGTGAACGGAAACATCAGTCATATACCTCATAGTGTGCCTGCTGGGGTGCCTGGTTGGTCATCATTAATGCAGGGGGCGTCGCTTACTCCAGTAATGATAAATGCACTGGTTTCAAGGCCTGCTTCAAGGTATATATATTCACGCTTATTAATTCCTAAGTTCAACTCAACCAAAATGAAATTAACACAAATCATTTTACTTAGCTACATGATTCCTTTATCCAACTTATTTGGTCCTCTGTAATCTGTATGAGAGAGAACTCATAAGATGTACTGACAAAGTCTTTTTCTGGCCATCAACCTACTGCAGCCCTCCCCTTTTTATCCATGTTTAGGACCAGCTCTTTGAAATTTCGCTTAGGTGTATTTAGTAATGACTATTGACTAATGGGGGCATTCCAAGAAATGATCTTGGGAATCTCTGACACCCTAAACAAGATTCATCCCACTTGACTTATCTGCTCTTTCTTGGTATAGTTACCATCAAAATAACCCTATCACAATTAGTTTGTTTTGCCAACTTAGTATTGCCATAGTGTTAGTGTAGGATTCTAGAATCTTATTGTTCCAGCAGAGATCTTGGAGGTTAGGAGGAGCATTGGATTGTTTGACGAGTCCAACTTTGATGTTACATTTAGGCTGTGACACTCAATACATTAATGGTGTTCCCATTCAGTGTATGGATGAATAACTATCATATTACCTAACTTCTACAACTATAACCTGGTCTTCAGTTTACGCCATTTTATTTCTTGAAGCCAGGTATATAAAATGTTCTTTTTAGTAGATCTACTCAGGTTAAAGCAACTTAATTTAGGCTCATGGGTTTGGTGGAAGCTTAATGGAGCTCGAGAAAATATTCGAGATTGCTGTCAATGGATCAAATGATGAGAAGATATCAGTAGCGATGATTCTTTGTGGGGCCTCACTAATTTGGGGTTGGAATCTACAGGTATGGATATTTATCAAATTTTTTTTTTTTTTAAAAAAAAAAAATCACTTTCATTTTCTTTAGAACTGTTGGTTCTTCCTAATTATTTGGTTATCATTTCGTTTTCACTGGATTAAGAACGTCTACATTTACATGAAAGGTCTACATTTCATGCAGGAGCACACGGCTGATTTTATTGTTAGATTACTGTCTCCTCCAGCTCCTGCAGAGTACTTTGGGAGTGAAAGCCATTTGATAGCTTATGCTCCATTGCTGAATGGACTTATTCTCGGAATAGCATCCTCCGATAATCTTGAGATTTTCTCACTACATGGCTTGGTAAATTTCGCTTCCTCTGACTCAGACATCTTCGTCACATGGATAAGAAATGAAACTAATTTTCGTTCAATAGAAATATTTCGATTAAGTTTGAATCTTTCCTCATATTCTGTCTTCAAAGAATACTACCCGTTAATGCTGAACTTTGCGGCTAAGATGCTTTGTCATGTACGAGTATCAATGGCTGCACCAGTGTGATATGTCATGTACGAGCATCTTTCAACCCATACATGTAAAACTGAGCGGGGTTGGGGATCCAGGAATGAGATTAATTCTGCATCAAGAAATGATCGAGTTAAATAATGTGTGTGTGTGTGTATCCTTTTGAGCTTTAACCCAGTAGCTTTATTAAGTAGAAGAAGGGAAGAGCAGTGAACTAAGGTTGTTTTGTTTTTCCACTTATATTTCCAGGTTCCAACACTTGCGTGTTCGTTGATGTCAATCTGTGAGGTTTTTGGGTCATGTGTGTCCAATGTGTTGTGCACTATTGCAACAGGGGAAATAATCTCTGCTCGTGATGTGTTTTCAAATGCATTTGTTGTTCTATTGAGGCTATGGAGGTTTGATCATCGTCCTCTTGAAAGGCGAGTTGGAGAGCCACCTGCATTCATACCAACTCCCGAATATCTCCTACTATGCCGTAATTCCCACCTTGAATCTTCTGGAAATGTCCACCAGGGTCGAAATAAAAGGAGGCTCTCAGCAGTTGCAACTTCATCAAGTGTACACCCCATATTTTTTTATTCATTTCCAAAACTAAAAGTTTGGTATCAGCAGCATCTTGCATGCGTAGCTTCGCCCCTCTCCAGACTTGAACACACCTCTGTTCATCATATTGTTGATGAGCTTCTTAAAATTATGTTTTCAAATATTTGCAAAGGAAGTCAGTCTGTGCACTCTGTTACTTCTGGAAGTAGCGATTTCTCTGGAACTAAAGATGAAGATACCTTACTAAGACTCAAATTAACCGCATGGGATATACTTGAAGCCGTTCCTTTTGTAGTTGATGTTGTTTTAACAGCTTGTGATAATGGAAAACTTTCACCACGTGGACTAGCTACAGGTCAGTCTCATATTCTTAGACTTTCACAATCCACTGTTATTCATATTATCTTGAACCAAGTATATATGTACTGTTGTAACCTAAATCTTTTAATATCTCAGGGCTTAAAAATTTATCTGATATTCTCCTTGCGTCTTTGGCATCCGTTATAAGCTACTTCTCTGCTGAAGTAACCAGGGGTATTTGGAAACCAGTTTCTATGAATGGAACGGATTGGCCCAGCCCTGATGCAAATCTATCTAAGGTTGAAGAAAAGTTGAAGAAAATCATAGCTGCCACTGGTGTTGACTTCCCAAACATTGCTTCAGGTTCGTTTTACCACTTCATGCTTATACATATGTGTTTGGCACTTCATATTCTGACTGTCTTGTGGTTCCCACAGGTGGAAGCTCTACAGCTACACTTCCACTGCCCCTGGCTGCCTTTGTAAGCCTTACCTTAACCTATAAAGCCTCTGAACATTTTCTCAATTTAGCTGGCCCAGCCTTGGAGTCCCTTGCAGCAGGTTGTCCGTGGCCTTGCATGCTAATTGTGGCTTCCCTGTGGACTCAAAAGGCAAAGCGCTGGAGTGACTTCCTTGTATTTTCTGCATCTCGAACTGCCTTCCTCCAGAACAATGATGCAGTGGTTCAGCTCCTTAAAAGCTGCTTTGTAGCCACACTTGGTCTAAATGCTATGCCTATCTCAGGCAGTACTGGTGGTGTTGGAGCACTTCTTGGCTATGGACTTGGATCCCATTTGCGTGGTGGGATTAATTCTCCTGTTGCCCCGGGTATTCATTATCTACGCGTTTATCAATCCATTAAAGATATTGTGTTCATAACAGAAGAGATTGTTTCTCTCTTGATGCATTCTGTCAGAGAAATAGCATCTAGTGGGCTTCCTAGAGAGAGATTAAAGAAGTTAAGGATGAGTAAGATTGGAATGAGATACAGACAGGTTTCGCTTGCTGCAGCAATGACTCGTGTCAAACTCGCAGCCACCCTTGGGGCTTCTTTAGTATGGTTATCCGGCGGCTTGAATCTGGTTCAATCCTTGATAAAAGAGACTTTGCCTTCTTGGTTTATATCAGTTCACAGATCTGAGCAGAAGGAAGAGTCTGAAGGGATGGTTGCAATGCTTGGGGGGTATGCCCTTGCCTACTTTGCACTACTTTGTGGAGCTTTTGCATGGGGTGTTGACTCATCATCTACATCAATATGGCGTCCAAAAATCCTTGGAACCCACATGGAATTTCTGGCCAATGCACTTGATGGGAAAATTTCACTTGGCTGTGATTGGGCTACTTGGCGTGCTTATGTCTCGGAATTCATGACATTAATGGTGAGCTGCACGCCGAATTGGGTGCTAGAGGTTGATGTAGATGTGTTGAAGAGACTAAGTAACGGGCTGAGACGGTGGAACGAGGAGGAGCTTGCTCTGGCTTTGCTGGGGATTGGTGGGGTTGGTACAATGGGTGCGGCCGCCGAGCTGATAATTGAAAATGACATGTAAATTACTTTTTCCTCTCTTTTGATTCACTCTTTTAGGTCTACTATATAGAATTTAACAGTACATTAATCCCTGGTAGGGAAGTTTTGCAGTAAGAAACTTCCATTTGTATAACGAAAGGTTCTGGATAATGGAAAAACTTTACCCTCAGAGACACGGGAATTTTGTCCAAAAGAGGTTGAGTTTATGTTTGTCTTTGCTAAATATATTGAAGAAGAGAGAGAAAGAGAGAGATAGCATAAGCATGTAAAGATTACATTGCATTGAGTAGTATATATATATATATATATATGAAGTATCACAGACACTATTTTTTATAGAGAGTAATTAGAAAGAAATCATAAACTGATTAAGGTAGGGAATAAGCTCTAATAGGAAAGACAATAATAATAACGGTACTCTTCAACCATATATAACTTCTTGTTGGCACTTGTTAGTCGGCCAAATAATACCAGCTTCCGCTATTGCTCTCTTTTAATTTGGCTAAAGATATATATATTATGAAGTAAGATATGAGGTGAAGTGATCTCTGATTTCAATAAGATTTAAAAAGAACCGTTGAGATTTAAAGAAATTTATATAGTAGAAACCTTAAAAAACTCTAGAAGATACTGATTCAAATAAACGAATTTGTCTTGGGTGCTATTAAAAAAAAATATGGGAGAAGAGATTCACTGTACGTAGCTTTTTCAATGATCCAGATTTAGTTCTATATATTTTGGTACGGTTCCAACATGCAAGTATGCATGTAAATATCACGTGGATATATACATGAAACGTGACTGGAATGGTATGCTTGCCAAATTCAAAGCAAATAAACCAATCAAGTTACTGATGTACTGTTGTAACCTAAATCTTTTAACATTTACTATTCAGTATAGCTTGATGTTGTCTGAAGTCGAAAGCTTTATAAGACTCATTCGCAAAACCAGACACTGCCATCACGTCTATGTTCTATAGCTTGCTCAAGCTTTATGAATCCGAATTCTTCTCATATATGTTTAGTACACGTTCAGAAATGAGCATCGGCATTAAATTGTTGTCAATGGTTTCCCTTACATTTTTCATGAAATTGGCACTTTATATTCTGACTGTCTTGTGATTCCCACAGATGGAAGCTCTACAGACTACAGCTACACTTCCACTGCCCATGGCTGCCTTTGTAAGGCTTACCTTAACCTGTAAACCTTCTGAGCGTTTTCTCAGTTTGGCTACCCCAGCCTTGGAATATATACCTTGCTGCAGGCAGCCTGTGGCCTTGCATGCCAATTGTGGCTTCCCTATGGACCCAAAAGGCAAAACGTTGGAGTGAATACTTTGTATTCTCTGCATCTCGTACTGTCTTATCCAAAGCCATAATGCTTTGTTTAAACTTCTCCAAAGCTGATTCACTGCCACACTTGGCTTAAATGCCACCCCTATCTCAAGCAATGGTGGTGTTGGGATCCTTTTTGGCCATGGACTTAGATCCCCTGGTGCCCCTGGAATTCTCTTTCTACACGTGTACCTGTGCTTCAAAGGAAATATCTTGATGACAGAAGATATTATTTCCCTCTTGATGGATTCTGTGAGAGAAATAGCAAGTAGAGGACTTCCTAATGAGAGCTTGGAGAAGTCGAAGACAACCAAGAATACAGTGAGATCTGGAGAGGTTTCACTTGCTGCAGCACTGCCACGGGTGAATCTAGTGGCTTCCCATGAGCCTTCTTTAGTATGGTTATGTGGAGGCTTAGGTTTGGTTCGGTCATTGTTCAAAGAACTTTTGCCTTCTTTGTTTCTATCTTCTCACAGTTCAAAGTTGGAAGGAAGGTCAGAAGGGAAGGTTCAAATGCTACAGGGGTATGCACTCGCATACTTTGCCTTACAATGTTGAGCTTTTGTTTGGGGACTTGACTCATCATCAATGGCATCAAACTGTCATCGAAAAATCCTTTGGGGCCACATGGAATTCATAGCAGGAGCACTTGATGGGAAGATATCACTCTGTTGCAATTCGGCAACTTGGCATGCGTATGTTTCACGGTTTCTGAGCTTGATGATAGATTGAGCACCTAATTGGGTGCTGGAGGCAGATGTAGATGTCCTGAAGAGACCAAGCAGGGGTTTGGGGCGGTGGAACAAGGGAGAGCTTGCACTGGCTTTGCTTAGCATTCGTGGGTTTGGTACTATGGGTGCAGTTGCTGAGCTGATAATTGAAAACGAGTTGTAATTCCCTTATAATTTTTTCATTTGTTATTCGTTTCTTTTCCTTCCCTCTTTCATCTAAAATTGTTTTAAAGAAGATAGTTGTTGTATAACAGAGAATGCAGTGACATACTACTTCTCATGCAGCAAAGTTCTGCAGTAACAAGCTTTTGCTACTAGTGAATATTCTGAATTTTGTTTGAATGAAAGAGTTTCACTCTGGAAGAGGATACATAGATACCAAAATGGCTCATTTTAGACAACGTCATATTCTCTAACATTTTTGACAAGTTATAAAATCTTGATGAATGATACATCGCCACTACTTATCATACAACACCACTGCACCCTGGCGATTTCTTCACTCTCTGGATTTGCATTGCTCTCCTTATCGAAAATGCATCCTCCCACCTTCCTGCATCTGCATATATGTTGGACAGAAGAACTCTACCAGCCCCGTGAGATGGTTCCAACCTTGCCAAACTCTTTGCAGCCCTCTCTCCTATTTCCACGTTCCCGTGAGTCCTACATGCTGCCAATAATGTGCCCCATATCACAAAATCTGCCTTCATGGGCATGCCTCTTACTAATTCCTCAGCCTCTTCTAATCGCCCAGCTCTGCCGAGGAGATCAACCATACAACCATAATGCTTGATATTTGGTTCTAGATTATACACATTCTTCATTATCTTGAAATATGTCTTCCCTAGCTCCACCAATCCAGCATGGCAACACGCAGTTAGGACTCCAATGAATGTAATTGAATTAAGCTTAATTTGACGGCTTTGAAGGTCAGAAAATACTTCAAGAGACAAATTGGCATGTCCATGCATTGCCAACCCGCATATGATTGCATTCCATGGGGAGACATTAGAGGCTTTTTCTTGAATTTGATAGAACACTCTAAAGGCACTATCGATGCTCCCACATTTGGCATACATGTCAATAACAGCTGCACTTAAATTGTCATTGAGAGGAATGGAGTTATTGCATATATATTCATGGGCCCATCTTCCTTCCTTCAATGTGCCTAAAGTGGCAATTGCAGAGAAAACGCTCACCATAGTAATTTCATTCGGTTGGATCCCACAAGCTACCATTCGATGGAAGAGCTCTAAAGCCATAGTAGGCCGCTCACTCTGTGCATAACCAGAAATCATGGCGCTACATGAATAAACATCCCTTTCCGGCATCTCATTGAATATCTGCCTCGCCTCATCAATCATCTCATTTCTTATAAATCCTGCAATGAGGGCATTCCAAGATGCAAGATGATCTTTGATGCCCACTTCAAACTGCAAACGAGCAAGAGTCATCCTGCCGCAAGCTGCATAAAAATGAATAATTGTTGCCTGCATAAAATCATGAGAATCAAAACTTGTCTTTACAGTTATACCATGAAACTGCTGACCTTCCCCCAATGCCATTAATCGCCCACATGCTGAAATCAAATCCACAATCATAACATCATTGGGTCTTACTCCAGTACGTATCATTGCACGATAAATCATCAAAGCTTCACCTAACAATTCTACTTGCACATAGCCATCAATCATCGTACCCCATGAAACCACATCTTTTGCAGGAATCCTCTCGAACAATTCCCTGGCGCGGTCAACAAGCCCTGCTTTTGCATACCCATTTAACATTACATTCCACGACACTGTATTCCGCTCAGGCATCTCCTCAAACAAACTTATAGCCTCTGCTACACTCAAACAAAGGCAATACATGTGCAACAAATTTGTTGAAATAAGAACCAACCCCTCAAGCTGCAGCTTAATTACCAAGACATGAAGCATCCGGCAATTCCAAATCCCACCTAAATGCGCACAAGCCGATATGGCACTTGCCATTGTAACATCATTCGGGACCACGCCTGCAACCCTCATATCCTTAAAAACCTCAACAGCCTCACGCCAACAACCATTTTGGGCCAGACCCATTATCATAGTCGTGTACGAGATACAACCTTTACGGGGCGTTATCTCAAACAGCCGGCGAGCATTATCCAACTGCCCGATTTTCACATACCCAGCAATCATAATATTACAAGACACGGGATCCAGCTTAGACAAAGAATCAAACAGAGATCGTGCATCATAGACAAACCCACATTTCGCATACATGTTGATCAAACTGTTCCCGATAAAAGTGTTGGAACCGAGCCCCGATTTCAAGACCAAACAATGGATTTGTTGGCCTTGAGAAATTGCCAAAAGGGACGAGCAAGACTTCAACACCGAGACCAACGAGAGCTCGTAGTCCGAGTTGTTGTGATTGGTTTTGGCATCGAAGAAGAGACCAGCATGACCTTCTGGGTGGTCTTGGGGAAGCTGAGCACTTTTGGAGGTTATGGTGGAGACCCATTTGAGATTTGGGGTTGGAAATAGAACGGAGAGTGGTTTGGGTCGGAGAGAAATGATCATGAGACGAGATCATGAGACCAAATGCATGCAAAAGAACTGGCAAAAGTTGATAGAAGACAGAATGAAAGCCGTTCTATTTGTTACTCCTGGCCCCTGGGGGCTCGTCTTCGTAACACGTCCGTATATTTATAGGGCGTTTACAGGACTGAGGGGAAGGTGAGTTAATTTAGTGAATTTGAGCTTATTAATCAACTTGTTTAAACTCATTTTATTTATTGTTCAAACGAACTTCAACTTATTCTTAAGTTATTAATCAATTTATTTATTTAAATATTCCTACTGATATTGACCGAACTGATACCACCCCTATCAAGAGTCATCAGACAGATCAGTGACCAAATAAAAGTTTTTTTTTGAAAGGTTTACGAACAGATAAGTTCATTTACAGTCATGCTTATCACAAAATCGCAAGATTTTGTTTTGATAATTGTTTACTATGAGAGTTCATTCCCAAACAAACAAGGGAAAAAATCATGTACACATAATCAATTCGGTGTTTGAACAATCCAAGAATCAATTCTGAGTCAACAATGTGGAGATCGGTTATACTTATTTATCAGTCGAAATGATCTCATACTGATGAGAGCAAAAATGTTAGGTATTGCGAATATTGTAATAAAATCATAAGTTGACTAGCTTGACTTTGGGCATTATGTAACATTATTCATGAATTTGATGAACAAAATAAATACCACATAAATCACTACTATCATCTTATTGACATAATCTAATCAGATTGTAATTAGATTAAAAAAAAAAATTATAACACCAATAGATACTAAATTGTCAGTCTCACTGCATCAATTTGAGCTTTGACAATAACGTTTCTTTTTGCTTTAATTCTAAATAAAATTGTTTAATTGCAGAAAAATATCAAGTAATGTGGCACAACAGCTATCAGCTATGAGACAAGTAATAAAAGTAATGTTTTGGGAAAATGCTAAGTAGAAATCTTTTTTTTTTTTTTTCTCTTTGTTCTTCTACTCTGTCCAGTTTCAGTACTCACACCAGACCAATCTGTAAACCAATCCGATTTATATAAAGGAGGATGGTGGTTTGAAATTTCAAGCCAAACTGGTTTAACAGCTACGGAAACCAAAACTACCCAAGCTACCATTTAAAGTGAGAAACATATCCATTTGCCATTTTTCATATATTTATTTGCATTAAATTTGGTATATCCTTCCACAAATCAGAGACAATCTTCCAAGGTAAAAAGGTTGTTTCAGACCTATTTAGCAGGGCCATCGGATTATAGGATTAAAAAAAAAAAAAAATTGTTTCCATAGTGAGTTAAAAGCCTTTGAGAAAGAACATATAAATATTAGGAGAAAGGTAAATATATAAGATCGATCTGGATGACGCATCAGTCATCATAAACAATCAGCGATGATCACCTCCCCCATTAACTGCCAGACTGGCCAGAGCCCTGCAAGAACCGGCAAATCTAGAGATTAGATCATTAACAAAATAAAATTTTGATATTCCACATGTCATAGAGAGCATAAAGTACAAGTTGTTCTGAATACAAAATATCATTTACACATTGAAATGAGTTATTTGCTAGAGAACTGATTATGTTCTTTTTGATAGGGCAACCCATGACCTCAACACCTTGTTCCAAGGACCACTGGCTTAGAGAATTAATTGATGCAGCAATAAAGTTGAAATATGAGCAGAACGCAACAATATGGCATGAATATTTAGCAAACAGAGTTCCTTATTACAATAGAACTTAGAAAGTGAGGAAGGGAATGGAAAAGGGCTTTCCATCTTCATTATTCAAGTGGAAAATAGCCAAAAGCAACTTCAATTTTAATCAGCAAAAACATAAATTGTAAGGGGATGGGGATGAGGATGGGGAAGGGGAAGGGGAAGGGCAGCAGTTTCTATTAATCAACTGAATACCAGCCAAATAAAACTTAATTTAGAAAGATCAAAGCTAAGCATACACAACCAAACCAGTGAACCTAGTAATCAGGGTAATTGCTGGATCTTTCTAAGATCCAAGAAGGGACTAAACACCCTGTGAGGGCTTTAAACACGGCTTTTAGAAACTGGACCTATTCTGAATGCGGAGACATGATGAAATGAAGCAAAACAGCCAATAAGTTTTCATCTTTTCCTACGGTGAACCTGGTCTTTAGAAAGTGACTGAATCATAAGTATAGGCATAACCCACCATTTCCACAACAAAATCAAACCATAGAGACATTTGTACACACTGCTAACCACATTATCCTAGCAACTGGGATATCAAGTCCCCTAAAATATGTGAAATTAACACCTTTGGGGCCAATATAAACATAGTAGCTAGGAGCTTAGACACATAACAATGGAAGATTTCCTACAATCTAAAGTGTTTGATCAACGTCCAGGCATCCAGATCAATCTATAAATTCACTAAGTTGAACAGCAGACTTGACCATTTGACCCCCCTTTTCCTTGGAAGACAAAAGCGGCTTTCTTTGCCTGGTCAGCAGCAGTAAGAAAGATTCTCACCATGGACAATCTTAGGAGAAGACATCTAATCGTGGTCAATAGGTGCTGCTTGTGTAAACTGAACGGGAAGTCCATCGATCACCTCCTCCTCCATTGTGAGACCGCCAGAGCCTTATGGAATGCCATTTTCAGTCGCTTTGGACTATCTTGGGTTATGCCTTATAGCGTGGCGGACTTGTTCGCATGCTGGTGGTCAGGGGGTTGCTCTCAGAGTGTGATTATACACTTCCTGTATACTAAGGTTGTTAGCTTTTATGATTTTCTTGCTCTCTTTTTTCTTTCTAGTTAGGCGTTCTCTTGTATACTTTTTGTATATTAAGGTTGTGCCCCTCTGCGCTTTTTGACATATACAACATTTTTTTTGGATAAGTAATATTATATTAAAAACGCGCAGAGGGGCGTAACCCTAGTACACAAAAAGTATACAAAAGAACACCCAAGGGGGGCTAGAGAAGAGAGAAAGAAAGTCAGAATAAGAAATCATCCTGGGAGCAAGCCAAGCTGCCGCCCAAGTGAAAATGGTAGTAAAAAAGGAGTGTAACAAGTCCTCCCTACTACTCTCAGTGTCGTCAAAATATCTCTTGTTCCGTTCGGACCACATACACCACATGATACAATGCGGAACCATTTTCCAACATTTTTTTTTTTATAAGTACAACATTACTTATCCAAAAAAAAAAAGCAGATTTGACCATTATTATATGAAAACATTCTCCATTTTCCCCTTTAACTCGAAATCCAAAGGTTATGTGAAGGAGGGGATTCAAACGCCTTCCATAGAGTTTCAATGTGTCACCTCCAGACCACCATCTCAAGCTACTTCTTACATTACAGGTGCTTTAATTTATAACACACACATGCTTGATACACAAACGCCCTTAGCCGTTCTTGAGACACTGTGGACTATATAAAATTTTAAATTGCTGTCGCACTTTGGGTGAAGTTCCAACTCTCAACCTCACTAGACACACTGGCACTCCTTGGTCAAGAGTTTAACAAGGAGGAAATTAATTCCCATTATCAATTCCCAAATGCATTTGGAATATATATTGAGAGTTCCCTCCTGCTGGTGCTAAAGACTAATGGTTGCTCAAAGAAAGAACTAGAACCTGCAGTGGTTTGGGGACTTTATGTGGGATTTCCCCAATTTCTTACCTTTTTTTGTAAAGTTGACACTGTCAATTACTTCAGGATGGAGCTACGTAAAGGTCACACATCCCCATTAGCTTCAAATACAGGCCTCATATATCAAGTTTTTGTGGATGATAAAGTTTGAGCATATGCAATTATCTAAAACCATCAAGGATATACTTGGTTCCAATTCGTATTTATGTTCCAAAACACTTGAGGAACGTCCCTTTTTCTTTTTCAAATAGCTCACAAAAATTGGCATTTTGTTGGATACAACAGTGGAGCTCTAAGAAGAGTTACCACTAAAAAAAATTAAATTGGGCTTTTGGAAATCACAAAATTCAAAACTTCTTAGGATACTTTATTAGATTCACATTTTGACCAAAAAAACAAATAAATCAAAAACACATGCCATAGAATTTTGGAACACAAGACAGTCAATTAATTAATTAAATGTCCAAAGATCAAGTGCATGATTATATGTTGTAAAATCATACTGCCCAAAACAAATCGAGGAAGCTGGATGATTTTACATGTATATGACATAATACACAATATTATCGAACTCTATTATCACAACTTGCCCTTGTACAAACATTGCTTAGACTAGGCATGCATGTCATAAAAATTGAAGATCAGATATGTAATAACTACGTGATCAAACAATGTCAAAAGTACAGCAGCACAACAAGGCCACTAGCCACTAAAGTTGGGGAATTGAATTCAATTAGGAAGTTTAGAATCCTCAGCCATAAAAGGAATGTTGGGACCCTAAATAACTTGAAGATTGCCATAGTTTGAGGCACAAGAAAATCAAAAGGCACCATAGAAAAAGTTCAGGTTTTCATAAAGGCTCAATTTGGTATGAAATAAGAAATGAGAAGTAGTCATTAAAAGGATTTAAACACTAAAAAAAATGTGGTAACACTTAGAACTACCATGACTAGTCTTTAAGGACCTCCATGACTAGTCTTTCTTTGCCTGGTCAGCACCCTCATGGAAAACATTAGTTCCAATTCTCAATCAAACAAAGTTGAGAGAGAGAGAGAGAGATGTGTTCAACTAGATTAACTGATAAATTTTGACATTTACTTGCTGACATCAATATTATATGCAAGCATTGGGAATCAACTTAATTCAGAAGTTACTTGAGTTTTGACTGCTTATTCTTTCACTGACACTTGGATGGTGTTTAAAAAAAGCACAAATAATCTAATTCCACGTGGCTCGACCTGCATATCTTGTGGAAGATGGTTTCGGACCACTTGATGTGGTGTATTTGGAGAGAAAGAAATAATCGTAACTTTGAAGACCGTGAGAGGACAGTGATGGAATTAAAATCTTTTTTTTTTTTTTTTCTCAATACCCGCTATCATTGAACAAATGCCATTGATTGTTTTCATTTTTCTAGCTTTCATGGTTTTTTAGACATTTGTTCTTTTTTTGGTTAGGCGTTTCTTTTATGTGCTTCATGCGTACTTGAGTTGCGCCTTTGCACTTTTTAATGAATTTCTTTTGCTTATAATAAAAAATCTATTTAAGTTTTATGTAGCTGCAAGCAACAACATAATGTAGATCATACAGGAATGATGAAGCTCCTGATTCCAACAGCTATAAATATAACACTTTTTGGAAGATACAAGTAGATTTCCATATAAAACTTAAAAAAATGAAGCTGTATCTCCACAGGGGATCCAGGGAGAACCAAGTAAAAGGATATATATTTTAAGTTCCTAAGGCGGTAATGCATGAGCTCAAAAAATAGTTCCATGTTACGAATGCATTTAAAGGTATTGCATGCAAATCTCACAACTAAGCATCAAAGATTTAAGCAAATATTGACTTTTTGAAAAAAAAATTACATAAGACCGAAGTACAAGATATGGCACTCTGATAAATAATCACCATTTAACTAAAAGAAGAACCTACAAGCGTTTTGTGCTTCAGAACATCATTGCTTTGACTTAAGCATATAATCACACGTTATACAGTCCTCACCAGGTTCAAAATCATTGATAATATGCCAAATTACTGTCCCATTTCCTCACATTTTGGGAGATTACCATCAATACTAACGAACCTCTTCTAACAATGCGTGTGCACTAATTTAACATTGATTCCCTAAATACAAACAAAGCTTCTTGCAACCTATTTTGCATAGAAAATGCCACATCCAAGATGCAATAGATATATTATGGCAACAAAAATATGTTCCTTTGGTAACTGCGTATGACTGTTCTGTGGGAGGTGGGTGCGTATTCTGCCACCCGGCTTCCACTTCTTATGACAACGTTTCCTTACCTGCTTGCCTTCAATCCCTCTTTTTCTAAAAGGTTCACTTATCTTATCGACTAGAACTTGGACCTAACTCTAAGAATTAAATTCTGTCTGCTAAACTCAAATGGAGATTTCTGTAGGATTATTATGGATCAAAAGAGGGAAACAAAAATGAAATAAGAAACACATTCAGCAACAGGAATTGGCTATTCAACTGGGTCAAAATAACAGATCAAGATCCATATCAAACCCTCCATTTCAATTTTTTCAAATGGAACAATCCTCAATCTTCCGAGACCAACACAAACTACACACACATTGAAGTTTACTCATTTCCACAATCAATGATCAATGCATGTATAAGAAAGAAGAAAACTCCACATTCATACACCACACAAATAAAACCGCATTCCATCGAATCGCATTCAACTTCCACTTCAATTCCAACGAATCCAAAAGCAAACAGAAAGACAAACACACTCACTTCTTATGGCGCTTCCCACGCTTGGGCCCCCAGCCCTCGAGCTTCGCGACGGGGCACCCGCACCGCGCGCGGAAGAGCAGCACGGCGCGGCCGTTCGGCGGCGCCATCTTTCTGAGTTCCGATCGGAGGCACTCGTAGTCAGGGTTGGCCTCGCTCCCGCCCTTCCACGGCAAGCCGTCGATCTCCTTGGACTTCGAAGCGGACTTGACGCATTCCTCGGTCTGCACCTGCAGATCAAACTCCATGGCCTTCTTCAAGCCCTTGCAGCCCGGATTCCTGCAGCGGCGCGAGCGCGCGCCGCAACAGAGGTCTGCGAAAGCGGCAGAGGCGGCGAAGAAGAGGATGAAGGAGAGAAGGTAGGGGAGGGAGAGGTGGCGTAGGAGGAGAGGAGAGGAATGGGAGAGGAGGAGAGAGAGGTAAGAGAGGTAGGAGGAGACGAGGAAGGATCCAGCGAAGAGGACAAGGATGAGGATAAGGAGGTCGAGAGTGGCGGAGGGGCTGTGCTTGCAGAGGGTGGGGTTAGGGTTAGGGTTTGAGGAGGATTTGGGGGGTCTGGGGAACGAGGGCATGGCGGTGGTGGTGGAGAAGAGGAGGTGGCGCATGTTAGAGAGGAATGCGAGGGAGTGAGTGCGTGTTTGCCGTGATGGCAGAGGTGGAAGGGTGGGAGGAGAGGGAAAGAGGGGGCAGATTGTTCGTCGATGATGCACGCGCCTCGGATGCGAGTGGGACAACTTCAAGGTTCTTTTCTTTGTGGCTTGGAGTTGAATTGCATCTCGCGCGCGCGTGTTGTTTTTTTTTTTCTTGACATAGAGATAGAACAACGAATATTATAATAATAATAATTCATTTTGTAATTTGTCTTACAAGATTGAGCTGCTGATTTAGACGGAATATAATTTAGGGATTCATAATTAATTTTCAACAAATCAAAAAATAATAAGTATTCATAATTAATAAAAAAAATTGATCAAAAATAGAGTAACGTTATAAGTCTCTTTTATGTTATTTTTGTGTCACTCTAAAAATGATGTGACTCTTAAAATTATCATTGAACTTATGATTAATTATTATTATATTTTAATTAAATAATAATTTTAAGATGCATGTTACTTTAAAAAGACATAAGATAAATTTATAAAATTAAATTCAGTAAATGAAGAAAGGCAATTGAATGAATGTGAACCCCAGCCCATTGACAAGAAGAGCGTGGACTTCACGACTCCTAAATGGATAAGCGATGTTTGAACTTTCTGATTAGCACAAGATTACGTAATGATTTACTACATTGACCCAAAAAAGGAAAAAAAAAAAAAAAAAAAAAAAAACAATGACTTCAATAGAAAAAATCCAGGAGCTCCAAGCTAAACATGCGGCCGCGGGTCATGGTTTTTTCGACATTTTGAGAAAATAGGATTATGATTGTCGGCGCTCTAGCTAGATCCTTCCACAAATTCAGAAGTTGATAACTATTAATCCCAAGAGTTCTATAATTATACTCAAAAAAAAAAAAAAAAATCAATAATTAAATTCCTAACTTCCTCATTAACTTTGCTTATTAAATGTTAAAATATATCTTATTTTAAACATTTAGATGAAATAAACGGCTGAGATTTATAAATTTAAGAATATCAAATTTAAAGATAATTATAAAAAATTTCAAACTATAAATAAAAATCAGTCGTCAGGTATTAGATGATGGTGACTCAAAATTGAATGGCCCACAAAATTGACTGGAAATCGATGTAATAGAATGAGTTTGGACCAATCAATCTGTATGAATTGTCAATTGTTAAAAACTTGATGATGACTTTACAGGAGACCCATTAAATCCACTGATTTATATATAGTAGTATAGTACCAACCATAACAAGCAACTTTTCATCTTGAGCCAGCTTCTGCCCCCTTATGATAAATGGGAAAAGGGAAACATCAATAAATAACCTTACATATGATGTGAAATGAAAGGTTATTCAAACTTGACACTGGAACCAAGTTTAAAGAAAACAAGAAGAAGAAGAAGAAAGAAAAAAGAAGTTCTTGAAAATAGAATTCACATGGCAGACACTGAATTCTCAGCAATATATCTGTTCCATAATTGTGTATATCATATATGCAAACCTAAGTGCAAAAAGGATACAACACTTTGACACAATGACAGCCCTAGCACCCCTTCTCCCTCTCCCCATCCCTTTATTTATTTTCCAACCCCACCCCACCAACCCCCAAAAAAAAAAAAAAAAAAATTCAGATACTGGATGCTAGAGATATCATGAACAGGAGGACTAAAAGAACTCGCGATCAGGGCAAACCAGAGGAGCAATGAGAGACCAGATATATAGCACGGCGGTAACCCACTCCGTGCAGATCCGAACCCAAACTGACGTCCAGCCAACATCTATCATGTCAGAGCTCTCGGACGTGTCGGTCCACCCAGAGAGAAGCATAGCAGAGTACATGCTGGCCAAAGCAAATATCAGATGGAAGAAGGTATAGGAATAACTAACTGGACGTGCTTCTGTTTCCTTCTTCTTTTCCTTTCCTTCTTCCAACTCTTCTGCTTCGAGAAGAGGTTTCTTCTCACCTGCAACAAGAATAAACAATAATAGAAAGCCTGTCATATGTAATAACTAGGTACTATTACAATACTAACTGAAGGACAATATCTTATCATAATTTTCAATAAAGTTCACAAGAATTTTGTAAGTCATCCTGTACGTGATAGATAATGTAAAATGTACTAAGATACACTTCTAGGAACTTGGTGGAATTCATTATCAGTTGTAAAATGTACTAAGAGACACTTCTCGTTTCTGTGTGCCTGTCATTCAATTTGAAGAGTTACCAGCAAAGGTAGGTAACAGGGAATTCAAAAAAAAAACAAATAAAATAATCTCTGCTCGACATGTTTCAATGTAGCCAGCATTCAAAACGTGCAGTGGGAGATGAGACCAAGCTACAGGATCAAGACCTCCTAATATCATACAAGAATGTTTTGGCCTTTACTACCCTATCAGACACATGCTATGGATGGCCAGAGGAGCAAAGTGCATACTTAAGTACATAGAGCACATTGAAATAATGGTGACAACTATACCACAATGGTTCCAATTTAGTAATCTCAATGTGAACCCTGTCTAACGGCAGGAAACATCCAAAACTTTATTCTACAATGAGGTAGAACAAAGATTTACTATAATTGGCTTTTCCTTTGTGAACATCCACTTGTTCATGTTGCTAAGCAAACAATATTATCAGTTGCATTCAAAAGGTAAAAAACACTAAAAAGGATTCCATATAGCTATGAGCACCTGACTTGGGTGAAGATGGTGGTGATAGAAATGTTGTCGAAGATCCAGCACGAAGAGCAGAGTATAGAACAGACAAAATGGTTGTGAGCATTCCGAGTATAAGAGTGCTTGTGGTGACGGCTCTTGATTTATTATGCAGACCATTGCATACATAGTCACGAGGTTCACTGGCGAGACCCGTGTAGCACACGTATGCACAATAAAGAGATATCACAGAAGCAGGCAAGAGACTGCCATTCACCTGTTTGAAATATCTAATCAATATCCTCTTGCAGGTTGAAAAAAGCAATTTTCTACTGTTAATTAATTAATTAATTTTTTTATATCTGTGTTTTACAGTTTTACTTATCAAAAATAAAAAAATAAAAGTAAAGGGGTCACACCCTCTGCTACATGCCTACCAAGTTCCGAGTTTGTCAAGACATGAATCACAGTGAACAACAACAGGTATCTGTGGCGATTCAGCTAACGAGGGAATATTGCTAGTTAGCATTGAAAAATAATCATGGACTCTCCATATGACAGGTCTACTATAGTAGACATGTGCCTATGATACTTTCATGGCTTGAAGATTGCAACCACTGGATGCCAATCTAATACTATAAAACATAATGAACATAGCTCCGCTCTGAAGCCAAACTCACAATATAGAAATCCTTAGTACTGCAAATTTCTATTTGTAAAGTCTAATTAAATGAGCATACCGTTAGAGACGCCAGCTTATCCATTTAGGCTGTACAGAAAGCAAATTTAGTTTCATTTTTATCTGTCTCATACCAATATCAATGTAGATCCCTTTCATTGTCTAGAAGATAGAGCTGAGAGAAGTTTGACATTTTAAAATTTTCAATAAATCACACAGAAAGATGGTTGCCAAAGGTGTGATTATTTTAAATCATAAATAATAGTTAATTCCTGCACATGCAATAGGACAGCCATTGGATTTAGAGAATTCACTAAGTATAGAGGTTGCAACTAATGCCCGATGACATAATGGGATGATGAACACAATTACATCAAAGGCATAAAACCATATGAGGAGGAATCATCTTCCATCCGTGAGAAAGGGAGTGCTACCCCCAGTAAAAATCTAAAATTATGCTTACCGTAGGATGCAATGCAATAATTCCAAATACAAATGCCAGAATCATGGTCATGACAATGAAGAAGACATTGAGGCCACAGTCATGGCCGGAAGGGTTGAACCAAATGAACAGAATTCCTGAGAACGCAAATGCTGCAATGTAGCATACAACTGACACCGAAAGTAAAGCAATATACCTAAAAACATGCCAAATATAAGGTTAGAAGCCAAAAGAAAGCAGTGAAAGAAAGTTTGAAAGATCTAAAAACTTGAACCAACCACTTCTGCTCGTCTTTCTCAACCCATGCATCATTCCATGAGTGTGTACAGTCTAGTAAGATAATCACTTGAACCAATAAAAATAATCCTGCTCCAAATTTTGATAAAGTTTCTGCAAGTACAGAAAGTTTGCACATGGAAATTGAGACAGCATCTCTCAGAAAAGAATGAACAGTCTGAATCATTATAAATTAAAGTAGAGAAATGGAGGCAAATCAAACAACCCTGGGGAACACCATTATGACTACAGAATGAAAGTAGACATGTAACGCCCTCGGCCCCCTTCCTGCTCTACTTTTTACCGCTTGTGTGGTATCTCCACTCTCAAGTCAATATATGTGGTACACAAGTAGCCAAAATATAGCCACTTAATTAATCCCATCAAAGCCGGGAAAAGTAATAATCCGTATACAAAATTTTTTCTACATCATCAGATGGATATATGTTTCTTCTTTATCACAACACAATAGCACATTACTGGACCATCTTACAGTGCAAGGAGGAAAGCAATTTTTCACTCACTTTAGTGGAATTCTAATCAACCTAGAGCCTAGAACTATGAGAGATCCCTAGGTAAATATGGGAATGGTAATGTCAGGAAACCCAAGCATCCCACGTATGTTGTACAGGCAGAAAAGTAGTATAATGACTTTAAAACATGCATGAAAGTCATAAAACCCAAGCGTGAAAAATTCCTTATTTTTCTAGCTCTTACAGACACATATTACATATCATAGCACAGAGAAGACTGTTGCCAGGTTAATTTTAGCTGCTATGCAAGCAATTTATTGACACTCATTCAAATATCTCACTCCAAAAATTGCTAAAAGCAGCCAAAAAAACCTGTGACAATTGTCCTCCGTATGGCATATGTGAAGCATACAAATATTCCAAGACAAGGTTTATACAATCCTCCATCAACCTTGGCTAAATTTAATGTGAAATAAAACTTACCGTAGATTGAAATGACGACATTAGGAAGGAAAAACATGAGGACTACAAGCAAAAGCCAGATTACCATCTTGGCAACCCATCCACCATGGTGCCATGAATCACGTCTGTCATTTTGGTCCTTTACACCGATCATTATAACAGCAAATATTGCAAAAAACAGGAAATTCCCCAAGCTCACACGAAGAACTGCTTGTATTTGAAACCATTCCTTTGTGTCAGTGGCAGAAGTGTTTATCCCTGTTAACACAAAAGTCGGGGGAAAAAGTCATAAAAAATTAGAACAGTTACTTTTGTCATTGCTCAAGTAAGACAATCTTTGAATTCGAAAATAAATCTCCATTTAGTAACTCTACTAGTGTCATCAGAAAAGTTCCCTTCGGCCCCATTGTACTATGCATAAATTGCTAAACCTACAACCAATCTTCTCAAACCCTGTATGTCTTCAACTTACTCATTATCAGTCAAATTCATCAAATTTCTACTGGATTTCCAAATAATTTTTCCAATATAATGCAGAAAAAAATCAATTAAGCTTGGTTGTTTCGACTAGTCACAAAATCTGAAAAACATGCACCTTATCAGACATGCTTCAATAATAAATGATGCAAAACAAACCCAAATTAGGAAATTTAAAATTAAATGTAAAGGCAGTCCCATCATAAGAACCATGAACTACCAACATACTTACATACAAGAGGTTCGAACCGGGAACACCCAATTCGTATATTCAACAATTTTACATACCCAGACGAAAATAAGCTCGAAAACGGAAATGGGCTGTGGAGATTCGAACTCACATGGGATTTTCTCCAAGAGAGGAGCTGCGACTTCCCGGAGAATCCAGGAAACAATTAGCGATAGACCGAAGAGACCACAGTAAGCAAGCCTGGCCGAGCGCTTGGTGATCCCAGAGGCCACTGAGGTGCAGAGTCCGCAGGTCGAAGCTGCACAGCACGACGCCAAGCACGACATCTCCTACTCTCTCCCTCTCTCTGGAAAGCTCTCGGGTTTAAGCTCTTGTGACTGGTAAAAGTCGTTGGTGTTGTGTCCTGCGTACGTAGCTTAAGATTTTAATGGTAATTTCTCTTACTCTCTAGCGTTTGATGAGTAACTTTGATCTGAATCTTATCAGGTTTATCAGTAACATGCAACCTTGTGAAATTTTGGCCAAAACTGAAATTTTGTCTTGCCTTCCCTGTACGTCGTTTTGACTTTTGGGTATAGAAGAAAGTCGAAACCTCCCGTCGTCTATTCATCCATGATCTAATCTTTCAATTAAAGAGATAAAAATGTCTCTTCCACCTTCATAAAAACAAAAATATTAACAAACAAAAAGAACAATTATTATTTTAAAAAAAAAAAAAACCCACGGCTACCCAATTGGTTTTCTAAATTTTTTTAGGATTTTTTTTTATCACAGAAATGAGATGTTGCAACTCTAATGATCATTCATACTTACTCTAAATTGAAAAAAATATGGAAGACATTACAAATTAAGTGATAAATTTCTTTTCTTTTTATCACTCCTCTCTCTTTTTCTCTAATTTCTTCTTTCTTTCTTTTTTTCATTTTTGTCTTTTTTTTGTTACGGTCGAAGACTATCACCTGACCTATCAACTATTAAGAGTGAAAGACTATCACATGGACTTCGATTCTTGAACTCTATAATATCCTCCGACAGGATGTTGGTATGAATCATTGCTTATGCCACCCATTAAGCCGATGGAGGCTTAGGACTCGATACCATGGTATCGAGCCACGTGTTTTAATCTTCTCAAGAATACCCTAAAATAAAAACATCTTCACTCTCCAACTATTTCGGATTAATTAAGAAGATTTGAAAGCGTCTCTCAAAAAGAAAAAGGCCAGGCCAGTACCGGATGCTGGTCTAACTTCGTGGCTAGGCCCCTTGTATTATGGTTTGAGCTTGGTTGCGATGTAGGCTTTTTGTTTGTGGCCCAATGGGTATCAAATACTAATAAACATCCATTTTAACCCAATATGATGAGCACTTTGAATATGCTTCCCACAAGCAAAATTATGTAACGATGTAAAATGTAATAAATGCATGGAAGAATAATCAGTTGATCAAACACCTTAGAGCATTTCTAGCTTTTATATATGATACTATACTTTATATCATTATTTTTTTTTTTACCATTTTTATTTTATTTTATATCATTACACTTTATATCATTAGACTTAGTACTCGGCCGTATGGAATCCATTTGTGATGCAAAGTGGATGCTTTGGGTCTCAACAACCTTTGTTCGAATGCAAACTAACAACCACTCAAACAGAAGCTTTTGAGAATTCTCCCCTACTGTAGATCGACGAGCCTTGCTTGCAAGCTCGTCTGCAGCCCATCCGAACGAGCCTCAACTCGAGAGCCTCGTTCGCAATCTCGTTTGGAGACCATTCGGACGCCTATGTTATTTTCATCTAACAACTTTGACTAAAAAGATCATATCTAGAGTTTCAGACTTATGATTGGAGCAAGCTTTGCGGCATTGGATATATATATTAATTACTACTTTTTCAATATAAACTCTACAAATTTTGTAATTATTTTTTAGTAATTTTTTATTGTTTTCTTAAGGGTAAATATATAATAAAACATTGGGTCAGCCATTCAGAATTTTTAAATGCTTAATTTTTTTTTTTTTTTGAATATTTACTCCCTGTATCATTTAAAATTACAATAAAATATCTGCCATCAATTTTTCGTTAACTGGTGTGAAACGCACCATTTTGATTTAATTAAAATATTAAATCTTTAAATCTTTTTTTTTTTTTAAAAAAAAAAAAAAAAAAAAAAGAATAGGGGTGGCCAAACCACCCCCTTAGGGCATGGGGGTGGTTCGGCGAGCCACCCCCAGACCGGCCATTTTGAGGGTTTGGCCCTAGGGGGTGGCTGAACCACCCCCTTAGATCATGGGGGTGGTTCAGCCACCCCCTAGGGCCAAACGGCCACCCCTGTTCCTTTTTTTTTTTAAAAAAAAAAAAAAGATTTAAAAATTTAAAATTAAATTTTATAAAATTAATATTTTAATCAAATAAAAACGATGTGTTTCACACCAGTTAACGGTAGTTAACAAAAAAGTGACGGCAAATATTTTATTGTAGTTTTAAATGATCTAGGAATCGAGTAAATATTCGGAAAAGAAAACTTAAGCATTTTAAAATTCTGGAGAGCTGACCCAAGGTTTTATTATATATTTACTCTTCTCTAGTTCTCATAAATCACTAGGAGAGAAGAGAGATATGATTTTATTTTTAGAAATTTTGTAATTATTTTTTAGTAATTTTTTATTTTTTATTGTTTTCTACAAATTTAGAGCATCTACCGGAGATGCTCTTACACCGGCCCGCGTAAACCCTAATCACAAAGTCTCTTGGCTAGGTGGCAAGAGTATATCGCTCCATTTTTTTGGTCCAACTTTATGATACTCATCAACATTATTTGGTTGGAGTTGTCATCTTGTACATGATTTATGCTGAAAAGGGGCATGATTTGTGCTAAAATGGACCCCATTATATAGTTTTAAACAAAAATCTCTCTCTCTCTCTCTCAACCAGCTCTTTACATGATGTTCCTTTAAAGGGAATGTTGTGATTGTGGTGTCTCAGTTAGTCACATCTTGAACTGCACTGATCAGCAACTCCACATATATAATTGTATTTCCCCAAACAAGACCCAACAAAAGAAATGGCTCCCCACCATTTAAGCTTGGAAAAGCACAACATTTGTAACGGTCCAAGCTGGCTTCAAACCTAGCTCCCATAATCTGGACTAAGACTCAGCAGGCCAAGAGCCATGACAGGAGGAACAAGATTAGCTGGATATCAGCACACTAATCCAACAGGTCCACATTGATTTTATCGTGACATATAATCTTATCTTCATGTATACCTTTCCTTTTCTTTTCTTTTTTGCTTGGAAGATAAGGTTTGAGACCCTTTCCTTGATTAGACAAGGGAAGGCGACACACAAGTATATCTTTTTACAAAAACAAAAAAAAAAACACTATTATTTAATTATATAACTTTACTGTAATTTGTTATGGACTGTGACTGACATAACTATTGAGTTATCAAGCCATTACATATCGATCACATGCTTCCATTTTACCACCTGTATCACGTAATTCCACTTGTTAAAATATCTCCACAATATTATCATATCAGTCAAATTTCTCATCAAATTCGTCTATGTATGTATCCTCTACATTTCTCTCCTTGTTCCTATGCGTGCATATTCATATAGGATTTCTCGTCATATTTTGTAGGGCTGAAAAATGAGTCAGGTTAGGATTGATTTTTAATATAGTTTTTAATATTTTATACAAATACTTTGACATAACTTGAACTCAACATGCAACATAAGGGC
This sequence comes from Carpinus fangiana, assembly GCA_006937295.1. Lineage (NCBI taxonomy): Eukaryota > Viridiplantae > Streptophyta > Magnoliopsida > Fagales > Betulaceae > Carpinus > Carpinus fangiana. Next base: position 27,316,253 of record CM017326.1, read on the forward strand.
TAGCAATTTTTGATGTACACCACCCACAAACTCAACGGGCTAGGGTTGATCAGGGGTATAACCCATTTAATTCAATGAGTTGAGTTAAAGTTGATCTATATAGTCTTATATGTACCCATGCTTCGACACATGCAACCTGAAACCCAACACGCGACATTAACTAGGGTTTGCATTTTTTTTTATACAAACCCAACACGAAATTAGCATTGATTATATATTTAATTAGTAATATGGAGTCTTTTCCTATATTCACTCAATCTTCACCTCACTCACCTACATACTTTCGCTGATCATATGTTAATCAATTTTATTTTGAGCATCTTCACCCATTGAGCTCTTAATTTTGACGCTCCCACTGTCCCACACCAACTACTCTTGATACATCTGCTTTATAACTCCAAAAAGACTAATCTAGTTACAATTAGAGATCCTTAAAATCACCTATATATAAAGATCAATCTTACATTGTAATTAAGGAATCAAAATGAGACTTAGAAAATATGAACACCTTTAAAATCCACCCGGCCACTAACTTTTTGGGTAGTCACAATATTTACAAAATACCAGACCAACAAATTAATGTCACACAACACATGCATATCATACTACAACAAATAGTGACATTGGTCTGCAGTTAAATAACAAGACCATGTCTCACGATCACTTGGCAAAGCAATGTGTTGCAATATTGTTGCATGTATTGATGACCCATTAATTGAAGCCAAAGAGGGCTCAACAAGTACATGCGCGATATCCAATAGAGTAGAGGTCACGTGAAGTTGTTGTAATTATTATATGATTAAGTTAGGTCAATTAATGTAACAGGTGAAGCTAAATAAGGTTGCTTCTTCCTGTCATTTACTTGAAGGGAAAAGACAATGATCTCCATAAAAGGCTAATCATGTAGGGTTTGGTTTGCAACTGTTGATGAAGATTGAAGATAACTAGATAAGATTCATGTTTTTGTACTTTGGAACTGCTTTAGGAAGGGCCACAGTGGTCAATGGCCGGCAGGATTGATTTTTAAGAAGAAGACGGTTAAGCTGATCAGTGTTTAGTGTGGAAGTGCAGGTGACATCCATGCACTATGTAGGTACAAGTGGACCCTATGACGTGGCCTTGAAGTGCACATGTGGATCCAATCTCTGTTCGGTAGAATCCTATGCATGCCACATGGGATCATTGGGATGGGATGGATGAGTATACACATATATATATATCATCTGATCATCTCCATAAATATTCGGACCAAGTCTGAGGAAATTATTAATATCAATCATGGGAAGGCCGAGATTTGCCAAGTGGAAGAGAATGGTGAGACAGCAGAGGGGGAAGCTCTATATCATGCGGGTGTGCATCTCCATGCTTCTTGGTTGGCACAAGTACTCTTAGAGCCTCAACCATGATCATCATGTCGATCGTTTTCTTTTTTCTTTTTTAGCTATTTTTGTCTCAAATCCCCAGATCATGTAAAGGGTAAATATATGTACAGAGCATATATATATATATATATATATAAAATGACTTGCTGAATCCTATGTACCATCCTTGCATGCATGCATTCATCTTCCTCCTACAAGTATACTGTGTATATATATATATGATATGATATGACATGGATGTGGTGTACAAGAAAGATATATTTTTGTGGCAGTAAACGAGGAATAAGGCTTAAAACTAGATGGAAAAGGCGACCTGTAGCAGAATTATGCGCGCCTGTTTGTTTGGTAGCTAGCTTTTAACATGTTCATAGCATCCAAAGGCATCCGGAAATGCAGGCAGCACTGCTGCAGTGGGTTTTTGTTTGGGTATATATATATATGATATATGATATATATATACATACGCATGTACAGTGGGGGACAAAATAAAGCTCTGTAGAGACAGGGATGGCCTTCAAATCAAAATAGGATAAATTATGACGGGTCCTTTTCCAGGTGAATTGGCAGGGGAGACATGCTGATGGGTTTGCCTTGTCATCTTTGCTTAGCTGGGACCCTTCCTGCCATGTCAACCCCACTCTGACTCAGGGCTCAACACCTCTCGATCTCCCTCTTTAAAAGCCTATGTTTTCGTGTGCTTTCTAGTTACCAAAAATATTTTAGCTTTAATTTTTCTTTTTCTTTCCAAGACGTCGGGATATCTATTATGTCTTCAATGCGACTCCCGAAGCTCCGGTCGTGGCAGCGGTGTTCGCGGCATATCCGGGAGCAGCGGACGCGGCTGTATATTATATGGAAGTGCACCGTGATTCTTCTTAGCTGGGACGGACGTCATTGATGCATGAGAAATAATTGTAACTGGGAAAAATAGTTTTTGGGATCAGTTGAGCTTTTGAGGCCAAGTTCGATCTGCGCGCAGGCGCAGCAGCTGTACTTTTTTCAAAAGCGGCTTGAAATTGTGCATGCAGGTTGCCGGAGAAGGAGCTAGGCTCATTTATGGCCGGCCGGAATCATGACTAGATATTCGTGTAAGAAATGTGTACAGTATCAATTATTGTGTTTCAGCAAATGCATAATATATATAGTTTATTTTCCACTCACTTTCTTCTTTATTTTTAAGGGTTGGCATTATAACTTACAACTTTTTTCACCTGCTTAAGTTTTTAAGGATTGGCAGTATAATTCAACATCCTATATATTAGGTTTTGAGTTCGAACAATTGTTATTCACTTTCAATTTCAGTTAAAAATTCTATATATATTACTTGTTGAAGGAGAGTCTAAGTATAAGAGCAGGTGATAGAATATAAGTTAAATAATTAAGTCTACAATTACTTTATCGGCTTAAATTTTTAAGATAAGTGGTGATTCAATCGACAAAGTCGATTTTTTTTTTTAAAGTATCTTAATGGCTCGATCAAACTTACGACATATATATCCCAGAGTCATACACCATGGGCACTCGTCCTACCAACTCAGAAGAAAAGAAAAATAAGTTATTTTGTGTTGATTACACATATTTTAACGACAAAGAATCTATTCGAAGTATCTTTTATTTCTTTTTAATTAAAAAATCAAGCAGCAAGTAGAAAATATTAACTATGACTATTTATTTTACTTGCGTGTGGCTATACGTACTAATACCTATCTGCCAAGAGCTGCACATGAGAGGGCCTAGACGTAAAAATCGCAAACGTTCCTTCAAGTTTAACTAAATCATAATACTCTAGTCCAGTCCCACCAAAACAATTAATGAAAACTAAGGTGCCATATTCAAAGTATCTTAACAGCACCCACAGCTTTCTCCTTTCGTTGAATAACAAATTTCCATACATATGGTTTCCCTTGAGTGGCTCCCATTTAGTATATAACACATACTTCGAAGACAAAGCACAATGAAGTCAAAGCTCAACAATAAAATATCATATGCTCCCAAAAAAAGAAAGAATAGAAGAACAACGACAGATTTTTTTTTTTTTTTTCCCGTATCGATCTTCTCAAAACTAAACTGGGCCTGAGCCCAAGAGGTTCATAGTCCTGATATCAAGTAGATTCTGCTCTGTGTACACATACTAATATCAGCTAGCCAATGTGGATATATTTTAGCAGAGAACCACATAGCATCTTCTGATTAAACAAACAAATCTACAAAATATTGCATCATTTTATTGTTCTCACTCCCCCTCCTTCCCACCAACCAACCAGCAACGCCATCTTTTCCTTTTTCTGTGGGACTAGTATGCATTTAATCTCTTATTGCAGTGTACATTCATCTCTTATTCCCATGAAGAGGGTTCACCAGAAGTCCCTTGTGACCTTCTGAAAATTAAAACATCCTCAGCAGTTTACTTCGGGGTTTGACCTTGCTTGCTTTGGCCTCCCTGGGAAATTATAGCAAGAAAAGAGGATAAGATTTAGCTTCAACACTCAAAAAACTTGGGTATGGGGAAAGTAATGATGTTTTGCAATCGCTATGTTGCAGAAGTAAATAAAACTAAAACTTCTTAATATTCATTTCTGTTTAAACGGTTACTACAAATACTTTGCAAAGAGTTCAATGCCAAATCTTATACATTTATAGACACATTATACAATTATTTGAAAGTGAAGAGAAAATCTACTTGGTGACAGTTTCCTTTTAATTAGCCATTAACATGTTTGTTTAAGCTAAACCACAATTATTATTTTTCTTCTAATAATCGGGGTATTTAGGACTTCATTCTGACTAGATCTCCAAGATACTGTGCAAAACGCCCTCTCTACACGGGTCGGGTAAAACTTGAGCTTTCGCCCACAGATGTAGCCTCAAGGAATTGTTTGCACTCAAGGGAGGTCAAACGTTAGACCTGATGCATCATGAAGCACCAAGGCCAAGTAACTTATTACTCGAGCCAACTGCTTGGGTGTATACCACAAATCAATAGCACATTATAAGGTATATAATGGCTAACAACCTGCAGCCCATTATAAAGGTAGTAACTTCTTATTTTCAAGTTAAGAAACTCATTTATTTATATTATATTTGATCAGTTGAAAATTACAGTTCAAATATTTCAAAAATATGGTTAAAAAAATCACTACACTATAACAAGCACGCCTGGGCTGTCTTAAAGCCATTACAGCAACCCAGATAACTAGTTCATCATTTCAACCCATCAGCCTACCATAATACACTCCAGCTGGATGCATAATATGATTCGAAGAAGTGTTTATGAATTGCTTGTGCTCAAAACATGCGTTATGGGATTTTCTTTTTTTCTTTTTCTTTTTTCCACTTATTTTCTGCAAGTACCATCTTAATAGAAACCAGGGTTTAAAGGCTTAAATGTACCAAGTTTATGTTGACTTCTTTACATTGGGCATAGCTTATTTTATTTTACTAAGCTGATAGATAAGAAGCGAAATATGAAAAAAAGACCAAAATGGGAGTAATAAGCACTTACTACTCCCTTAGTTAGCCTCCGAGATGATGGAGCTCGTGCCACTGATGAAGCAGCTGCAGCTGCAGCCACACGGATTCTGCAAAAGGGAAGTCAGGAAGACATCAAATCATTTTCAATTTTTTGTTGACAATCCTGTATCTTGCCGCAATTGAATCTTTGTAGTAAAAAACTCTATACTACCGTTTATGCACATCAACGTATTCATCTGTCTCATCCACAATTTCCTCCTGCATGATTGACGAAATCATCATCATTGAGTATTGCCAACTGAAGAAATGCGCAAACTGAAAAGGAATAGATAAATGAGGGGATGTGCTTTACCTGCAGAAGTTCTTCAAATACATCTTCAAGGGTGATTATACCAATGACTTCACCATCTTCAATATCTTCTACTGAATGAGGCAAACCAGTTGTTGCTGTGCCATTATGTTGTAAAGAGGGTGGCCTATGCAACTTTGTAGGCCTCGAAGACCGGTCAATCTCAATAACGACACGGTCTAACACTTCGTCCTGCTTTGATAGCAAAGGAGTTGTCAGTTGGGAGTTCTCGCCACTGGCTTTGTTCACTTCAGATTTCTCTCCCTCAACTGTTTGAGGAAGAGTCTTGCCTTTCCCCTTAGCCTTCACCACAGCTGCCATATGACTACTACCTTTCTGAAACTCATTCAATATATCATACAGAGGCATATCTGCTGGAACCCTGGGGACATCCCGCACATCAACAGTTAATATCCATACTCAGTTCTGAAAGAGAGATTATAAACATATCTAAATATAAAAAAGCACACCGTGGGATTCTGCGGATGGAAACAGCACTAACAGGGGTCTCTGTTTCAGGTCGTACAGTGAGTAGACTCTTCACCTAATCCCAAAGTAAAAAAGCAAGAAGAGAGAAATCAGCAAACCTCAAAACTGGGAATTAAATACGTGACGAGAAATTTTGTCAACAGCATAAATTTCCAACCCACCAGTAGAAGTCCAATTATATTCTTTGGACTACCAGAATAGACAGGAACTCGACTATGACCACGGGCAAGAACTTTTCCCATTGCTTCCCTGGGTTATAAAATTGAGAAAAGAAAATACAAATATATTTAAAGGATAAATTGTGTACTAGTATTCTAAAATTTCCACTAAGCATGGACAAATTAGTGTAGTGGTAATGACTGGAATTTCAAATTTTCCTAACATATACCAAAGCTTAATCACAATCTTTTTTTTTTTCCTTCACAGAACGATAGCAGAACAATGATCTCCATCAAAATAAATGTTGACATGTTCTAACAAGTTTCTGAAGCTGGAAACTGATTATAAAAGAATGGATTTAACTCTTGGCAGTAATGTGAAAAAAGAAATTTAGAAAGTAAATTGTACTCTTGGCATCTCAAAAGTGAAGATGGATCTAGAAGAAGAAAACTAATCACAACAAAACTTAGTCAGGCGTAGAAGTTACCAATCCAACTTTGAATTCACATCCAAGGAAAAGGTTGATTCAATGGGTGTCATAGCCTCCTCAGCAGTCTGATTTAAAAAAAAAAAAAAAAAAAAAAAACAAGAAGAGTGACAGTGAGACGCTGACCACAAATAATATCAAGGGTCTAGGGTTATATAAAAGACATTATAATATTATATAGAAACAACAAACCAAAGCCATGGGAGAATATGTGCACAGAGATGAACTTTGAAGAACTCAGAAATGATCATTTCTGTGAAGTCATAGCTAGCTGGTCATATTTGAATGATGAGAGTGAAGTATATAGATGCAAATTAAAAAAGTGTACATAACACTGCAAAGTACTCTTAACCATTAAAGCATGTGATCCCTTCCCCCTGCGCCCCAATAACTTGAATACAAAAATTAATAAGTAAATAGATAAAAGGTTAATGCAAGAAATTTTCTCAGCTGCATTCCAGAACCTTTCATGTTCTGAAAATTATTTGTCGAAACCAGAAACTTCTAAAAATGGTCAAAAGACAAGCAAAATAACAATAAATAAACAGCTTCTAAAATACCAGTTCAAGTCACATTGTTTACCTTTTCAGTTAAGTCTAGTGCTCCACTAATAATTGTCGTCTCATCATGTGTAAGTTCACCTCCCTTCCCGGCCTAAGCATAACGAGAAAAACATGATATAGTAGGAAGATGAAAGCCAAGAAATATTTAGGAAGTTTCAGCATTCTTGACACAATATAATGGTTTTACCAAGTGATTGCAGTGCTTTACGTATATTAACTCCAAAGAGCTTTACCTCCATGCCGTGGATCGAGACAAGGGCTTTTAGCTGAGCCCGCCTAAATAACGCTTCATTATGTCCCAATACCCAATCCAGAACCTGAAATGCGCATATTTAAAGTGTTAAGGAGTAACATCAATCAACAAGCTGCAGCCGTAGAGAATTAAGAAGATGATTTTAGCCGTACTTTCAGTGTAAGGGTGCTAGATATTATATGGAATATGTACACCACTATTAGCCCATTTCATGATGCATAAATACACCACTATTTCGTGATGTAGAAAACAAAGGAAGCTAATTATACTAAAGCTTCATTCTGAAACTCGGTTTTAAATAAAAGAAAGGTATTACAAAGATAATAACAAGACATTAGCTAAAGTAGAGGTTTGTGAGACAACTTTTCCGTCATGTAGAGAAAAAAGGGCCCGCATGTTTCTTGTGAACCACCCCTAGTGCACAACAACCACGTAAATCCCATGTTCACAAAACATTATAAAAATTCTGTCTTAGATGTTACCTTTCCGATGGGATAGGCAATTGGATAGCAAATTATCATCAAAATTCTCACAAGCCATACGAAATTGGCCCCTACAGCAAGTCCATATCTTGTGCATATTGCTTGCGGAATGACCTGAAGTGAAACAAAATAGAATAATCAATCACATTTAAAGCAATAAAATGTAGCTTTAAACATCGCAGCTAAACCAGTGAAAGGAGGACACTTAGTAAAACAGCATACATACCTCTCCAAAAGCCAGAACAAAAGTTACGGAGAGAATTATCGCAACATACTGATTGAAAAGTTTATCCAGGTATATAGGAAGGGCCTGCAGATTACAAATATCAAAGCCAGTAACTGTTACAGCATAGTCCAAATAGCTATATGAAGTTGACTAACATCTATCTCAAGAAGGAAATACCTAGCTAGAAAGAGCAAAAAGAATAAGAAAATCACTATAACTAATCATCAAAGGAGACACTAAGCAGCTGCCCATGGATACAAAGTTTTGAAGAATAAGGACTTAATCTCCTCCAATGTCCTCTCCTGGTCCTCGAAACTTTTGCCATTTTTTCCCCTTCATAAACACTATAAAAGGCACGTGGGCACCGTCTTTCGCACGGCAACACTCTGAACTACCAGACGTCCACCAACAAGCATACAAATCGACCACATGTCTAGGCATAACCCAAGGCAATTCAAAACGACTAAAAAAGGCAATCCAAATAATAAAAGCCACGTCACAATGAAGAAGAAGATGTCCACAAAATCCCCATTTCTCTTACACATTCAACATATGTCCATCACAATGACGTGTCACTTCCTAAGGTTATCCACAGTAAGGTCTTAACTAGAGCCGCCAACCAAACAAAAAAAGGCCACCCTCAAAGGAGCTGTAGTCCGCTACATGCTCCTCCAAGGGAAGCGGCATCCTTCACTACAAACCAAGGAGCAATAAAATGATTTAACCTTGAACAACCCTATTTTGTAGGGGACCCACTACAATTTATTTTCTCTTCCTAGTCTCAATCTACTTGAATACAACACCTAGAAAAATGAGGTAAAGAAGTCCACCTCCCAATCATGAGCCGCTCTAGCAAAGTTCACGTTCCATTAATTGGAATCACCATAAAACTCCAAGTAAGCCACAATAGAGGCATCCTTTGCACAAGCCATACCAAATAAAACTAGAAATGCCTCCTTTAGGGCCACATCCCCACACCACTGATCATGGCAAAATCTAATCTTTAAGCCATTTCCCACCTTTAAATCTAGTATGACATGAAAATTTCCCCGAACTCTTTCTTATATTCTTCCATAACCTTACCCCAAACACTACATAAGACCCAAAAGAAAACTACCAACCCCATGAATTGTCAAATTTAGAGTCCATCACCACTCTCAACCAAAATTGTCTCTTGTGCCCATAGCACTACAGTCATTTATCTAAGAAAGCACGATTGAACATCTACAAGTTCCAAATTCCCCTCCCTACAAGAGCGGCAAACAAACCTTAGACCAACTCACCAAGTGATATTTGAACTCTTCACCTAGCCCATCCCATAATAAATCACATTGGAGCTTTTCAATACAATTTGCAACACTAACCGGGAGAGAAAAGAATGACATGAAATACGTTGACAAATTGGCAAGGATGCTCTTAATAAAAGGTAACCCTACCACCGTTGGACAAGTATATTTTGTGTACTTAGAGGCGCATTACGCTTTTAATAATATATGTCGATTACTTATCAAAAAAATAATAACAATATCATTATCTTCAATGCTCCACCATTGATGTAAACACCAAAGCATTTTTGTTCTTTAATTATTCTCCTTTATTATTATAAAGTTCTTGTACTCCCAGTAAAATTTCCTCATTAAAATCACATGCTTATCAATGTTCAATAATTTCCCAACTTATCCAAATACTTTGTCACGGCCTAAGAAAGAATTAGACATATCTATGTTACTACTCTAAAAGGACTAGTCAATATTACAATTGGAGCTCTCAAGAGTCACTTATATAGTATAATCTTAAATAGTAAGAAACTAACATGGGACTTAGTACCCATGCGATACCTTCATAATCCACCCATATAATGTGGGACTAACTTTGTAGGATGTCACAATTTTTCCTTTTAAATTCCCGGCATCTTCATCAAGGGCCCATGTCACACTAAAGTACAATAACACCTTGTGATGTTTACTAGATTGACTCTGATTCCATTTGCTACAACTCAAGGAAAGCGGTAATCGCAATCGCGCTAAAACCCAAAAGAACCAATCAAAATTAAAATTGAAGCTTCTTAGTAACTTATACAACCCAAGCTCAACCAGTAAGAAACCAATATGAGACTTAGCAGCCATGCAACACCTTCAAATCTATCCGCCTAATATGAAACTTAAATTTCCGTGATGTCAAGTATTTATTGCTAGATAATGTTAGACTATTAATTAAATGATTTAATTCATTAGCTCCTACAAAACTTAAACATTTTTTTGATAAGTTAGAACTTAAACTTTTGGTACAACTAGTGATTTGACAAGGTAAAAGGTATTAAGTTCAAACTCTAACTCCATGCTATACCTCCCATTTCACTTAAATAAATTGCTTACGAATTGAACTTCACTAATTGAAGGAGAGTTTAGGCCTACATGCGAGGAAAAGATGTTAGAATATCAATTTAATAATTTAATGTGAGAAAAGATGTTAGAATATCAATTAAATGAATAAATTGACTTCTTATAAGTTAAAGTTAACTGATGATTGAACATATTGCAGTGACAAATGTGCACAAATGCATACACAGGTACAAAGTATATTCAAACATGCTATCGCATTTTCAAAACTTGAACCATATTCACTATAATTCCAAATAGAGAAATGCCAATTCAAAACCAAATTCATCAATCCAGCTACCTCCATGGAAACGGCATTGCACAAAAGCAAAGTCACGAGGAGCTGGTGCTGCTTCTGTACCACCGGAAGTATAGTAGCTGCACACAATCCCGAAACAAACACACGTATAAACAAATCCAAAACCAAAACAAAACCAGTAGGACCTGGAATCGGAGTGAAAAGTTAGAAATGGTGAATCGGGGACCTTACCGGCCTGCTTTTTCTCGGAGGAGGTGCCGCTGCGCTCGAGGATCTCGAGGTCGACGCGGCCGAGGGACATGAGGCCGAGGGTGAGCCCGGACATGATTCCGGCGAATAGGACGAGGAAGCACGATATCCCCGCGTACACGAAAAACCACACCGATCCAAAAGCTATGTCGGACCCGACCGCCTCCAATTCGTGGTTTCGGGTCAGCATCCGGGCCGCCATCACGGCATTTAACAGGTGCATCGCGCCCGCTTGCTCTCTCTGCTCTTCCTCTTCTTCTTCTTCTTCTTCTTCTGCTTCAGAGTTCGGAGTATGTAATCGTCAGTTTTGTTTGAATCATTGAATGGTAATTGACTGGTCTGATTAAGTTACTGGGATATGTACACGTGGCGGGATCAGGAAAGCTTACACCAGGATCCCACGGCGGGGTGATGTACACGAGTCGAGTCTATTAAGGCTCCTGGAGTGATGTGCGGCTGGTCGTATGTTTGTCCGTACTGAACAGGTATGACCGAATGTGCCCAATTAACCGTATCAGGATTCTGCCAAATTGCCGTGGAAAGTTAGCCCCGTAACGCTGTTTTTTATTTTATTTTTATTTTTTAAGAGGTAAGAGCATTTTCCAGACTAATTTTATAAGGTTTACTTGTATTCTATTTGTGTCTTCTTAAAATGATGTGACGATTAAAATTATAATTTGATCAAAATTCAATAATGATTAATTACAAGTCCAATAATAATTTTAATAGCCACATCATTTTTAGTAGAATACAGGTAGGCCTTTTAGAATTACTCCATTTTTAATAGAGGAACCAAATTTTTAGACAAAATGACTCTTCAAAATTCACTTTATCTACTTTAACTAATAAATTTTTACATGTCTCCTACGCCCGATTAGTTATATTTTTATCAATATCATTTAAATTTTTTTATTTTTTATTTTTTTTATAAGAATTGTATTTTTTTCTAAATATCCCTTTTTCAATTTTTGAGAAAAAAAAAAAGATGCGGAGAGATAAATAGTATAAGAAAATTTTGGAAAAAGGGAGATGTGGAAGAGAAATAATAGGAAACAATTTGGGGAAAAGAGAAAATAGGTGAGAAATAATAAAATAATAAATAGCATTTTGAATAGTGTCGTTACATGTAGCTTTTTTTTAACGCATTCAATAAAATATCTATTTTGCATTTTTTTTTTGCTTCTCCAATGCAGTGGTATTTTACAAATTTAAAGAGTCATTTGAAATAAAAGTGTCATTTGACTCATTCATTGGGAATACTCTAAGATAAATGCACAACTTTTTGGTATAATTTTGGTTTTTTTATGTGGTTTTTTTAAAAAAATAAAAAATAAAAAAAATTTAAAACAATAACATTCTATGTGGTTTTTTTTTTATTTGGTATTTTTTTTAAAAAAAAATGATATTTTTCTTATGAAAAATGGTATTTTTCTTCATAATAATGACCATTTTTATGAAGAAAAATATCATTTTTTTTAAAAAAAAATACCAAATAAAAAAATGACCACATAAGATGTTATTGTTTTAGAATTTTTTTTATTTGTTATTGTGTTAAAAAAAAAAAAGGTAAAAGTTGTGCCTTTACGTACCTCTTTTTTTTTGCTAGGGACGATGATCAATTTATATATATATATATATATATATATATATAACATTCTTCGTTTTCATTTAGTTTATACAAAAATAATATGTCAAAACAATATTAATTATAATATAAAGAAAAAATTTCTTTCACCCGTGCATGATCTATGTTTTCTTTAACAACCTTTTCTGCTCAGTCTGCATTGCATAGAAACAAATTGAACTAAAGCAATACCGTTGCAATTGTAACCGGTGACCTCGCTTTTTTTTCTTTTCCTCTCGAAAGCTCTTATCTTTGTACAGCAGCACTTTCGGCCCTTCCTCCACCGCTAGTCGTCTGGTTGCAGCCTCCTTCTGTCGTTGTCAACCCCGGATTCGCAATCTTTCTAAGGTTTTTAGATTTGCTTTTTTCAAAATTAGATCTATTAATTTTAGGAAGTCACACCCACAAACGCTCCACTCTACCATGATCATGGGTCCCTCGCTGCCATCCACCACCACTTGTGCCTCCGTCCAACCTCTATGCGGCCAAGAGTAAATCTCACTCGCAGGCACATGACTCACACACGCTGATGCATGGAGCGCCCTACGCAACGCATGCCACCATCCTTTGCCCGTCACCATTGCTGTTAATCTCTTCTGGTGTTCCTCGGCAACACCTTCTTCCTCCTTGTCGAGTGCCAGTGCTGCTGTCCCGTTATTTTATTTTCCATCTCTTTATTTTTCCCTATATGTTTACGTTCTTTGTGCTTCATTTTTTGACTAGTTTTTTGTACTGGCCTCCTTTTTCATTTTTGACAGATTGTTTCCTCTCCTTTTCCACTACTGGTACGGTGGTTAGCTTTGTTCTTTTTCACCGATTATTAATGGTAGTGTTGGAAACCCTTTAGGGTTTTGTTCCGATTACGGAACATTGCTATATTTAACAGTCTCCTTTGGCTGTTTCAATTTGCTTGATGGGTTGGGTCATTTATTTGACACATTCTCTACCATTCTTAAGAACATCCACATCAAACTCTTTATTTCTAACATTTCTTTAAAATTTTAACAAAATCTACAAAAAGTCCCCCACATCAAACTCTCTATCAAATGTTAAACATAATATTTGTCAAACCCCCTCTTCAAATCTAAAGACACAAAAGGCAAATGTTATTTATTTTATCAAATTATTTTATTTGACTGTTGGCTGTTTAAAAATTAAACTTTTGAGAAATTAATGTTAATTTATTCCATATTAATATGAGTGTTATTATGATGTTGGGCACAAAAAATAATTTGGTTTCACAATAAATAATTCCATATATGTGAGCATGAAAGTGAGTTTATGGTAAAAGTAGTTTGATTTCACAATTAAAAAAATAATATTTTGTTAAAGTAGAAAAATATTTAGAGAGTTTGATATTTTGTAGTTTTAAAAAGTGACTAGTTATATTTAAAAATGTTCATTTTAAAAGTTAAATTTAACTAAACTGTCAAGAGCTTCGTATGGATGCTCTAAGAAACCTCTATTACCTTTGTCATTTGTTTTCTTGTAATTTTCATTTCCCCTCTCTTCACATTGAATAGAACCCCCCCCCCACCCCCACCCCAAAAAAATAAAAAAATTTGCTAAGTCCCACATCACAAGTCATACAAGTTTAAGGAAAATGACAAAATTAGACATAGTCATATCTAACCACGTAAGAAACAAGTTAATGTCTAATTCTTTGAATGTCACTGCCCAATCAATTTGAATCAAGAATATGAGAGCAGCAACTAAAGAGAAATTCAAATGCCCTCTTTGATTCTTTGAATCTCTTCAATTGCCTCCTGGGCATGTATATACTAGGCATTTTGTACTCATGATCGCTACCTGAACCCATGTCCAGACACTGCTATATATACAAGAGCACTGGAAGAATGCAACCTGGCTTCATGTCCTTAAATTGGTGCATGCATACATACTCCAGAAAGGCCATAGCAATAAGAAATTTTGACATAAGCTAACCATATAGTCTTATATACACCTAAGATATTGATTAAGCTTTTCCATAAACAAATCAAGCAAATACAGCTCTTCAACCTATCAGCTGAAATTTAAAGAGATCGATCACTACATATAGTATACAACCACTATCCAATAAGTACTTATACAACTGGCAACAAGCAGTAAAATACTCATTCCTTTCCTGCCAGAATATTCTTGCACAGAAGCTACATTTGAAAAATATATAGGTGATCTCTGCTTTCAATTCAATTTCTGCAGAAGAATACAACAGATTTCACCCGTATAACCCCATTTAGCCAAACTATCACTCATAGTTAGACAATCTTAAGTTGTAGGATGAGGTAAATTTAATTACTTAATTATTATTTTAACACTCCTCCTTACGTATGGGTTTAAACTTTCTTTTAATAGGTGGAGCCAACACGTACATTAAATATTTAATTGAAATAGAAGGTAAATGATGGAGTGAATGTTCGAATTCAAGCTTGTGGGATAAATGGTAATTTAACAAAATCATTTGACCTTTGCCGGTTTTCAAAACCAGATTCCATTTCTCAAGATACTCAACTTACTATATATCTCTTTCCCTTACGTACCCATCTGCAACGTCTCTTTGTTGAACAATCTTCTTTCACCATTCTTGAACACTTAGCATTCCTTTAGCTTCCAACGCCATCTCTGTGCTTTTAAAAACAACACAAAATGAACATTAAAGTACATGGGCCTTCAAAAGAAAAATGTATACAACTTGGATGGTTCTTCAATTCTTATAAACTGGATCTCCTTATATAAGCCCATTCCATTAAAAGAAAAGTCCAATCCCACTATCTCCCTTACAAATTCATATCCCTACAAATCTTGAGTACGTAATTCTAAAAGTTATTCATGTATCATTTTCGAATTTTTTGTGTCACTCTTTGAATTAGGTGTCTTTTAAAATTATCATTTAATCAAAATTCAATAATGATCAATCACAGGTTCAATGATAATTTTAAAAGTCACGTCAATTTTAGAGTAACACAAGAAGTACCAAGAGTCGTAACTTCTGTTATTACTTATACGTCTTTCACTCCACAAAACTACTCGTCCCAAGGAGTTAAAAGAAGTAGCCAAAAATTATTTTGAATAAGGTTGAAGTGAGAGGTTAATTCAAGCCTGACCGAGACATCTTTGGCAGCTCTTATCTTTTGCAAACACATGTGACTTTTGGTTGTATGTATTCTCATCGAGCGTGTGTGGCTTGCATACAATGAGGATTAAGGCTCACCATGCTCCATATATATATATATACATATATGGCTTCAATTGAATGTAAAAGAAAATATGAGTGTGAAAATCACTTCACTTTAACTTCATTCAACCAAACTCTGTAAATTTTTTTATGATTTTGACAATTATATTGGAGCGACCCCAGTTTAAGAAGAGAAATGATATTGTGCATGAAAATTAGCATATTTCCAACATCCCGTGCATTATGAGTCCCTTTTTCTTTTCCAGTTAATTTGGGATATGAGTTGTTTCATTATATACTCGTGCAAAACACCTCTTCCACATGAATCGTGTTAAACTCCGACTTAAATGGCGAGCGTAATCTTAAGAAATTGCTTCAGCTAAAGAGAATTTAAATCTTATACCTGATATAATTAAATATCACAAAGACCCTTGGAACTAGCAAAACATTAAGCTTGAATGCTAATTATGGTTTTGTTAGCTAGTACAAGCTCATTGAAGGTTCATGAATATATCAGTGATGGAGAAGAATAGCCGCAACGTACAAAAGAATATATATATTTCAGCAGATTGACATGACGTGATGACTACGCACAACCTCGTGTACTATATATATATATTGGTGTTGTCTGTTGAATAAACTGTCCTTTCATGTGTATGCGACTACGCGACGCCACAAGATTTTATGGGGGAAATTGTGCATTTTGCAGTTGTACGTGCAAATGTGTATGTGTTTTGCTCATCGTAAAGAATATATATAGATAGTTATTGACAGGCCACTCTTTGATCTGTGTATTGTCTTCACTTAGAAAGAAGAGAGTGGAATGATAAGCTTGATCGATCAAACTGTGATATATATATATACACGTGTCGTTCCAGTCAAGATTCTGCAAATACATGAACTTATATGATCAAATACTTTCCTCATCGTAAATTAAGATGGTGATTGATAGGTTTCTCTTTGATCTCTATATTGTCTTCACTTTGATCAACGATGCTAAGCGTTCATCAAGTCAAAGGAAAGGAGTTCATTGTCTGAATCAATCTATATGAAACTTAACTTTTCCTACCACAAAAACACAAACAACAAAGGACAAAAAGGAGTAAACATACTCAAATGAATTCAAGCCTGACCGAGACATCTTTGGCAGCTCTTTTGCAAACACATGTGACTTTTGGTTGTATGTATTCTCATCGCGCGCATGTGGCCTGCGTACAATGAGGATTAAGGCTCACCATGCTCCATATGTATATATGGCTTCAATTAATTGAATGAAAAAGAAAATATGAGAGTGAAAATCACTTCACTTTAACTTTATTCAACCAAACTCTGTAAGTTTTTTTATGATCATCACAATTAAAGCGACCAGTTTAAGAAGAGAAATGATATGGTGCATGTAAATTAGCATATTTCCAACATCCCATGCAATATGAGTCCTTTTTTCTTTCTCCGGTTAATTTGCGATGTGAGTTGTTTCATTATATGTACTTGTGTAAAACACCTCTTCCACATGAATCATGTTTAACTCCGACTTCACTGGTGTGCATAATCTTAATATATTGCTTCTGCTAAAGAGAATTTAAATCTAAAAACCTTGGAACTAGCAAAGCATTAAGCTTGGCTATTAGTTATGGTTTTGCTAGCTAGTACAAGCTAGCTCATTGAGGGTTCATGAATATATCAGTGATGGAGAAGAATAGCTGCAACATACAAGAATATATATATCAGCAGATTGACATGGCGTGATGACTACGTACAACCTCGTGTACTATATACTGGTGTTGTCTGTTGAATAAACTGCCATTTCATGTGTACGCGACTACGCGATGACACAAGATTCTATGGGGGAAATTGTGCATTTTGCAGTTGTAAGTGCAAATGTGTATGTATTTTGTTCATCATAAAGAATATATATATAGATAGTGATTGACAGGCCACTCTTTGATCTGTGTGTTGTCTTCACTCAGAAAGAAGAGAGTGGAATGATAAGCTTGATCGATCAAACGACGATCTATATGTTGCCTTCACTCAGAAAGAAGAGAATGGAATGATAAGCTTGATCGATCAAACGACGATATATATATATATATATATACATGCGTCATTCCAGTCAAGATTTTGCAAATGCATGAACTTATATGATCAAAGACTTTTCTCGCCGTAAATTAAGATGGTGATTGATAGGTTTCTCTTTGATCTCTATATTATCTTTACTTTGATCAACAATGCTAAGCGTTCATCAGGTCAAAGGAAAGGAGTTCATTGTTTGGATCAATGTATATGAACCTTAACTTTTCCAACCACAAAAACACAGACGACAGAGAACAGAAAGGAGGAAGCATACTCAAATGTCTCTTTCATTTTATCATTTTGTCTCATGTCATGGCCGTAACTGCGATAGATATTGTTTATGCAACACTCCAACTTTGGTTTGTATGTTATAACGTATTTATTTGGTATCTGTGGTGTAAGTACAAAGCTTATTGACCAATATTTTTTCTGGTCCTTGTCATGGGACTGTGAGCCCTATTCGTCATGTGGTAAGACTTGATACCAGTAAGAAATTTATTGGCCTAGCTCATTTCATAAAACCGGTTTTATAAGAGAGGATTGTATATTCTTTATGAACATGCTCAATGTCTTATTTATAGGAAATATGTGATTATTCCTCAACAAGAGATTCGTGTATAAATGCTAAGGAAAAATAGGAAACACCCACATAGATTTTTAATTACGCTAGCTTTTTATCTCTTGCTTTCCAAAAGTTTAAATTGATAGAAAGTAAATTTAATTATTTAATTATTAATTTAACATTGTGCCTATGAACATGATGCTGAGTTATTGCAGCTTCTTTATCCTCTCCAAGACTACACACCATTAATGTAAAATCGTACATTGTTATAAAATACTATAACAATCACTTACTTCGAGGCTTGTGCTTGTTTATATATGTATGCACCATCTATACATATGTATGTGTATGTATTTGGTCTATAAGCCGATGCAATTTGTGACATTAATAGACAGATACCCTAGAAAGAAGCTTTTGAAAATCACTTTTTTGTTCCATATATATATATATACATCGGATGCAAAGGCAAGACAAAAGATTCTTTAATTAGCAAAAGCGATGTTGACCATTTGTGTATTGTGTTCAACACACTCGTTTTCTCTTTTGATGTGGGCAGGCAGGAAGGTTAAAAACAAAATATGTATTTTCTTAGGTGGGTCGGGCCCTTTTTTGTAACATATATGGGGGTGGTGAGTGGGTATAAAATAAAGGCTCCCCATATTTTTATGTAGTTGGGGAAGAAGCTTGGAATCATGTGGCAACAGGATAACAATGGTTCCTGAATTGGCCCCTACCAATTACAACTGCTTACCATTTTCTCCCATTTCCAAGATACCCACCCAAAAAAATAAAAAAATAAATCAATAGAGAATAATTAACCTGGCAGTTCATAAGGTTCAATCAGAACCATTAGTTCAGAAATCAACTGTCAAATCTGTCAAAACAAGTGCTTCTTCTTGAAATGAATGGTGATTAATCGAGCTAGAAAGTTTTGCATAATACCTCAGGAAGCACTTAAAAGACACTTTAGATATTCCAATATTATGTATAATAACAATAACAATAATAATAATAATGTCATAATCATACTGAGAAATTTACAGCTCATGTGAAAAGATGTCACACCCAAATGACCAAAATGCCCCCTCACTCTCACGTGCACAAGCCCCGTAGGTCCTCACGGCTTATTGGTCTAATACAGTAAAATACCCACCTATCAAATCAGATGGACCCCAGAAGAGCTTGCAAGGATTTCTAAAATGCTCCCAATTGTACGGCCACGATCCAACGCAAGTACTTAACGACCTGGCAGCATTCTCTTAGTCCAAGCCATTTCCGCTCTCCTTACTTTTTATTATTACAATTTTACCGTAAATACAAATTTCCAAAAAAAGAAAAAAGAAATGTTTGAAATACAATAGTTTTTACAACAATTTTCTTATAAACCGACGTATCAGTTTATAAATGACGAAATAATTAAGGGTATAAATTCGGTCAATTTTTTTCTTAATTATTTCATCAATTATAAATTACCACATCAATTTATAAAAAAGCTTGTAAAAACAGTTGTAGTACGGTTAAACAGCATCGAAACAACAGAAGGTGGAGTACCAGCTTGCCACATGTCGTCGTCAGGAGTGATTGTGAAATAGATTCCATAGGAGCCACAACTAACGAGAGATTGTAGCCACTGCTCCCAGGGGAATCGGCGAGGCGAGGATGGCTGCAGCAACAACTTCTTGTGATACAATGGTGGCCATACGATCTTCATTGTAGAGGAATTGGCGGACGATCATGGAGCTAGGTCCTGCCACGAGATTCTCCCACGCGTCATCGGCCTCTTTGCCCCGCTTTAGGAACACTTCTGTAGCGTCGATTCGATGCATATTCCATTCCCATTGGCTCTCAAGCCGACGGATCTTTTCCAATTGTCGACAAGCTAACATGCAAGTGTTTTCCTTGATTTTCACAATGGCCTCCTTGAGAAGCCGAGCTCGGGTTCTACCATCGACGATTGATTCAACTCGAAGATATTTATCCAATTCCGGTACCCCAATGGCGCGCCTAATTCCACGAGAATAATCGGCTTTCGGGTCGAACATTTTCCTCACCTCATCCACTAAACCGGCCTCCACCATCCGGTCCACTCGGTCTGATATAAACGAATGAAGCACGTTCAATGATACGTCGACCCAAATGCAACGAAAGTCGTACTTCATTTGAAATTCGGCATGGTGGTTCACTAGAGCTGCAATATAAGAATTAGACCCGCCGGCGATGATGGGGAGTCGGTCTCGGTTGGTGATTGATTCCATGGTTATGGGGGCATGGTGGAGAAAATCGTTGGCAGTGAAGTTGGTGTTAGGCTCAATTATGCCTAATAAGTGGTGGGGCACCCCGCGGCACTCCTCCTCAGTGACTTTGTTCGTGACTATGTCAAGGCCTTTGTAAACTTGCATTTTATCGGAATTTACAATCTCCGCCGGATATCGGGTTGCCAGGTCGATGGCCAGCCTTGACTTGCCGGTGCCGGTTGCTCCCACCACAAACACGACCTTATCTTTCCGAAACATAGGATATTCCATGTTGAGACCCCCAGGAAAATCCACTAGGGGCCGTAAATTCCCATTACAAACACCACCACCTTGTTTGCAGACAAAGATAGAAGAAGAAATTCTGATCATATTCAACCTGCCAAGTTGCACGACCAAGAGTATATTAATTAATTAAATTAATTAAGTCTATGGAGAAAATGAAGAAACAAGACGCAGACCAACAACATGAACAACACCGAAAAAGAGAAGAGAAAAAAAAAAAATATATATATATATATATGTATTATATATATGTAAAACACCTTACGTACGTGGTTAATTTGGAGGACCACCTTACCTTTGAGAAATAAAAAAACGCGGCGATCGACCTGCGTGGAAAAATGGAGAGAGAAAGCCTGGTAAAGGAAAGGAAAGGTAGAAAAAAAGGGTTGACAGATATGGAGAGAAAATCTGGCAAGGGAAATGGCCGGGTAATGAATAGATATGGCTTCTACTTAAGCTAGCTTTCTCTTATGTGCACCACAGAACCGAAGGCATTAAAATATTTATCTTCTAGGTTTATATATATATATATATATATATTTGCTCTGTGGGAAAAAGAATCGTATTGGCTAAAGAGTTGTGGGCTTTTGAAGTTATGACACGAGGTACGGTTTCTTGAAGCTCAGTGATCACCTGCAGCAAAACATGACGGTTTGGAATTTCTGTCGACGAATTTATAGAACGATAGAGGAGGGAAAAAGAAAAAAAGAAAAAAGAAAAAGAAAAAGAAGAAAAAGAAAGGTCTAGGGAAAAGGTTGCTTTCATGGGCCTGAACTCCACCCATATATCACACAAAGGGGCTTGTAATTGCATGCTCCTCTTCTTTAGCAAGAAATGGTACGATGCAAAGAACATCCTTGCAATTAATCCACGTGTCACTGTTTGATCTTGGTCTTATATGGAGAAACTGTTCTAGTTCATATATTTAACGGTGTATACGATGTCCAACACGTCTTCTCTACCGGGCCGGTGCGGGGTCACATATATAGAATACAGACAATGGGCTATAAAATCATGGCAAAGAATAATTAAAGGAATACATTTATAGGACAATGTTTTGGGACCATCCTTAATTGATGAATATATATCATGCATGTTTTATATAAATCAAGGAAAAACCTATAGTAAATGAGAGGGCCACCCCTTGCTAGTACATATATACATACATACATATATATAATGGAAATTAAGTTCATGTAATTAAGGGTCAGTGGGTCACCATTCAAATGCCTCTTAAGGAGGTACTTATATTATTATATATTAAAATTAGGTAATTAATTATAAAGATGGAATTAGTAGGAGGTGGTGGTTCATGATAGGATTCCCTAGAGCTAGCTAGCTAGCTCGCTCCCTTTGTTTTTTCAGGAAAAAAAGAAAAGAAAAGAAAAGGAATTTCTTAATTTGGGTCGTCTAAGTGTGTCCTTATCAGTTTTAAAATTGGAGAATCCAAATGACCAGCAATTTGGGTGGGTCACAAAGAGCAGCTAGCGGGCAAAAAGGATTTTCCTTTAGGCCGCCCTGATACCTAAATAATTATATTTTATTTGTGTTGAAAAGACAAGGTAATGTAGCCTTTTAATTAGATACTGCAATTTCATATAAAAGGGCCGTACATTTTGAAGCTGATTCCTAATAGTTTCCTCGTCATTGTCATTTTATTCTTACTGTCCATAGGCTCATGCTCTGTCATTTGTGAATCAAAGCAACAATAGAAAGGGAGCAAATGCTTTGATGCTCAGCTCGTAGTTTATAGATCAGTGTAATTGAGTTGTGGAATCTTGCCTAATTTAGCACTTGGAGAATATTACACCTCGGATCACTGTCAAGTTTACCTTGCTAGCTAGCTGCCTCTTCACCTCCTTTCATCGTCTAGTCTACCTATCAAAATATAGAATAAAATAAGTGGGAGAATATTTAGAGAGAAGACACATATTTCAGGGGCTAGCTTCTTTCTTTTTCTTTTTATCTTCTATGTCCATTGTTTTCCAATGCTTAATGAGGTTACATTGTTAATTATTATATCCATGACTTTGACTGTTCATTGTGTATTACAATATGTTGATATACATATAGTGACTGCGCACAACCGAGGTTCGGTATAGGAGACTTGCAAAAGAGATCAAGGGTCAGAGTAGAACGTTGAGAGCGACGACAGAAGCACCTTCAATGATTAAGTTAATGAGAATATGATCGATAAGGTGTATGAATATAATGTAAGAAAGAAGAGGGAGAGTAATTTGGATGCCTGTACAAAGATGAACACATTGATTGGGACACATGCATCAACTAAAGTGGTTTTTGAACGAGTGGCACGTTGAGGGCGACAACGAAAGCACCTCTAATGATTAAGTTAACAAGAGTCGTAAGATTAATAGGGTGTATGAGCATACTATATGAAAGAAGAGCGAGAGTAATTGGTAGCTTGAGTTATGAAGAAAGTGGCTATATGATGCAGCACGACTTAGTGGGCTGCAGCGAAGAACAACAAATATGCAGCGGATAACTAATTCTAGATCTTGAGTCTATCAAAAATCTGAGAACTCTTCTTGAAAATCTAGATACTCTCTAGCATTTTGAAGGAAAAAGATGAATAAACTTAACTCTGAGTAATTCTCATTAATAAAAATCAATAAACAACATAAACTTTTTTTTTTTTAGGCTATAAGCATGCATATATAGCTCCAAGACCCCTAAACCTATTAAAACACGAATTAAAGACTCCCAAAACCCTAACTCTAATAAATTAATAACATAACGTCGTTTAAAGATAATAAAAACGCAATAATTAACATAATTATCCCATGTGCGCTCAAATGCATATGGGCGCTAGATTGCGCCCATCAGTCGCTCTAACAGAGAGGATCGAGTGTATGCGCTTGATCTCAGGATCGAGCGCAATAACAGAACCTCTTGTGATCTGTATCATTCTCCTCAGGTTGGAGAGAATTCATCCTTGAATTCAGCTAGTTCTTTTCCCGGTCCTTCGGATGCCTAGTCAACTCATTCCACTCGCCGTTCCTTAAGATCAAGACAAGGTAATACCCTAAAATAAGTGCAATGCTAGTCATCATCGGCATACCTTGATGTTTGTCATGAAAGCCCCATACACCACTTGGTAATACTCCAGATTTGCCATTCTTTTGTCATTCCTTCTCTCTTTCATGTGCCATGAAAATATTCAAGAATGGGTCAGCCACTGATTCCCTTGTGAACATATAATATTCCTCATCCGCATAAAATTCACCATAATCATCGTAAGGAGAATTTAAAATATTTTCAATACTAAGGAAATCGATGTAATCAACATCTTCACCATTAAAATTAGGCATTTCACCTAGAAAGTCTTCATCAACATCTTCATCATCGACGATGTCGTCTTCTTCATAATCGACGATGTCATCCGTAAGCTCTTCATCTTCCAATTGGTCATCTTCGTCGGGTTAGAGGCTGTTAAACATAGGATGCAACCCATATTCTTCGTACTCTTCCTCTAGGTCGGATGCCGAAGATTCTTCAATTGGCTCTTTCTCATTGACGTCATCATCATAGATTGGTGGAGTATCCCAATCTACAAACCCTTGTGAAGGATCTTCATCTTCAACACCTTCATGCTCGAACTCTTCATCAATGAAGTCAGATTCCTTAAACTCTCCATCCACAGATTTTTCTTCCTCCTCAACAGAATATGAATTCGGTTTATGGATTTGTGGTTGGCAAGTAGGAGTCCAATTGGCCTGTCTTTGACTTTTCGCCTCACTCCATATTTCTCTAAATACATTTTTTTGTAGGAATTTTCTATTTTTCTTTGTCACAACCATAGACTTTGGTCTCTAATTTTGTGACTGTCATTCCATGGTATAATTATGGAGCAAGAAAGCGACTCGCATCTTTTTTAATAGGTGCTCCCAGCTATTGATCTTTAATTTGCCTTGCCACACCCGATTTTTCTTCAGTTGTTGCCACCACACAGCAACTCTTCCCCGGAATGTATGCACCACCAAAGAAACTCATCGTTCATCAGGCACCCCGTTGAATTCAAAAACCTCTTCAACAGCCAACACCCAATCCAAAAATTCTTTAGGTTGTTGATCCCCTCGGAATTTTGGAATCTTGAGTTCGAATCTACTCACCTACTGATTGGCATGAGCTTACGCAAGGTGCTGACGTCCTTGCGTTTGGCGCTCCGTAAACAGGTTTCTAGATCCATCCTCATTGTGACGACACAAGTTGGATAATTGGGTAATGAGGTCTTCAATTTGATCCCTAATAGCCCGAAATTGATCCTTCTTGTATTGCCAACATTCAGCAATAAATTTGTCTTTCGCCTCCGTAAATCATGGTCTTGATTGGCGACGACAACTGCTCGGCCCACCACTCACGTGTCGCAAACGAATTGCCGGTTGCTCCTTACATGTTGTCTCCATGTGCATGTACACCTTGTTCATGTTTGCAAAGCGGTTGCTCCTCCCCATTCATGAAAAGTAACTTGAGTTCTGATACCAACTGATACAGCGCAACTTAATGGGCTGCAATAAAGAACAATAAATACTCAGCTGATAATTAATTCTAGATCTTGAGTTTATCAAAGATCTGAGAACTCTTTTTGAAAATCTAGATACTCTTTAGCATTTTGAAGGAAAAAGAGAAATCAACACAACTCTGAGTAATTCTCATTAATAAAAATCAATAAACAACATAAACTGTATTTTCTGGAGGCTATAAGCATGATATATAGCCCCAAGACTCCTAAACCTATTAAAACACGAATTAAAGACTCCCAAAACCCTAACCCTAATAAAATAATAACATAACGTCGTTTAAAGATAATAAAAACGCAATAATTAACATAATTATCCCGTGTGCACTCGATGTGCGCTTGACGTGCGCTCAAACGCATATGGGCGCTCGATTGCGCCCATCAATCGCTCTAACAGAGAGTATTGAGCGTATGCGCTCCATCATGCGATCGAGCATAGTAATAGAACCTCCTGCGATCTGCATCACTATGTTAGATTAGTTGAATCAAATAAGACTTCGGGTCGGAGTGCGTGATTGGATTAGATTGGTTGGGCTAATCTTAATAGAAGACTAGTCCCAAAATGAAGCGATCGATTGTCATGTCTAAGCTCCTAGTTTTGATAAAAAGAATTTCTTTATTGGTTTGTTTTTGCATTTGATTTCATATTTTTGGTTTGTTTTTGCATTTGATATCTCAAAATTGCCCAAAAAGAGATTTTTCATCCTATTTAGGTTACCTTGGATGTATGGTCTTACTCCATGTACAACTTACTCAAGGACCTAGGGCTGTAAATGAGCCGACACACTCGACAACTCGCATACCCACTTGGCTAAGCTCGACCCGCACTCGAGATCGACACTGTACAAGCTCGCTAGTTACAAATGAAACTCGCTCGATTAGCTAGTGACACATACCCGACTCGCTCGATTAAGCTCGATGGGGGCTCGTGAGTTCTACTCGTTTAAGTCGAGCTCATCCGGCTCGTTAGCTCGTTCATAGATCATACATATATATTACAAAAAAAGAGTTCTATAAATTTGTATATTAGTAATTAAGTAATATATGTTATATAGGTTATTTAATATTTATATGTGTATGTATTAATTAACATACTAACTAGTTAGTTAGCTCGTTTATATATCTTGTATATATATTACTAAAATTAGTTATATTAATTTATATTATAAATAAAAATCTAGAAGTTGTTTTAAAATTTGGGCTTGAACTTTGCTCGGATCATACATTAAAGAATTTAATAGCTTAGCTCGATCTCGAGTTGAGCTCGGCTCGGCTCGAATAGCATTCTCAACGAACTTGAGTTTGAGCTCGATCTCGCCCGAATTTTAAACGAGCCGAGTTTGAACACCCATTTTATAGCTCGACTTAAATAAGCATCTTCGTAAACGAGCCAGTCTTGAAATCCTAAAACTCGACTCGATTACAGCCCTAGACCACAAGCATTGGCTTTATGTTACTGAGGATCTCAAAAGGCCTACTCTAAGCCCTACTGAATTAGATAAAGCTTTCCACACTTGCCTCATTGATTGGGACAATTGTGACGCCCTGCCCGATGGAATATCAATTAACTAGTAATTGATCCCACGATGCTCTATCCCAGCCATGTCCCTCTAGGACACAACCTCCGAAAAATCACTTTCCTCGTCGTAACAAAAAAATTGCAGCGAAAAACTTTACCAAAACTATGGGATTAAGAGACAGTAATTGAAATATCACACAGCAATACCAGAGATAAAGTACTACATCATCGATATCATAAATAGTCACCAAATGTACTGGTCATCAAACCATCAACAAGAAAATAGATACATCCCCAAAAGAAATAACTGTCAACATAGCTCACAAAAGATCAACAGATCAAAGCCTAGACTTAAGCTTCAGCAGAGGTAGTGAAATCAAAATTTCTATTATGTTTGCACGGGCAAATCCTCCATCTTCCCACATCGTCCTAAGCCAAACGAGATCCATATCCTCAAAGATCACCCGTATCAGGTCCTGAGCAATCACCCAAGTAGTCTCCGATGGCATCTTCGTCTAGTGCAGCTAAACCGTGCAATTATTCGTAATGATGGGGAAATACATAAATAAAAGGGGGCAAGTTTAAGACTTAGTGACTTTTAACGCAGATAATACCCATGCCAATTTTAGTAATGAACTCAGATGTTTAATAAGCAAAAGCAGTTCCATCATGACAGCTTATTTATGCGTGATATATGTATAGTAATGATATATGCATATGATATAATCAACAATTATAGTTCAACAGTATGGTCTACAAGAGATATTACCCATTCTCAACAGAGTTGATGCTGTCCTAAGGGACCTATAATACAATGACAGTACCCCAGCCATTGCATAACATACCATATGTAGCATTAGTGGCACGATCGAGTCTGACCCCGAGTGGCCCACACCAACTAATGATATCCGTCCTATAGTGACCAAACCATTGAAAATTGTTGCATCAAGGTCACGAAACCAATGGATCCAAAGCCTCATATAACACAGTCATTTAACCATAAAGCTAACATGTATAGTAAGCCCATGGCCATTACTACCGCACGTACCGGTATACCATGTCATACGATGCAAATTATCTTGTCTGTATTTTACATGCATGTCATTTTACAAGTCTCACTTGGCTAACATGTTCAGCACAACGTTTTTCTCAAAATGACAGAGTTCATGTGCAATAAGTACAAACTGTGAGAGTTGTAAAATATGCATGTTTTCTCGATACACAAAATAGATGTGCAGTGCATGAAAAATAGCAATGAACATTATGTGAGTTAAAACTCACCAGGATCGATACGCGTCTCCGAAAACTCCAAAAGATCCGGGTTCTCCAAATATGTGAAAAATCTTCTATTAGTCCTAATTCCACTAAAACAACTCTAAAATAAGGAAAACAAGAGCTATGGGACGGTTGGTGAAAATAGAGTTTTCCTGTCACACACTGACCGTACATCCGGGCTCGGGAGCGTACGTCCACAGTGTCACGACGGGTCATACGTCTGGCACAACACTGTACGTCCGCTATGTGAATTCTCAGGGAGAACCTTATTTTCTCTCCACTGTCTGCCTATTCTCCAACTCCTAGGGCTATTGGAAATATCCTAAAGCTTTCTAGTTTAGTTTACAACCTCCACGCAACGTAATAATGCTAAGCTAACGAAAATGCTAACCCAAACGGATCTTAAAGCATGACTAAGCTAACAATTACAACTAAACGAGCAGCATAACAATGTAATTAAAAGTTAGGGATCGAAAGTTACCTCCTTGAAACAAAATCAAAAGAGTTTGGCCTCGAACGTCCCGAAACTCGCACACGCCTCACACACACGCTCACAACACACTCAAACACTTTGGAAACACTCTGAGAACACTCTGGCGGCCTGGGGGCGTCTGAAGTTTGTGCAAAATACGAAGGGGGTCGGGTGGTATTTATAGGCCTAAAGAAGCAGCGAACGTCCGGCCAAGAGGTGTACGTTCGGTGGTTCTTGCCCAATGGTTCTATGGCTGCCTCGTACGTCTAGGTATTAACCAGAGGTTATTCAAAAAGTAGCATACGTCCGGTGGTCCTACGTACGTCCGCCTGTACGGTTTGTAGAGCGTACATCCGGTGGTCCTCCATTGTATGTCCGCACTACAGACAGTAGCGTACGTCCGTCCAAAAGTTCAAATTACCCATTTAGTGTCCTTAGTGACCTAAAGCCCAAATTAACTCCCCCAACTAAGCTACTTACCCCTAGTTAATAATTTGGGTTACTACAACAATAATCACCATTGGATCATTATGCGGTTGTGTAACACCATCATTCTCACTATCTCAGTGCTATTTGGTAGTTGTGATGATCCTAAGGATGTTTGTGATATGCTTGCCTCACGCTGCTCAATCGTTGATGGTTTTAGAGAATACCAACTTATGCTTGATCTCTACAATCTGAAGCAAGAACCCGGTCAAAATATCAGTGACTTTTTTTTTCTGCACGCAATTCTTATGGGATTAACTTTTGCTTTCATATCCATCTTAGAAGTGTCTTGAAGATGCTCAACTATATGTCACGCATGTAAGGTTCAACATCAACTTTATCAATTTTAGATGGCTCTATGTGATGATTGCAAGCTTGTTCTTGAGCAACTTTTGTATTGCTCTCCTCTTCCTTCCTTAGATAATGCCCTCATTGAACTTGTCAGAAAGGATACTCAATTATAAACATTGTGCTCTCAGCATAGTCATACAGTATTGGCTGCCCCATCCTCTGGTTCTTAAATCTTCTTAGCCAAAGTGCTCAAATATGCCAGGTCCTAGTCGCACTCCTAATTCTAAGAATTGCGATAAAAATGTGAGAGTGTCCCATCTCCAGCTACTGTCTTTGGCTAGTTGATCCCTAGGATCTACTTTCACCCTATCTATAGCTAATTTAGAGGAAATCGTCATTCAGGTTCTGTCATATTTCAATAATGCATCTTCTGATTACCAAGAGTACATTAATTTGAATATAACTATAGCCCAAAAGCCTAAGCTAATGCGCTAAGGTCCACTTAGGTATATTAAGTACTATTTTCTTTTATATTTGAGAGTCAATAGTCACAAGTGCACTCACAATATCTTCCTCAATCCTTTCAACCTTGCTAGGTAAATCTTCTTCTTGGCTTTTTTATTCTGTTTGTGGTAATTACATGACACCGACTCCTCCTTTAACACACTCGTCTATAATTCATACATCTATTGGCTCCACTATGTAGGTTAACGTTGTAACACCCCAACTTAAAATAAGCCATATAGTGAAAAATATATGATTTTCCACCGGACGCTACTAATGAAATCTCACACCAGAAATTTATCAAGTATTTCATCTTCTCTTTTTTTTTTAACTGCAAACTCACGTCGAAATTACAACATATTAGAGCTTCTACTGAAAATACATCTTTATAAACATATATAAACTAGAATGCCATTACATCTTAACAATATTTTCCATTACAAATTCCCATAAACACATGAAATAACTACAATTGACTTACAGAAAGTCAACCCTTTAAAAAAAAAAAAAACGTGTTATGTCTTGTGCATATGTGATGCAAGTTAGAGGGTGTCACATCAATAATTAAAGACGTGTGGCATTCCTAACTTTTGTTTTGTGTGCATAGATGTAGGAAACAAACTAAAACCTTAAAAAAAAAAAAAAACGTGTTATGTCTTGTGCATATGTGATGCAAGTTGGAGGGTGCCATATCAGTAATTGAAGACGTGAGGCATTCCTAACTTTTGTTCTGTGCGCATAGACGTAGGAAACAAACTAAAAGCATAAGAAGGATTAGCTATAGCTTTTAACCCTTCTTTTTTCTTCATGCTTTGGCCTTCTTTTTGGACTACTTTGACCTTCATAGTTTCATTCTTTTATGGCGCACGGTTTGAACTTACAAGATGACATGGAATTAACTCAATATCGACTATTTTTTTTATTCATGTTTCAATAAATGAAAAATATAATTTGTATATCTCCCCAACATGTTTGGTACTACTTACGGGCGTTGCAACTTGATGTGATATTAAAGACGCAGACAAGAGATTTACACCAAGCGTGTTCAAGTAACAGTACCACTTCATTATTTGTGGTCAGAATTTAATGTTATTACATCTAACGATATAAATAATGCCGCCACGAACGTTATTTAAACTTTTTAAATGATGTGTCAATATATTCATATACACCATAAGATACAACAACAACAGTAAATCCCAACGATAAAATAGCTCGTCGATCTCCATATTCATATGTTATGGAGGGTCCTTTCTTCTTTAGTGAGGAATATCATTGAGCATTAATGAAGCATGCGCATTGGGCTGTACTTTTAGGTTTGAGTGGAACATAATGACGATGAGCAGGGGAAAATTATTTTTCAAGGGTCGACTACGCTCCTGCTGCTTCCCGTTATGATGCAGTGGAGCTCGCAATTAATTAATAATCATTGTAAATAAGATATTCAATGAAAACTTTGCTTGCTTTGAATGAATGGCTGCTTCAGTGCGGCTGTCATTGTTGAGTTTTCCTTTATGGGTTAATTATGAGTTACATTAGATTAGCTGTGCATTTACACGTGAGTAGTAATGATAACACCAAATTAATTAAAATTTAAACGATCTCTATCCTGTAGCTGCTTAATTAAATCACCATCAACTTTTCTTTAGGGTTTTTGGATGAGGCAGAAAGCCAGAAACCTTGCGCGGCAGTCAAGATAACCTTTATATATATATTTGTTTGCCAAATATATTTAATTAGAACTTTGGCATACTGGATGAAAGCCAAATTTTATGTAGAGATTTGGACTAAAAGTTATGTTTAAAAGCCTGAGAGCATCTCCAGCAACAATTGCTATTTTAGCAGCTTAAAATCAACTTTTTTTAGTTTAACTACTTCATTTTTACAATGAACTCCAACAGACCCTAAAACCATCTATTTTAACTATCTACTTTATTTAAATATTGTTTTTTAACCTATTTTTTAATTTTTTTTCCCACTTCTCTCTCTCACTCTTCCTCACCACGCACAACCCCTGCCCTGATTCATTTCTCAGCCCAAATCCCCTTGCCCCTCTCTCACTCTCACTCACCACCATAAAACTAGGATTGCAAAGATTATTCACCCAGAATTTACACAAAAAAAAATAAACTCCAAGAACACCCCAAACCGAAAATACAAGAGAAGAAAAACCCAAAATTAACGAATCAACCGAGAAAATTGACACCCACGAATCTCCCTCTCCCTCTCTCGCCCGAAGTCTCTCACTCGCTCTCTGCTCTCTCTCTCTCTCTATGTTTCAGTGAGAACAAAAAGAAGAAGAAAAGAAGAAGCAGGGGAGAAGAAAGAAAGGGAAAAAGGAAATGATGAAGGGAAGAGAAAAGAAACGGTGGGTTTAGAACTGAAGGGGGAGGGGATGGGTATAGATCCAAGTAAACAATCTGTAAACAGAAGAGAAAGTGGGAGAGAAAGAGAAGAAGAGGAAAAAAATGTTGGGTGCTAAGGGTGTTTCGGGGAAGATGAACCAGAGAAAGAAAAAGAGGGAGAGAGAAAGAATGTTGGAAGATTAAAGCGATTATACAGTTTTTCTTAATATACCTAAGGTTCACTTAAGTATATTAAGCACTATTTTCTTTTTTATTTTCTCAATGTGGGACACAACACTCACAAGTGTACTCACAACAAAGAAGAATAAAATAAGAAAATGAGACCTTGGAAATTATAAAATATTGTTAACAGCGGCTGCTACAGTGAATTTTTATACTTTTAAATATGAAAGTTCACTGTAGCATATTTAAAGAAACCTTGTATTTTACAAGGTCTGCTGGAGCACAAAAATAGCTAGATTTAGCAAAAAAGTTAATTTAGAAGGATTGTTGGAGATGCTCTCAGTGACAAAGTGGAGAAGGAGATAGGAGAAAAAGAGATAGAAGAAGAAGATGCAGGGATGTTAATTAGCTAGATAATATATATATATATACATGAAACTAAGCGATTACAAAAGAGTAATGTTATATACTATATTTTTATTCTATTGTTATTTTATTACGCTTAGGTGCTTAGGCCTAATAGTCATTGGATATTTGATTTTTTATAGTTAGTGCCTGGATTTCCTTTTTCTTTCTTTTTTTTTTCACTTAGCTTTCGTTTTGTATCATAAATGGTAGCTTTGTTATAGTCATATATTATTATTAAGTTTTTTAATTATTTTTAAAAATTATTTTAAATTTTTATTGGAGTATATGACACGTGGCACATTGTGATTATTTTAATGTGAACTAACGTTAATTTCATTGACAAAATGTAGACGGAGGTACAAACTCAGTATTTACCGATAACAAAAGTGTCATGTATGATACAAAACGAAACTTAAGTAAAAGTAAAAATAAAAAATAAAGACATTAAAATTCAGGTATCAAAAAAGCATTTAATCCCCTTTTTTTTTTAAAAAAAAAAAAAAAAAAGGTTATTATACCTTACCAAGTTAGCATAGTGAGATCTAGACCGCTCAGGAAAAAAGAATCACATCCTAAGCGGCGGATTAACAATGTTGTAAGAATATTATTGATGAAAGGATTTACTCCGGTTAATGTGGAAATTCGATGGAGGACCAAAGAGAGAAGAATCAGAGAATACAAGAATGCAATAATGTTATTAAACTACAAGTAGGAGGTCCTCAAGAATTATGTGGGTTCAACAAAAAGCAGCTTTACAATTTACAAAGTTCATTTAACTCAATCCTTTGATTTAACATGTTCAAATTAAGAATTAAAAAAGCATCTGAAAATTACTTATATTTTAAGAGAATAACTTTAGTTACGTCATGGCATGAATCGGGTATTTTGCACCTTATAATATAAAGCAGACCCATAATCTTGAATCACCAAAAAATAATTATATAACTCTTCACACTAAATAATTTTCATTATTTTGACAAAATAACAATTGATAAAACTACAGAGCCACCGTCTTAGTTGATTTTAGGAACTAACTCCTATGTTGAGGGCTCGGAAGTAGGTAGGGAGTCGGTGGTGGGCATTGAGTTAGAAAAACGAATAGAAAAGTCCATGAGACTGATTTGAAATTAAAATATAATTTTTTCATCTCCAATGTATTCAATGTTTTTACATGATGTTCTTTATTCTTTCACATCAGAGATATGGGCATGAAAGTTGGAGAATAAATATTGATACACTTATCGTGCTAAAAGAAGTGTATGGATAGATATATTCTTGAGAGGATGTAAATATATACTAATTATTAATAAAACTAAATGCTGCAAAATGCCATAGGGCTACGTTTAAGATTTATTTATTTCCATAAGAAAAAAAATAATAATAAGTCTTCTTCCTTTCGGTTAAAAGAAGTGCGTTGAGTCGTTGACCACTTGCCCTCATGTTTAAGAGGTGACACCATATAGAGAAGTATAGTCAAAATGATTCTTCTGTTTTCCTACTTTTCCACCCTTGTAATCATAACCTTTTATATATATTTTTTTTCTATGTTAATCATAACCTTAATTGTATATATATAGATACACTCATCATGATTCTTCATTATATATCTTTGTTTCAAAAAGCAATTGTTAAGGACAAGAACAATTTTGATTATATATGGCTATAAATAAATCTTAGTTGTTATAGTACATGCTGTTACAGTTGATCGCACACCACTAAACAAAATTATATTTTACCCTTCACTTTTTTAGAGACTATTTGGAATTACGTTAACAGGCTTAAAAAAAGTATTTGTAGTATCTAAAAAGTTGTATCAAACAAAAGTTAGTATATTTGGTAAAAAATTTCAAAAGCACTTCCTTGACTTTTCACTCTAAACATTTGTCAAAACACACTTTTGAAAAACTTAAAAAATAAGCGTTTCTTTTCTTCTTAAAAAGTTATATTTCTCAAACATACTTAGCCAATTATCATTCCTAAAATCATTCCACTGACTTAAGTATCGATGTGTTCACCACCACAAATCATCTATATCTTTTCTTGGTGTGTCTGCAAGTATGCTAAATTGGGGGTCTCAATGGTGTAAGTGCGGTTAATTGTACCTAGATCAATCCAGCCTTTGCCGCTTGATTGATAAACAAGACCAACAAATAAATTAACTAAAGAATCATAAATTGAAGTTGGATCATACTCTAAACATATATAGTAAAACAGAATAATTAATCTTAAAATTTCATTACGATCTAATCCAAATTATATATAATCTAAAACAAAAAAGTATGACGAGAGTCGAGAGGTGCTGACAGAAGTGAGTAGACATTGTGAAATATTTGCATTATAAGGCTGGGGTGGACTTAGTCATCCTGGTATAGGGCGAAAAGTAAAAATCATCATGAGTAAGAATATAGCACTGAAATCGAGTTGACGTGACACCAACTCAATAATCATTAGGAGGATAAAATATAAAAGATTATCTGAAGTACCAACTTGGTGCTGCATAATAATAATAATAATATTATTATTGTGCTCATCAAGAATCAAGATTTGTATAAACAATGCTCTGATTATCAAATTAAACCATGGCTTCGAGGCTCGATGAAAATGGAAAGTCGGGGGGAAGCATGGAGATCCCAATAATATATATGCACCACTATCATTTACTATCATGGCTTGGGCCCCAGGGATATATATATATGTATATATATTGTTGCTTTTCACGTCAAATTTCGAATGCAAGTGGAGCGCCATATATATATATGTACAGTGAGAGAGAGAGAGCTAGAGGATAGAAAGCACCCCCACCATCGTACATCTTTCTCTCTCTTGGCCCTGAAAAACCCTTGAAGATTTCCCAATTTCTTTCAGACTATATATTCAAAGTCATAACTTGCTATAGCTACAAACTAATCATTGCTTTTACTTTGTAAGCGTGAACACTTTCTGATTGCCATTTCGTTTTGGTGCCAATATTAAAAGATGGTTTCATTGTATTACACGTGCGCATGATCATGATCATGATCATGAAAGAGAATCTACTATAAGTATGGTAGTCGAGTTGGTAAAGCAACTGGGTGTGCATTCTCAGCCCTTCTTCTTAGTAGTCACACGTTCGAACTCACTTGCGGTAATAGTTATATGAATCAGATGCTACTACTAATTAAGAAGGGGAAAAGACTCCTTAGTATTAACTCAATTCGAATTTGAAGGAGCATATGCAGTTCTCACCGTCTAAGCTGGCCTATTGCGCTGCCAGAGCATATGGTTTTCAAATCATACGTTTTTCTATTTTAGTTTGGAAAAAAATAATTTTTTTGGTGTCGACTGTTACCAAACAAGACCGTCCATCTTTTCAATAATCACAATCCACGCTAGCTAGCTGAAAAGACTCCAAAGGCAATCATGAGCAAGTCAATAATGGTTTCACAATCATGATTTGTGTATCATACAACCCAATTAAAAAACCCTAGAGGATATTATACATATATGTTAATACTATACATTTCAAAGAGGCATACTCGTGGGGGCTTCTGCAGTAGTATTATTTATTCAAGGGTCAGTTGTTCATTTGAGCCCACCCTAGCTTGTTTTGATTCCACAGTAGGACCAGCTACCCCACTTCCATTCATTGCATTCTTCATAAAACTCCTTTTGAATATTGTAATCATGAGCATACGGCATCGTCATTTTCCGCAGATTCGCGTGCTCTTTTGCTAACTTGTGGTTGCCACTCGCCAGAAACACGGTCAAACGTACGTTTGTGCAATGAAAACGGTGTTTTGATCATTCTGGTCTATGCATTGGTTGTCAACGCAACGGTCAACACTTTCTTTCTTTTGTTTTTGAGGCAGCAAGGGTCACTTGTTAAGCCTCATTATTCCTTGTATATATATATATGCTTCGGGTACGTCTTCAATTGGAATGTGACGATGCTCAAGCCCACGTACGCTATATAAATTAATTTGATGGAATGAATCCATAAAAAAATGACCACAGAATAGGTGGTTGGTTGGTTGGTTGGTTGGTTGGTCCTTGTGAGAATGTAACGGGTAGCTAGCTAGCTAGGCTCTCTGGTATATATGTTGTTTTGACTCTTTCGATCTTGTTGAGTTGGATGCTGTTGGTGTCCTTTTGGTAGGTTTTTGGGGCTGGTTTGGTCGGCCCCTTGTCTTGTATTGCTATTTTTTTCGTTTAATTTATTATCATTCATCCAAAAAAAAATAACAAAATGTTATGTTTTCAGAGATGAGAAAGCTCGATACCACGTTGAAAAATATAATAAGAAAAAAAAATGAAAAAAAAAATCAAACTATACCTAGCTCCTCCTTTGCTTTTCTTTCCTTTTAGACGAAGGACATTCCTTCTTCTTCTTCTTCTTTTTGTACTACTCTCACTTGTCGTTTCTTGATTGGGGTCGCATGTGGCTTGTTCATGACTTACAGCCAATACTGGCTCTAACAGAAGTTGTCTCTGATAACCTTTCCTTTATTACAGGTTAGTTATGAACTGCCACAATTAACAATTAAAGAATTTCTGATTTCTTCCTAATTGAAGGTGATCCGGATCCCTCTATTGTGGGGCTTTTGGAAATATTATTACTGACATTATTAACATTAGAATCTAATTTAAATGAGGGAAATGAGAGGGTGCTTTGCAATCTAGTTCATAACTTACAGCCATCCGCTCTGACAAGAGGTGTCCCTGATAACCCTCATCTGTTACAAGTCAATTAGCATTAAATGTCAACTATCATCATGACCAAAGGAGCGTGATGCTTCCTTACTGGCTCCGCCATGGGCCTTTTAGAATTATTGTTAACATCATAGGGTACTTTGCAATCTAGTTCTGCTGCATCCGCGAAAATAATATTATTAGACCAGTTTGGGCTTGGGCTTGTCAACATTGTGAGACTGTCTAGCCCAAGCCCAATGAGGTAAAATCCCTGGCACATCAATCAAAATGGATTTTTTAATAGTGAAATTTATATTTAATTCACTTCATTAGGCATGGTCATCGTCATTTGAACTACTTTTGGAGACAATTATCATCTATTTTGTAAGACAACCTTGAACTACTATTTTTAGCACCGTAAAATTCACATCATAAATCGGCATTTTATGTCACTTTTGTGGTAGGTGGGTGATCACTATTTTAATTCAATTTTGTTTTCATTGATTGGTATTATTACCAACCATTGACCTACAAAATGGAGGGAAAGGTTGAGTGTAGCATTGATTGGTATTTATTTATTTATTATTATTTTGACAGTTCCAACTTCCATTCATGAAATGAAAGATCGTTTTGTACCCGGAAAACAGTTATAATGTTTTATTTTTGACAGGTAAGAATTAGATTAAAGCAATCCAAAAGACAGTAGTAGTACTGCAATTAACTAATTAATTAGCAACTTGCAAATATATAAGCATAATTGGCTTTCACATTGAGCCCTGAATTTATTATCATAATCAATTTATTAGGTGGCCCTTCAGTAGGCTCCTGGAGAGCGATTGATTAATATAGCTAGGAAGACCTAATGGAACAAGGTTTAGGCAACTGGCAGGCATATTTGGCCTCTATCATATCACAAGGGGAACATGATGGGGGACATAATTAAACAAGATTAGTGCAGCAGACCCAATAGATTTCGACTAAGTTTTTGTTTAGTTTGGATATTGACTCAGACTTAATTGTTTCCAAACTTGCCTACTGCCTGCCTCGTGTAGAGGCAATTAAGGTCAAATTTGCTGTCCAACTCATGCTTTTAACCCACTACTCAACCAAAGTTCAAAGCTGATTCAAGAAGAGGAAGTCCAGTCTATTCTCATCATCATGATAGCTATAAAGTTTACTGGCATTGACAGTTTAGCTCAAGTTGGTAAGAACAAGAGGGTGTAGGCTTTGAATCTCTCATGGAGAAATTAAAAATGATCAAAATTATCGCCTCTTTAGCAATTAGACAGCCATCAAATTTTAAAATCTGATACTTCACCCTGTCATACATACCTTCCATTAGCATTAAAATAGATGAAAAATGTTTAAGGCCAAACGTGATTTTTTTTTTTTTTTTTTTTTTAAATTGAACTTTTCAAAATGCCCTTAAAAATTATTTTTAAACAA
Source organism: Carpinus fangiana (assembly GCA_006937295.1). Taxonomy (NCBI): domain Eukaryota; kingdom Viridiplantae; phylum Streptophyta; class Magnoliopsida; order Fagales; family Betulaceae; genus Carpinus; species Carpinus fangiana. Next base: position 27,355,102 of record CM017326.1, read on the forward strand.
AATTGAAGGGGTGGTTGTACTACCTACCCCCAGCCACCCCTTTTGTTCTTTCTGTTGTTTTAATGTTAAATGCTAATAGAGTGGGTAATTTGTAAAATGCAGTGGCAGTTGAAAGGGGTAAAAAGGGTGGTAAAGTGTATTTTTTATTATTATTAAAAATTATAAAATTAAAAAAAATAAATAAAAATAAAAAAGACCATGGTATATTTTTGGAGGGTGGTTTAGTGGTTAGGGCAGTTGGTTAGTTTCTAGTTGTGTTTCATGGCCTTTTATGAGGCATCACATTTGATGGGCTTCAAAGGTAGCTACTTTAATAAACTCTCTCTGGCAATTGATGGGCCAGACCCATTTAGTGCGATGGATGGATCCCAATAAATCCAGGAACTGAAGCTTTGTTCTCTGAGAAGCTAGAGCCAAGTTATTGGACCCACCTATAATTGGGCTTCAAATGTGCCCAATTATTATACGAGTATTTATAATTTTTAATATGCAATAAAATATGAAAATTATCGATATAAAATAGCAGATTGAGAAGTCTTTCACTTTTAATAGAGGGTTTGACATTGTGATTTTATAAATTAAAAGAACAATTTTAAAACTAAATAGAAAAAAAAAAGGGATAAAAATTAACTATAAACTGATTTGTATTTAATTGTTATAAATTAGTCTAATAAACTGCCAAGTGTTTCTTAGCATATGGGAAATATGTGATTTTTTAATAACATGTAATTTTTACTTTTTTTTTTTTTTTTTTTTAACTGAAAACTTCATTTCAATCCAAAAGACAAATATAGCCTAAAAAACAAACTCTATACATCCAGAGTGCTCTAAAAAAAGAGTATTGTAAATACTATGGGGTACTTCCCCTGTCGACATCTTGGCCTCTCTTAGATTTACCGCCTCTTTTGCGAGTCCATGGGCTGCCATATTCGCCGTTCTCTTCACGTGCTATATTTTCCACTTCTTGAAAACCCGTAACACCACCTATATGTCGGCTATGATGTGTTCATACTTCGTATCAGCTCCATTCAGCAGCTCTATCTTGAATTGCATTCACTCCGTCATGTATTATTGAAATACATGTTACTTTTTTAGAATGGTTCGAAATTAAGTTTTGTTTCAAAAAAAAAAATCATTTGACGATACAATTCACATATAAAGACATGCATTTTTAAAAGGATAAATTTGCAATTTAAAAATTCAAAAGCTTAATTTCATTTTTAAAAATTAAATATTTCCCTTTCAAAATCTCTCACTTACTCAAATAGTAAACCCAATCAGTCCCTATTAACTTAGAAGATTGAATTTCTTTGTTGTGGTACTTGTAAAAAAAAAAAAAAAAAAACCTTAGAAGATCGAAGGAATTTTGCGCGTCAGAATATTCTACCGAGCGCCCGAGCTGTGAAGGCTACAGTGGCTCTACACCATTTCCTAAGTCTCTGCAAATCCGAAACAATCTGGACAACGATGGTGGGTGAATCACAGCCGTTGATATGAATCTCGCACCCACTTCCCCCACTTCGTCGTCCCTATCATCGGCCTACTCTTCTTCTTCGTCGTCGTCTTCGTCGACGACCTCGACGACGACGGCGTCGTGGCTCTCCGGCATTGTGCGCGGTCGGACTGACCGGTCGGCGAGCGTCAAGATGGGCAGCAACTCCGCATCCGGCGGGGGTGGCGATGAGAGTACCGCTCCGGTCGTGCGGAAGGGTCAGTGGCGGGGGGTGCTCTTTAAGTACGGGCCCAAGCCCATTCAGGTCCGTGAACAATCTTTCATTTTCGAATCTAATTACTTGATGGGAATGAGAAATTAGAGAAATTTTATTCTATTTCGTTTTGGGTTCAGAGTATTGTTTTTGGCAATTTTGGAATTTGGGGACTGAAAAAAATATAATTTTTTTTGTTTGATGTGGGTCGTTTCCAGCTGATGGAAAATGGTTGTTGTTGTTGTGGAACGCTTCAAGAATGAAAGAAGTTAGAAACTTTCAAATTTTGAAGTAATGTAGGGACTGGTAGTGCAAGTTTATATGGAATTTTTTCTTTTCTTTATTTCTTTAGTGGGGTTCTTTGACGGTGATTTGATTTGATACTAAGTTCAATATTTGGTAAGAGAGATAGGGATGTTAGGCTTCTTACCAATTCTAATTATGTCTTGTTGATTCTAGTTTTGTCCAAATTGGGATAACGGAAAATCTAAAAATGGTTCATTTGCACACAGAGAGAGAGAGAGAGAGAGAGAGAGAGGGAGAGAACTCGTAGAACGAAAGCGCAATGTGAAGGCACATCTTGTGGTTCACTGATTTGCATGACATAAAAAAAAAAAAAAATTGTTTGTGTGTGCATCTGCCCACATTTTTCATCAGTTTTGTGTTGCTATTTGAGGCTCGGTTTCCATGATTTCCCCAGAAGTAATTAAACTTCTGTGAACTTGCATTTAGTTTTTAACACGATGACTTTGTGATAGTTTTCCTTACTGTGCAGGTTGCATTTAAAACGGGAGATTATAGGCAACAAGTAATTTTTATTGGTGGATTAACTGATGGTTTTCTGGCGACAGAGTATGTTTTACATAGCTGGTCTAATCCATTGACTTAATTACTTTGATGGAAGTGATATATTTCTCAATACTGTTATTTTTATTTTTATAAGTATATATATATTTCTGAATACTTAAAGAACTGATGTCTCTCAGTCTTTCTTTGCGGTGAAAATGACATCATATCTTCTGCAAGATGGTCACTGAGAGCCAGTTCTTAAACTAATTTACAATGACCCATTCTATTTCGATATGATTATGAATGCTCAAAACTTAATTCAAAAGCTTGAAATTCCTGATTTGTCTTTCTTTAATGTGATTTGCAGATACTTGGAACCTCTTGCAATTGCATTGGATAAGGAGAAATGGTCACTTGTTCAACTGCTTCTTTCATCCTCATATAGTGGATATGGCACCTCAAGCTTGCAACAAGTAACTTATCTTATTCTCTTTAATGTTAATGATGTCAGGTCAATTGGATTTTTAATTGTTTGGTTTTATTTCCTGCATTATGACCTTTTGTAGGTTATTACGAGTATTCCTATGGACTGTTGGGTTTGTTTCTTCTATTTGAATTGTAGATCATGCAACTCCGAATATCCAGAGGAAATGCTGATGTGAAAATTCATGTTAAAGGCTTTAATAAAACTTCTTATTACTTATCAAAAAAAATAAATAAATAATTCATGTTAAAGGCTTTTTTACACTATAATAAAAACCCTGAAGTGAGAGAAAGATATGAATTTTCCTTTCACAGTGAGTGTAGACATTTAACTTGGATGTTTGATATGGGAACATATTATTCCAAATATTCATATTATAGATTATTTAGACATTCAGCTGAGTTTTAATTTCAGACTGAGTTAACTTGGAAACTAACGTATGGAACTTGGTCTGCCTTTTTTGTTGTCCTTTTTGAGTATGTGCTTTTGGAATTACCTCTTTGCTATTTAATGATGCTGTTGCACCATGTACACTTGAAGGATGCGATGGAGCTTGATCAGCTGATCAGTCATTTAATCAACAAAGAAGAGTCTGAAGGTGTGGTACTAGTGGGCCATAGTACTGGTTGTCAGGTTAGTAGTGGTTGTAATATAAACTGAAGTGAACCACTAGCACTTTTTAAAGACTAAACTAGCCTTCATCTTCTTTGGATATGAATGTAGGACATTGTGTACTATATGCGCACAAACGCTGCATGCTCCAGAGCAGTCCGTGCTGCCATTTTGCAGGTACTCACCCATTGCACCATATAATATAAAAGCTTCAAAGATCTATGTCTCTTTCTCTAAAAGTGAGCCATTAGTTGTGGCATCTTGATATTTGTATGAGTTTCTGCAATGAATGAGTAGCTTTTTGGTGATGACAGAGGCTTATTATTGTTGACCCTGTTTAATCTTTGCATCTGAATCCCAGGTCTGTCCACCTGGTACCGGTTTCCATTTAGTGGTGCTAATTTGTCACTGCAAGATATTATAGCTATAGGGGAAAATTTGCTTGGAACATATTTGGGAGAGAGACACCAAGGAAATCAAACAAGAGTACATTCATATATATATTTGGACACCACTCTAGTCTAAAAGCCTAAGCCTATAGACTTGGGTCTACTTAGGTATATTAACTACTAGCTTTCTTTATACTTTATCAACGTAGGTATATTAACTACTTGCTTTCTTTATACTTTATCGACGTGGGACATAACATTCACAAGTACACTCACAATAAATCTCCTCCTCGCTTGTGAGTCTATTCCACATTGACCCAATTGCCCCTCATTTGTGAGTCCTTTACAAATCCAAGAGTGTCACGCGTACTCCAAGAGCCTCCACACTCTTTTATTGGAATCAAACCAAGACACTCGTATCAGCAATGGAAGCTAACCATGACTTTGGCATCAATTGTTAGGGAGAGAATCACTTAGGGAGTCAACAAATAATACATTAATATATATATTTGGACACCACTCTTGCCCGAAAGCCTAAGCTTATGGGCTTAGATCCACTTAGATATATTAACTACTCACTTTTTTTATACTTTATCAATGTGAAACACAACACTTACAAGTGCATTCACAACAAAACATGTGTATTATATACTAATGGAGGTGAGATATGACCCCAAACTAATAATAATATGAACATTTGTACATCAAATGAAACAAAAGTGGAAGGTTATGAAATGTGAGATGCTAGAAGTGAAATATTGAGTTTGAAATTAAAAAACTTGAATTCTATCTTTCCATCTGTATGTTTGGCTTCCAGCATTTTCTTCTGTACTAATCATGAACTCCAATCTCAAAATCCAGTATCCATTGGCCTGTGGATATTGCCTTATTGCCTAGTGGGTGGGGTCCACTGTGGATGATGAAATTTGTGATGAGTATGACCTTCATCTACTATGAAGTTTTTTTTTTTTTTTAAACAAGTAGGGAAAAGAAAACAGCAGGCAGGCTACACAATAAGAATGGGGTCTTATATATGGACTGAGAAGAACAATTATCTTGTTGGGAGTTAGTCAAAATTATAAGAACGACTGCTCATTGGCTAGTCTAAATGTGAAAATCCTGCTAAGAACATCCTATTTATAATTTGAAGAACATATACATGAAGATAGTAAGACCAAGTAGATTGTGAAGGAAAAAGATAGAAACAAAAATTTGTTCATCACTTGGCCATTAAAGAGTTCTAAAAATTGATTTTCTTGTGAAATTGAGATGTTACTATCCAAAAATTGTTTTGTTATTTTTTAAGACTTATCATTTATTTTAATCCCAAGGGGTTGGCTCAAGTGGTAAGAGTCTTGGTCTTTGTGGTAGTCCACGAGGTCTAAAGTTCGAATTCCCTTGGGTGCAAACAATTCCTTGTGGCCAACTCGCCGGCGAAGCCAAAGTATTATCTGATTCGTTTGGAGGGGGACCGTTTTACATGAGTCTAAGGTTTACCTAACAGGGCTGGGTACACAAAATGGCCCTGCCTTTGAAGGGTTCCTTGTTATCAAAAAAAAAAAAAAAAGACTTATAATTTATGCATATGTTTTGAAGAATGTTTGGGTTCCAATTGGCAGAGACATAAAATTAATAGAGACCCTTCACTTTTGATGTATGATGATTGATATGTGGAGTTACTTATTCTTGCATTTAGCAGCATTTTACTTCTTGCATTGTCTACAAGTTGTGCATTTAAATGCAGCCTTTGTCATAATGGCAATTGGAATATTCAGGCTCCAGTCAGTGATCGTGAATATAGAGCAACTCTTCCAGAAACAGCTGCTATGATTGACTTGGCTTCTACCATGATAAGCGAAGGCCGGGGGTCAGAATTACTGCCAAGGGAAGCAGATTCAACCTCCCCAATTACTGCTTCCAGGTTGGTATATGACCATATTGTTGCTGTCCAGACTAACAAGATACAATTGGAATTGGTTATTGCAGTTAGCGCTGATGCTTATCTTCATAATGTCTTCTTTTTCTTTATTACCATTTTAGTCCAAAATGTGAATCCATTCAATTGAAATTTAGCACGAGTCATCTATTAGTGATAATGTTTGCAATATTTGGTTTGTCTTCTAGATTCTTGCATTTTATTGTGTTCATATTTGTGATGCTGTTGAACTGAACTGAGTCAACATCATTTTATTTTGGCTTTGTGGACCCTTTCCTGGAAATTTTCACATTTTCTTCAGATTTTAAGCTTCAAAAGCCCTTTTGTTTCCTTTTCGTGTCATAAATTTGGAGAGGCTTTGAGCTGTCTTAGAGATTTGATGGGTCCCAATCGAAGCAAACCAGCAAAACTCAAGAATGAACGAAAGCAGAGAGGAACAAATTAGCAATGAGTGTTCAAAATAACTCCTCTTGGGGTGGGAGTATACCACAACACAGTCCAAAAAAGATTACACGTCACAAAATAACTCCTAATTCCACTAACTATATACAATGGCAGTTTTCCACAAATAATCCACAATGCTCATAACTTCTTCTTTCTGTTTAGGCACACTTCTGCTCGTGTAACCATCTCCTCATCTCCATGTACCATGTCCATTGTAGTGCATGCAATCTCCATCATTTACTTCAAATGCTTGGTGTAACGCCTCCAAAGTTAAATAATTAAAATACTTAAGTTGGAGTGTTTCTCGTTGTGTCTTCATACTAATTAACTGGTAATTAGATGAAATCACTACACAACACTAATCTATCAAAGTATACTATAGTGGAAAGCCGAAAGAAATGATATGAGACAAATTAAAATATCTCTAAACAACATCATTTATCATCAATACAAACTCAGAGCTTCCAAATGAATATTACTATAACATTAGCAACTACCATCTATTTAAGCAAACCTTCTTATATGAGCCATTCGCCTTACATATTCATTCTAGTGAAATGCTTAGCTCTATAGTCCAATGAACCTACTAACATGCAAACACTGAGTTTCACAATGGAAAAGTAACTAAGTAAATTATTATGGAACAGGATATACAATAAGTCTATAATAACATTTCACATTTCTTAACTCTAATAATCCAATAATGCCATGGGATTTTACAAAACAATCCGTGTTACCTTACAATATCGATGTCCTGGATATTGCTGTGTACCGTCTTTGTTAGTGATCTGACCAGATTTAATCCCAGGTGATCCACACCACTAACAAAGCCATTCTCATCCGTTCATGATGCACCAGTCACCTATAAAATCATTGGATCCAAGGCTAAGCAATAGAAGTAAATCTCTTTAACCATAGGGTCAAGCTTATATACAACCATGTGCCCGCCAATTTTGGTTTTTGGTTTTTCTTCCTTTTTGATTTTCTATTTGTTTCACTCTTGTTTAAGATTCACAATTTTGGGAGTAATTTTTTGAATTATTAATATAAGTAGAAAGAAATTTACAGATCATTGATAAGGATTTCTGTAAATGTCTTTCCATGTCATGAACTGTTTATTTTTTTATTTTTTAACTACAAAGGATCAGGAGTTTCATAGATAGCATTTCTTGCTGATCATAATTTAAAAACCTAACCAAATTTCTTCTATCAATTGGTTAAATTTTACTAGTACCATAGATAATCTTAATATGGAAAACAATTGGACCAGACTTTATCTGTGAGCTTCGAAATTTCAGAATGAAGAAAGAAAACACAATCATGATTCCTGTTATGTGGAAGAGCACTCCTGATATTGCAATAATGAGACCATGGCTGTTCTGTGGTTAACAACCCAGCACTACTGTGTGACAAAGTCTCTGCATGAAATAGTGTTTGGAAAATCTTACCTAATTAGGGTAAGAAGTAAGAATCATGTCTATACCTTTTCACAATCCCATCAGTTTGTTCTGACACAACAAATATATCTCATTGCACTTATCCTCACCTGATTATCCATTTTGGAAGGTGAATGCTAGATTCCCTGAACCAGCACCAGCCTACATGTTACATACTAAATGTTTGCTGCTCTATTACTACAATTGTCTAACTCTGCTGGTTAGGTTAGATATCATTGTGGATAGTATTTATTGATAAGATAAAAAAAACATTTATAGATTGGCTTAAACAGAATACAAGTAGTTGGGAATTCTAGTAGGGTTCGAGAATAGAGTAGGGTCCTGTTCTTAAGATTCAGGTAAGAAAAGAGTTCCAAACCTTTATGCATGTACCTCCGTACAAGTTCTGGCCAGGATTATTGGGAAAGATCAAACCTATTTGAACTGCCCACATCGCAATAGTAGTAGTGTAAAGGCCATAAGTCGGGGGCGGCCATAGCATAAAGCTATTACTTTCACATCTTTCTCTCTCTATCTAAAGATATCTAGAGAGAGAGGTCCACTGCATGAGCAGCCTGACTGCACTTGGCTTATGTCCTATACCTTTATTTTCCATTCTTTTCCTTTGCTTATTATGCTCAGGCTCCTTTTTGGGTATCTCTTCGCTCTCCTCCTGCTAATGTGAATCTGCCACTCCCAACTCCAATTTAGGCTATCGGTCCAATTTAGACTATAGGTGTTCTCAAATGGCAAAGCCTTAACAAGCGCCCACTGGATAGTTGGTCCTATTACAATTACCACCTGCATAAGTGTCAATGGTGCAGCGCCAGTTTACAATACATTGTAGCCATGGAGACCACTGTCTCTTCCAAGTTGGGCTTGACAGCCCTAAAGTATTGCTCCTGCCAAGCCCCCTCTCTTTGCCATTCAAAGTACTACCTCTGCCTTCCCTTTGCTCAGTTGCGAAGCCAAGCTTCTTGTTTCAAACAAACTAAGAAGCCAGCAAGATAAGTCATAAGCGAAACAAGCCCAATAGCCTTGAATAAAAATCCCCAAGGCTTATTGGGGGCAACAAGAATGGTAATACACAGAAAATTTAGCAAGTTGTAATCACTCTTTTGATGTGCCTGCAATTTCTACCATCTCATAAGGAAATTGGCACAATACATTGCTACTGCATGCGATTGATTTTAAATGATACTGCTCCCTCTGCTAAAAAGCCAATTACTCTGTAGGTATCATTCCCTTTGTGCATATATGGGGGACGATGACTTGTTCAGTTCTGACCTTAGTGATGACCAGCTGAGAATGAGACTTGGCCACATGTCCAACACACCTTGCCAGGTATGGATGTGCCTTCTTGAACTCTCTTGTTAGATAGATATTTATAATGTATACCAATATGAAGAGAAACTTCATCCAATATTTTCATAAATTAAATAAATGAACTGTTTGGTTGTATTTGGGATAAAACATTTTCTTCTTGCAATTAGTCTATCTATATTTTGGGGATGGATACCACACCAAAATAAATAAATGTATAGAAATGTATCTTCTTCTTTTTTATCGGTAATAAATCAATTATGACTTCACCTCATAATTTTTCCTCTTTAATGGAATCCAACTAATTTTATCCTCCCCACCATGCCTAATTTGTTGAGAATACAGCAACTAGAAAAAACTTGACACCTCTTCCAATTCCCAATCATGCACCAGCCGGATAAATTGTACATTCCAATAAACAACACCATTAACTATCTCTATAATCTCCTCCACCCATGCCTCCTTTGCACATGCTATAGTAAATAACGCGGGAAAAGCATTCATTAAAGGCTGCTCCCCACACCACACATCTTGCCAAAATAATACGCGGGACCCATTTCCTATCTCAAATCTCACATATTGTTTAAAAGTATCCCACCCCCTTCGGATGCCTTTCCACACTCCCCCGCCCCATTAGATCCTCCTACCTCCTTAGAACACCACCAACCCCTCATTATGTCATATTTTGCCACCACTAATTTCCTCCACCAAGCCTCTTCTTCGTTGGCAAACCTCCATAGCCATTTACCTAATAGAGCTTGGTTAAAATGTGTCAAGTTTCGAATCCCTAGTCCCCCCGCTTCCGTAGTCATGCAAATCTTTGACCAATTGACCAAGTGAAACTAAAACTCATCCCCTACACCACCCCACAAGAAGTCTCTTTGTATTTTCTCTACTCTTTTTGCCACTCTCACCGGAATTTGAAACAATGATAAGTAATATGTAGGTATATTAGAAAGCGTACTTTCAATCAAAGTCAATCTACCTCCCTTGGATAAGTACATCCGCTTCCACCCTGCCAACCTTGCCTCCATCTTCATGATAACCGCATCCCATATAGAATGATCCCGGTAGAAGCCCCCAGCGGTAATCCCAAGTATGTCAACGGCATCGAGTCCACCCCACATCCAAGTATGCTTGATAAAACTTCCAAATTACCCACTGCTCCGATCGGAATAATCATCGACTTAGACAAGTTTATTTTCAACCCTGAAGCCGCTTCAAAACACAACAATAAACAACGCAGATTTTCGATCTGTTCCATCTTTGGCTCACAAAATATGAGTGTATCATCTGCAAATAAGAGATGTGATACGTCCATTGCCTCAAAAGGCCTCGACGGTCCTTACCTCTTGCAACATGCAAGCATTTTGTTTGCCTTAACACCAAAAGGATGTCGTGCCCTTGTATAGTGCATGGTATTATCCTGTTCAATTTAGTTATGTCATTGGTTTTCTGCAGGTTATCTATTCCATGGCTGATGAATACGTGCCGGAGTATGTAGACAAGAAAGCATTGGTTGAAAGGTAAGACAGAAACTCTTGCTGCTGTTTACTTTTGCTCAAGATTTTGTTAATATATTTTTCGATTTCATCGAAATTTTTGCAAGTTGGTTGTTGAGACATTGATGGTTGGTCTCGGTTGATGATATACTTGTTTGAAACAATGACATTGTCACTTTTATAATGTGCGCTCGTGTGTGTGAGAGAAAGATCTTTGATTTGTTCAAGTGCACTTGTCATTACCTTTTGAACTCATGCAGATTGTGCAGGGCATTGGGTGGTGCAGAGAAAGTTGAAATAGAACATGGGAATCACTCCCTCTCTAACAGAATCGGTGAAGCTGTCCAGGCCATAATTGATTTTGTTAAAAGAGATGGACCTAAAGGCTGGGATGATCCATGGAACTAATGTTGTGCCTTTTAGTCCTCTTTTATGATTGCCATTTTCTTCTTTTCTCCCCCTTTATTCTCATATATTTCTTCTTTAAGCTGCGGCTCAGCCTTTTCAATTTCTTTTTTTCTATATTAAAGGGTGAGGGAATCTTAATCTTATTCTATTTAATGAAGGTATGATTTTAGTTTTTGCATTATTAGTAGACTTCTTCAAGGGAGAGAACTTTGTGTTGGCATTAATTCATCAGAAATTTGTTTGCCTCCTGTCCACCATTCCTGTGTTGAGCGTTTCCCTTTGTTTGTTGTTTGTATCTCCAATTGGTTCTTTGTAATACCCAATAACGCCTTTGTCAACCCTTGTGAGCTGCCACCAACTGTAAATGGCAAATTGTTATGAGAGGAGTGGGCATCCATATTTGTCATTGCGTGTTCTTCGGGGAAATTGTGCTCATTTTTGTTTTGTCTCCATTCCTGTTTTGTTTTACACACACACGCACAAACTATCCGATGGAAATTAAATCATCCCATTTATTTTATGAGCCTCTTGTCTAGACTTGCAGATAGAATCAACGTGCCAAGTCTCAGCAAAGGAAAGTTCTATTTGGAATGGTTGTAAAAGCCCATTTTTTCAAGCATCATATGATATGGACTCCGATCAATATGAGGAGCCGCTTCTGACAATTCTGGTTCAGACTTGTAGCATCAAAACATTCAAGTCGTTTTGTAGGCAGGTGGGAATGAATGGTTGGTTGTCGGGTGGTGGAGTTGGTGCCGACCCAATAAACACTTGAGAGGTTTTTTTCCTTGGGAGAAAGCCAAATTCCAGAGTAACATATAAAACAAAGAAATCATGGGGGGTTTTGAAAAGAAACCTAACAGCTGTCCTTCTAAGCAATAGGCCTTCGAGATCTTCACAGTTCACACACACTGAAAACATCACCTTTTTGTCCACGGGCCACGCCTCCGTCCATCTCCATTCATTTTGTTTCAACAACCAGTGAATACAATTGCATAGTTGCTTTCATTGATGTTGCTGCTGGATTCGTATCACAACTCCCACATAGGATTAGTGATTAAATCACAACTTTCACACTTGGTGTTGGTGCTCTTCTCACACGTTCAATCATGATGAGGCCATGAATCATTTAATGAAAGTCTTCCTGGGTTGGGTTGGTTTGGGTTGATTGACACTTGATAGCCGTGTGGTGCCATTAATTTTTTGTCCACAAGCGAAGTTATTGAATCAGCTCTCCTGTCACTCGTACGTACGATTACGCACCTACGCACGTATAAACATCCTCACTAGTCAACATTCCTTTTTTCAACATTTTGAAATTACCTTACATTTATTTCTTTCTTATATTCCATCTCAAAGAAAATGCTACCATCGTCATCTGACTCATCTCATTTTTTTTTAGCAAAAAAAAGTAGGCTAAGGAGACTAATTGTGACTATTCTACCTAAGTATGATCATAATAGCACATATCCGTTGGGAGCCGCACAGGAGAAGCCTAAACGGTGGGAACCATAGGCACTTCCTTAAGTTTGACTGAATCATAGCCTGATTCAGTTCTACCAAGACATCAATAGAAACTAAAGTAACTAATACTAATCAAACATATGTAAAAATATTTCATTGCGGAGATTCGAACTCACACAATAGTACATGCATAACCACTTTTAATTAACCTTAAAGAGAGAAGAAATAAATAAAATACGAAGGAGCAGTGTACATCATTTATATTTTTTATTATTATTATTATTATTTTGGACATGCTCACACAAGAAAAGGGGGAGGGAGTATTTAAACTTGTGATCTCCGCTTTATTAGACGTGATTTACAGCCGATTGAGCTACTCATTGAAAACATATTTATATTTTATTATTATTACAAAAAAAAAAGGGGGGGCAAAAGTGAGCGTTATAGTAATAACTACCTAATAAGAACAACACACGAGCAGTTTAGACAGTGAAAACCACAAACAGTCATTCAAGTTGTCCAATCACTTGAGAATTTTCTTGAGACCACTAAATCACCACCACTGATGGTGTTTATATTTTATTTATTCGTTTTCCCTTTAATTAAGAGTAATTAAAAAAAATTAAAAAAAAAATCTTTCCACTCCATCCTTCTCCAAAAACTTCAGAAGATTGAATATTTTAATGGTAAAAGATTTTTTGAAAAGGAGTGGTGGAATATGCTTCCCACGTATGGGAGCTGTACAGCTATATATAATTCAATGTTTGTTATTATCTTATCACATCCTAAATCGTTCTCCATTGAACTTTCTTCATCTTTGTCTTGTGTTTGAATGCTCTAATATATATGTCCTCTTCAGCACATTGTCGTTGATTAGTGATATTCCTCAGCAGCAGCATGTTGATTAACACATAATCAGAATCTTCAAACTTGAAGTATAACGAAGACAAAAGCTGAAAATGATTAATGGATTATAGGCAGGGGCGGAGCCAAGATATTCATTGAGGGTGGACAAAAAAATTTCACTGTAGTGGGACAAAATGGAAATATCAGTGGGGCTGTAGAAGACTGGCCTTGCTACAGTGGTCCAAGAAGGCATGATTATTAATAGGTTGAAAATATAATATTTGTCTATGCTCGCCAATTTTAACATGAGCTCGTTTAGAATTTGATTGAAGTTCAATAGAATCATCGTTTTTCTCCATAATCTCATATTACAACAATTATATATTTTATACAATTAAAATATGAAACACAAACTATATCAATTAATAAATAATTAAGTATAAAAACAATTATCAAGAATAGCAATATAAATATAAAAATAATTAATTTTAAAAAACAATTTAAATCTAAATATACAAATTTAATTATATACCTCAATTTTTCGTTGAAGATTGAAAGTGAAAGGAAAAATCGACAAGTCTTTAAGAAGAAAAAAGCATCAAAGTTTTGTAATTTTTGTAAGATGTAAGGAGATTTGACAATTGATCTTTAGACTCATTTAATTAAGACATTGCTCTAGGAAACAAAACATGTGGCTTAGAAAATTAGAAATAACAATTGATTTTGTGGTATCCTTTTTGTGCTTTGCAAGTTACACGCTGTATTTTATTTTATTTTTTTTTCTCTTGCACGCATGTACATGTCTTCTTCCATACTTTAAGAAAATTATTGGGAAGAGTTGAGCATGTGAACAAGACTTTATAATTTTATAAAGATTTTTTGGTCTCGTTCTTGTGCTTTGCAAGTTGTACTGTTTTTATTTTATTTTATTTATCTTTTGCAAGCGTGTACCTTATCTTCTTCCATAGTTTAAGAAAAATATTGGAATTGTATCATCTTTAAAACCTTTTGTTTTTCTGCAACTACAAGTTTCAAGTTACAGTGGTTAGAGTCAACTCAACTACATCATCTTCAACCTTTGATCGAGGGGGGCATAAATTTATAATCATGGCATATATATATATATATATATATTTAACCAATGGTATGGAGAATTTTGAGGAGTTGAGCCCCCTCCCTCCGCCCCTCATTATAGGCACCAAAAATTAGGATCCCAATAGCTTTCTCTACTATCAATTGTTGTTCAATCAAATGTTATAACCATATAATTTCAATTCAATAAATTTAATGAGATAAATTAGTGGATGAACAATGAATTATTTGGGTCCCTTATACATTTTATAAATCCTCTTCATTTCAATGGTCTATATTCGATTTTAAAGGTTTAATGGTGTATACGTTGCTACATAATGAATATATTATCACGTTATTTAAAAATCAACAAAACAAAATCATGACATCTTAGTTGAAATTTAGAAAATCGAATTCTCGCTAATTCAATTTTAATGGCTCAATAATGTTAATGGTCACCACTTTAACGGTTCATCATTTCTTCGGAAAATTGATTTGTTGTGTATTTCAAAAGTATTCTTGTCGTGTTATTTAAAAGTTTCAACTATAATGTCTTACTTAATATATATTTGGCAGATGTAATGAATAAGAGTAGTGCTAGAAACTATAGTTTTATCTTACAATTATTTTACAACACTTCCAATGAACCGTTTAGATCATTCTTTATTAAGAGAAACAAAAAAAAAAATCCAAAAGCAGTATATATATATATATATATAGCATTACTCAAAAAATAATGAAGTCCGTAATGATTTGCATTGAAATAGCCATAAAAACTGCTTAAGCTTTTATGTCCCTTTCTCCAGCACCACCTATAAGATTGACAAATAATGGATATGATTAAAACTTCGGTTGGTTCTGAAAATTTGTTTTTTATTCATTTATTATGAAGAAGAAGGAAAAAACAAATGTCATGAATATAAGCAGGCAATCTTAAAGCTAATACAATAACTACCAACCACCCAATTAAGACTTATTTTAATTCCTCAATCCTCATTTTGAGTGGTTACTCCTAATTAATTTGCTAATTTTGTTCATGTCTAGCATTTAACTCAAACTTGGTACACTAAAAGTACAATTTGGGGAAGATAATTAGTCAAAGTTACCATTCAGCTCAACCCTCAAACTTCATATCTACAAGAATTAATACCATCTAACAAAATTTACATTCACTCTCCACCAAAGACTTGCTGCACAACATTGTTTCTCCATTATTCTTAGTTGCATTAATTTTTTTTGACCATTTTGAACGTTTTTTTTTGTTGTTCTTTTTTAAGAGGAAACTTCATAAAACTCTCATAAATTTTTATGCATTTTGACAAAAACTCGATCAATTTAAGGTATCAAATTTTCAATTTTTTTGCAATGGCCAAATACCCATATATTTTTTTTATTATATAAAAAAATTTAGAACATCAAATTTTAAAATTTTGAAAATTTCATAATATTTTCTTGTCGTTTCTTCAATCTGTATGATAGGGTTTTTGATTCCTGTCTCCTTTGGACCCCATGCAAAATGCCACCATTTGGGACGCTTTAATTAAGCATTTGTGATGAGGAAGGAAAGCCAGGGCCAACGCAGATCGATCGAACAACGCACGTGAAACAGTGTGGCTGAGCTTGACGATCGAGCCACCATGCACATGCACAGAGCCCAAGAATGCACTCAATCATGCCAAGTGTCATAAATGCCCCCACCGCGCTCACCGACGCCTCTCCAATCAATGCGACATTAACGAATGTCCGTCCCTCCATTATTCAAGGGGTATTCCCGTCCCCAAACTTGTCGGCCTCCCGGTTCTCTCCTCTAGGGCTTTGTTCCCAGAATATATCAAACGATCCCACATTCCTCCATCCATAGGACCATAAGTTCATAACCTTCTCTTTCTTTGCCAAAAATACGTAGATTTTTTATTTTGCTATTTTTTTATTATTATAAAAATTTCGGAAAGCAAGTGTATTATTCCTTTACAAGTAAACAAGACTTTTCTAATTTGAAAGAAAGAGTGGAAGAGAAAGGACGAAACTCTCCACCTCTCTCTCCCTCTCCCTCTCTTTTTTCCTAGTCGACACCATTGGAACGAAAAAGAAGGACAAAAGGTCAATATTTGAGTGTTGCATTGTCCTCCTCTTTCTTTCTCGGAGATATTTTCGCTCTCATATATACAGTTTTGAAGAAGCTAAAGTATCCAGCTCAGGAAAAGAGAGAAGCAAAAGTATATCCTACCTTGAAGGCTTGAATTGAACCGTATCTTGTAAGTAAAACTCCGTTTCCTTTTTTTTCTTCTTCTTATATTTTTCTAAGAAAAATAAAAACTTGTGCTTTAACCAAGAAAAAGAAAGGGGTTCTTTTTTTTCTTTGTTTTTGGTTTCTGGGAATGTGCCTTGTCGTCAATTTTTCTGGAGAACATAACATATTATTATTATTATTTTGTTTTCTTGGCAGAAAAAATCTTGAGCTGGTTTTTTTGTTTCTTTTTCTGGGTTTGTATAGTTTGTTGCCGTTGTGGTGGTGGGAGTGGTGGCTAAAGATGCCGGAGAAGGCAGCGAATTCGCTTACTTTGAATCCGTTGATGACGAGGTCGAGTCCGTTGCTTCATTGGCGTTTTGGGGTGCTGACGGCTCTGGTTTTTGTTGGGATGATTGTTGTTTGGAGCGTGGATGGGTGCACCATAAATAGCTTTCTTGAAGCTTGGAGGCTCAGGCGAGATTACATTACCATGAAACTAAACACTCGACCGGCTAATCTCACCCAAATCTATCAAAGTTTGCCCCTTAACACCTCGAACAACCTAGCTAATCCGATTCAGAAACAGAACAATACGACCCACTTTGATTCTCCCCTTCTTGAACCGTTTCCTGTCGAGATTTCAACTGGGATTCCTCAAAAACTAGCCCAGAATCCAATGGAGAACATAGCTTTGCGAAATTTGAGCTGGGTTTCAGCTGAACTGGAGCGAAACTTGACCTCCAATCTTCTCGCCAGGTGGTTAGCTCCAGGAGGTGAACCTTGTAGGGATTCCAGGACAGTGCAGATTTCAATTTCTGGTTTGGATGGTGGGAACAGGGTTGATTTGTTAGCTGGTGAAATCCATGAATTTGGTTTTCAATCACTGGATGAGTCCGGGCATCCTCGCTGTTTAGGTGGGGATTACTTTGAGACTGATCTTTCAGGGGACTCTTGGAAATCCAGGCCATTAGTGAAAGATTTTGGAAATGGGTCTTATTCTGTTTCGCTTCAGGTTCATCCGGATTTTGCTGGGGAATACAATCTCACTCTGATCCTCCTCTATAGGCACTTTGAGGGTCTAAAGTTTTCGCCCTGGCGGTTTGCATTTGACCGAGAGCTTCGCAAGATTCCAATCAGGTTTTACAAAGCCTCAGGTCAGTTGGATGAGCTGCAAACTTGTAACGAATCTGATTTTAGCAGGGACATTTGGTATGGGAGGTGGACTCGGCTTGGTAAGAATGATGATTGCCAAATCGGTAACGATGGTCGGTACCGGTGCCTAGCGCCTGACTTTCCATGCCGGAGTCCATGGTGTAGCGGTTCATTGGAACTGTTAGAGAGTAATGGTTGGGTCTACTCGGCACATTGTTCTTTTAGATTGTTTTTAGCTGATTCTGCTTGGAATTGCTTGAAAAATCGATGGATTTTTTTCTGGGGCGATTCCAATCACGTTGACACAATACGAAACATGCTCAATTTTGTTTTAGATTTGCCTGCGATTCCTTCAGTTCCAAGGCGTTTCGATATGAACTTCTCCAACCCGAAAGACCCAACTCAGTCGGTTAGAATTACTAGCATTTTCAATGGGCATTGGAACGAGACGGGGAATTATGAAGGCTTGAATTCGTTGCAGGATGAAGGATTTAGGAATTTGTTAAAAAAGTACTTTTCAGAAGACACGGTACCAGACTCTGTGATCATGAACTCTGGATTACATGACGGTGTGAAGTGGAGAAATGTAAGAGCATTCTCTGCTGGGGCAGATTATGCAGCCTCGTTTTGGGCAGGGGTTATGGAGTCAGTGAAGCGGAGGGGGTTGGCTGCGCCAAAGGTCTTTTACAGGACCACTGTGGCAACCGGTGGATATGCTCGGTCACTGGCATTTAATCCCAATAAGATGGAGGCGTTTAATTGGATATTGCTGGAGAAATTGAAGGAAGCTGGGGTGGTTTCCGGCGTGATTGATAACTTTGATATGACTTTTCCTTGGCATTTTGATAACCGGTGCAATGATGGTGTGCATTATGGCCGCGCCCCGGCAAAGATGAAGTGGAGGGATGGCCAAATTGGGCACCAGTATTTTGTAGACCTCATGTTAAGCCATGTGTTGCTTAATGCACTTTGCGCAAGATAACCAGTTTTGGAAAGGTTTGTGTTAACGTATTACATGTGCAGTGGATGAATTTTGCTGCTCTTCCATGGGAGGTGGAGCACCCAGAAAGAGAGTGCAGATAAACACTGTCGCTGCTGCTTGTAGGAAAAGTACAAGGTAGTGAGTTCTTTATATTGCTTCATATATTTTATTAGATTAGATGGCATTCTTTATTTGTTTATAAACTTCCATATGAATTTAGATAACATATGGTTTCCACGCTTGTAGTCTGTAGAGTTTTGAGGGATCCATGAGTGTCAGGAATAGAAAATCTCAGTGTTGGTAATATCACATTATGGTATCACAACTGTTACACATTTCTGGTGCTTGCTTTGCCCTTTCTCTTACCTTATTATCCACTTGAACTGCATCAAAATTTAGCATATGTAGGCTATGCTGGTTTTTTTTTTAATTGATAAATCTGTATAGTTGGGGGCTGATTGCATTCTATTTATGATGATGAATTGATGAGCTAACGAGGGCATCAATGATTTATGTTTTGTGTATTGCAAAAGGTCTGCGAGTTCATAACAGTAATCAGTATCCCCCCTCCCCCTCCCCACCACACACCCTATGGATTATAAAATATTCTCATAACATTCTAAACAGTTATAAGATGTTCTCATTTTTTATTCTATAGTTTATGATTATGTTGCTATAGATATCAGACATCGATGAACCTTCAACCAACTCAGTCAAACAACCAAACCGTGTGACAATGGCTTACTCAAACTCAAACTCAGACTCCTGCAATTGCAGTGTATCAGATAACATTTACAGTCTAATGATGTAAATATTGTTGTATATACAACTTACTGCCTCTCTGATTGAGTCAAGAGAGAGCATTCCAAACTTCTCAGTTTCATCACTTTACATAAGTTTCCATATGGTTCATTAAATTTAGGCAATATGCTTATAATAATATCAATGGATTCTCTTTGTAACTTTGTTGGTTGTGTAAACATTTGTCACTTGAACTTGCCTCGACGCCTACAAATGGGTATGCCAACCGAAGAGGGCTATTTGGAGTGGCGCAACCATTCTCTTACCCTCTGACTGGTGGTGAGCAACCCCAAAGACGTTGTTGGGGTAGGCCACTAGGCTGACCACCTCCTAGTCCAACCACCTCTTCTTTATCCTTTTAAAGGCGGTCAACCACCTCTTAATTAGCTTGAGGGTGGTTGGCCACACAAAAATGGCGTTAGGGGGTGGTTGGCGACCCATCCCAACCAAATCTTAGGTGGTCAGCCACCATACTACTTAAATTATTTTGATTATTTTTTTTTTTTTTTTTTTCTTCTTCCTTTTCAATCGGGATGAAAGAATTAGTCTTGGATTCTGGAAGGCAGAGGTACGAGCCTCATTAAAGTGGCATAGTGAGTAGGCTTGCATAAAATCTGATCGTAAACGGCAATCAAAGTCATGTCATTTTGCGGTACAATTGAATAGGAAGGAAGCCGTTCAAAATCCCTAAACGACAAACAAAAGAATATGTAATCAATTGCGAAGGGAAAAAAAGAATTTGTCGTTCCTCATTGCAGTAAACGGCGACGTAAAGTCTTGGTTGTTTTGCGCCGTAGAGAGCAACGACCAACCAAAACGGGTTTCTCTTGCTTTGTAATGTTGGTAAACGATAAACAGGGGGCGTTGTTTCTCGTATAGTAAAAGAGTGTTGTTAAAGTAAACAACAAGGACGGCATCTTTTTACTGTGCAGTAAATCAAGAGAGGCATCTTACACATAACGCTGTGTAGGTTTGAGAGTGGGTAATGTTCTGTCTCGATAGAAAAATTGTGTTTTCGCATTTCGTACCAACAATGTTAATAAAGTCGATTATTTTACCTATGTACTTTGCTAAACTTTTTGTTTCATCACCGAATAGTGGTCGGTAATGTTGGTAAGTAAAAAAATGAAAAATTGATCGGCAAAGTCGGTTGTTGAAGTTGATTCGGTTAGAAAAATCTCTTATGCCTACCACACCGAAAAATTCAAAATAAAAAAAAAAAATCATGCCGCCTCCCGTATATCATCTAGGCGGTCATGGTTAGCTACAATCTAAACTTGGTTGAAAATTGGTTTGTTGGCAACAAGTCGGTGAATTTGCTCAGCCCTAACGCTGTGTTTTGGGTTAGATTGATGGGCGTTTAAGAAATTGGAAGGAAATGTAATGGACGGGTTTATAATAATATCTTTTGATGAACTTAAAGAGTTAAAAAATTGAGGGTGTTATTTCACAAATACCCAATTTTTAATTTGATGGATTTAATACTTGAGTTTACAAAGATTTTAAATATAAAACTTCTGGTTATTTTTTCTCAATTAAATAACAAAAATGATTTTAAAAAAATATTATTTCATTCTCATTAAGTTAATTTAATTTTTTTTAAAAAAAAATATCAAATAGAGTAGCTGCTATAGCCTCTACCCAGTTATTTTGTTTTCTTTGGGCCCTATATTGCCTGGAATCCTGGATTACTTGATGGTACGCTGGTCCCTGACAAGTTAGGGGGTTTTTCTTGTACAAGGCATGATAAAGGCATAATTTTTTTTGGGAAAACCTCATAAAACTTCGAACTTTCACCATTTTTTAAATGTCTTCCTAAATTATAAAAGCTCTCAATTTAGCTCATTGAACTTTCAATTGTTCTCAATTTAAACATTTCCGTCAGATTTTAAATATTAAATGATGTTTATACCCTTGACTTTTGTATAAAATTTCAACTTCTAAAACGTTTTTTTTTTTAAAAAAAAAAAAATCAGGGATATTTTGGTCTTTTTATAAATTTTTAACGGCTAAAATTGACTGAGGGGTCCAAATTGAGAGCAATTGAAAGTTCAGGGGGCTAAATTGAGAGTTTTTGAAATTTATGAGGGTATTTCAAAAATGATGGAAGTTCGGGAGGCTTTCTGAAGTTTTCATTTTATTTTTTTTACATGTTTGCACAAGAGGGGGATGAAGATTTGAACTGGTGACCTCCGCTTCATTAAACATAGTCTCATCCGATTGAGCTATTTCTTGGGGACAATGCACAACTTTTTGACATAACTTTGGCCCGACTTTTATTTTATTTGATCTTTTTTTTTTTAAATTAACAAAAAATATAAACAACAACATCCTATGTAATATATATATGGTTTTTTTTTATAAAAAAATGGTATTTTTCTTCATAATAATGACCATTTTTTTTTTAATTTAAAAAAGAGAGTCTATTTTTATGAAGAAAAATACCCTTTTTTTATACAAAAAACCAAACAAACAAACAAACAAAGAGATCACATAGGATGTTATTGCTTCATCATTTTTTTATTTTATTTTTTAAAATAAAAAAAAAGTTAGACAAAAAAATTGTGCATTTATCTTTTCCCTTCTTGAACACTGAAATGAGAAAGAAGCTCATGAAGGCTTCGATATCGGAAGCGCGTGAACAATTATTTGAAACCTCCATTTATCATGATACAAGATACAATTGACAATAGTGTAACTATAAAATAACAAGAGTAAATGTGCGGCTACAATTCACTCCCTCAATCTTTAAATTCTAAATTTGAAACCTTAAGTTAATTTTTAATTGAACCATTTTGTGTGCTTTGCATCTGATTAGAAGACGTCCATCAAGTCCCCAATGAATAGCTAAATCAGTTGAAAATTATTGAAACAAGTGGCTCATATTCTATTAAAGGCCCATTGGGTGTAATTAATTTATGTGGGCCTGGGGAACAAATAAGTTGTGGGGGGTATTTTGGGGTTTTCCAAAATACTTATAATTAGGGTTTGCCTATAAATATGTTATGTTGTAACCCTAAATCATTGAATAGAAATATATAGCCGCACTCTCCTGTGGACGTAGGCAAATTGC